>JANAVB010009995.1:7480053-7932553 GCA_029216955.1 Iris pallida | reverse complement strand
GATTGTTCGATCGAATCTCGAACTGTTTCTTCAGGTATGACTACAACCTAACCATCTACGTAACTCTTCAAATAGATTTAAATGCACCAACCTTGATTTCCTTAAACATCGATGTAAACATCGACAAAAAAGTAGTTTATATAACTGTCAATAAACAGATGTAAGACCCTGTTTTGGATGGTCGATCTCGGCCCATCCATCAAGAGATTTAGAAACCTAATTAAACATTAGTTAAGAAAAACAATAGGACATCAGAAACTAACTAGTAGATTCAAATTTTATTAGCAGTATGCAGATCAAACAGTTCGTAAAGATTAAGAAAAAACCCATTAATAACTGTTTTCAAAAATAATAAAACCCTCTGATACTACGTGCTTTCCGCCAAATAGGATGACTTGGTCATGAACCGAAAGCATCAAAAGGTGCGTATCAACTTCGTGATGTGTGGGCTTTGACGGAATTCAAATTGGTTGCGTGTGTGCGACGAATTTGATGCGTATCCGTCAAAATTTACTGTATCGGCCTCTTTGCAAAAATTCTAATTACTTTGTGCACGTTCTTCAGATCGAGACGAAACTTGCGCCAACAGGACCGTATCATTTTTATGGTCATGTATACCAAGTTTGGTCCGATTCTAAGACAACTGATCGCATCACCATTTTGCGTGCCCCACGATCCGACTCAACGGGCGATTTTGTGCACGTTCCGCCGGAATCCAACTTTGGACATACGGTTGAATTTGTATTATCAAAACGAATTCATAGACATGTAGTTTGACAACTTTAGAGACTATTGACTTAGGTACGCTTTTCGGTGCAAAGCGGGTCCAACGGCGGACACCATTTTTGCCCGAAATGACCATTTTGCTTCGGTGTCCAGAATTGGACTTAAGGACAGGCAATCCTAGCTAATTTGACTATTTTCAAAACGTTGGTAATGTCTATTTCATCTTTTGGAGACAGTTGTTATATTTGGACTTTATGGCTTACTAATTGACGGTATATTGTTGGTTCTTCGTGCTACCACCAGGCAAGTATACCTTGCCTTCCTCTACAGTTTATTTACATGCTTATACCTATTATTATCTAGTTTTACTAGTTGATTATTGACATGTGATTTGCACACCATGCATGCTAGTATATATATATCTCTCTTGATCCTAGTTAGCTTTGTAGTTTAAATTGGATCTGTTCTTCCGTGTATCTGGACTAAGATGTGTCGTATCATCACCTGTACTTCGACTGAGTCATATCGTGTCATAGAATGAGTAAGTCATAACAGAAATATTGTATCTTGATTCTTGAAGCTAACCTGCGAATCCACATTAGGGGCGAGGGTGATTCTTGAAGCTAACCTGCGAGTCCACACCAGGGGTGAGGATTAGTAGTTGTTCAAACCTGCGAGTCCACACAAGGGGCGAGGGTTTGAGTATTCGATTGGTTATCCGTTAACATCGTGACATTGTGTTCTCTTTTTCTCCTCCAGCAGTTCGTTTATACGTAGTGGTTCTCCCAGTCGTGTATAGTCATATTTTCGTGTTTATTAGTCTTTTTCTATTTATATCCCATATTTTTTTATTGCATGATAAACTGTTAGATAGGCATATTTTTATGTATCTTGCTATGTCTCCTGAAAATCTGATGATCTCTTCAGGTTTAGCGATTGAATGAAGTTAGTTAGCGAAGCAGGATGGTGGATGATTACGATATACTTACAGGATTCTAGTATTGATATTACGTTTATTGTCTTCTCGTGCTGTCATTCCTTATTATGAGATATCCTTCTTATTATCCTACTTTATAGACTCACATTATTTTTTCTTGGAGTCTTATTGGACAAATATGCTAGTGGGCTGCAGACCATGACCCATAGTGTTCGTTTCTGTTTTATATGAATCTTTTGGATTGAGATATAGATTCACTTACCATATTAGATATGATACCTGGACAGCTTATACGTATTCGAGTTGGCCTGGAGTCCGCTTGATACGTAGCTGGCTTGCGCACGCACTTGTATCCCGAAATACGGGTGCGGGTCGTGACACCAACTCCGCCCCGGGCGCCGACCGCGAGCCAGCGCCCCTCTTCCCTCTCGGTCGCAACCCTCGCACTTGACCCGATCGGTGAGCCTCGGTGCTCCACCGTGCGCACGACACCGGGACGACCCCTACCGAGCCCCTCCCTCTGGTATGCCCCTTCCGTCTCTCTCCCCCAGTTTTCTTTTCTTTTTTTTCTCTCTCTCTCTCTCACTAATGAAATTTTTTCGAAAACCCTTTTTTTATTAAAGTAGAGAACCAAGTAGAGAACCAGCACACTGTGCTGGTTACATGAGCTACTATTATATAATTATATAATTTTTTGTTTGTTTGATAAGTTGGTGATATGTGTTTAGTGCTTCCTGTTTGTTTTCATGATTAATGTTATCTTTTTTACTATAGTTATTAGTATTAAAAATTATTATTTTATTTCCCTTATCTTAACAGTACTGATAAGGAGCAATATAAGAGAAAACAGTAGTGTTTTTATATCATGAGTTTTTATTATTATTACTATAGTAGTTTTATTTATTATTATCATTACCTAAAATATTATCGAGATATTTGCTCCCTAGAAAAATATTAGTTTTGATATAAAAATAAAATAATAATAATAATAATAATTTCTATATTTTTAAATATTATTCAAAAAAGTATTTTGACTACGACAATATAGTTCTAGTACACTTTTCTAATATTTAAACGGGATTATTATTTTTCATATAGTTTTTATCTAGAAAAGTTTAATTTATTGCCTAAAAATGATTTTTTGAATTTCCCATATTACTAATTAAAACGAGTCTTCAAAACTTATGAAATACTTTCAAAAATAAAAATAAAAATAAAAGTATAATAGTACATATATCTATTCTTCCAAATTTTCCCGATTATTCTCAATGATCACGACTGATCGGGTATCCTATTTTCTTGTGATTTTGGACCCCCTTCGTACTGGCTATGGCAATTGGACAAATCGAGGCTTATCAAATCATCGCACCACAACGAACAACACACCAGGCGATACATCAGGCAAGATACCTTTCCATAATTTACTGTTTATAATTATTCTGTATTTTATTTATTGTATATCATTGTGTTTTTATTTTCAGTTCTTCTAGCTGTACCATTTTTCCAGTGCTTGATTTACTGCCCGCTCAGTGATATTAGCTTTGCATATGGACCTAGATTTAAGGGACTACCATTTGTAATGTATTACATAAACCTTGTCACAATTGTATCACGAGTATGTGTGAGATGAGTAGCATGTAGAGGTTCTTATGTGTTGGCTAATCACCCGCGTGCATGCGTTAGGTCTAACTGCTGATAGAGGCATATAGGAGACTTAGCAGTTAGTAGAGGTACATGATCATAGATGCGACTTGATATGTACATTGGGTGGAAAGAACAATACCTGACGTATGGGTTTCTTTGTAATTTCCTGATTACCTGTGCGCTCCTCCGGACACACAGGATCCTGGTGCCCTCTGATGTTTTCCAGAGCGTTATGGACGTACCCCTTGCACATGATGCCCTCTGACGATCTTCAGACGTTACGGATATAGGCCCCTGGTGCCTTATATGGGGACTATGCCGATCCCATTTACAGCCAGGGCTCATTCGTCGAAAGGATTGTTTCTCAACTGCATGTTCACTTTAGTACGGTTAGGTTACCCAATTGATGTCTTGTCACTTATTTTATTTGTGGCATATTTTATATTCAGTATTTTTGGCATGTTCTTTATGTATCTTGTTACGTCCCTCTGAGGACCTGGGGAATTCTCCAGGTGTGTCTTTTGTGGTTCTCGCAGGTGCTCTAGCCAAGGCCCATTTCTTCGAGGATAATTACACTTGGATTGTCTTCGCATCTCTCGACAACATTTCTTTATCATGTGTTTCTCTCTTTTCGTTGGTATGGATTTGTCTCCGTCCAACAACTTATAATTAATAATTCATGAGTTTATTATAAAGTCTTTATTCTTTATTTGTGGATGAGGTTAGTATCATGGTTTACTGCATTTTACAGCTTATGTATGGATACGATGGTTCCATATATTGGATATACATCGTATGTATGCAGCTGGCAAGTCGACGTACTTAGTCCTAAGTATTTTGGGACTGGAGCATTATACATGGTATAGAGATCAATCAGCCTTATTTGTGACTTTACTGGAGATGTATAATCACCACACCGGGACTTTCTATACTCAGTATTGAGGAAGAAAGCTGGCCCCCCATGAGATGTACGCCATCTCGAAGCTGTCTTGGGGTGAAGAGCCGTATGAGGAATATACTCCTGGCAAAAAGAAGATTTTGGGGTTGTGGAACAAGTAACCTAAAATGATGGCAGTATACAAAGAACTACTTTGACATCATCAGGTACGTGTACGCCAGGACTCTGCGAAGACTCATCCCCATATTTCTACTTGGAAGGACTATATCTTTACGCAAGAAGCGTCGGAGCCGGGGATGGTCCACTTCACCATGCATGGGGCGTACACCACTGTTAAAGTAGAGACCATAATGATCAAGGCGAAGGTTTCAGCCCCTTTCGTAGATGTTGAGGGAATAGCCACTTCCATCATTTATAACTATTTTTGTCATAACTTGATCACTACCAAAATACGCTCATTTAGCGACGGCAATTTAGCGACGGAATTATTCCATCGGTATTAGCGACGGGTTCGTGGCCGCTCAGCGACTGATTACCGACCACAAACATTTGCCATTTTTTATTTTAATTTTAGGGGCAGGAAAGGTCGCACATCCGTCGCTACTGTGTCGGTGTTATAGCGACGGATATTCGGTCGTCGCCACGTAGTTGTTTATTTGGCAGGAATTGTGTATATAATTGGCGGGACATATCTTCGACTACGTAGCGACGGATATTCAGTCGGATAATCAATAATAGCGACTATTGGGCGACGGATATTCCGTAGTCGCCATTCCGTCGCTAAATTAGCGTTCCAGACTTAAATGAAAAGACGGGGGGAACTTTTGGCATTCCCCCCAAATTCAATCTCTCTCCTCTCTCTCTCTCTCTGTCTCTCTCTCTCTCGTGCGGCTTCGTGAACGGTGACGGCGTCCTCTCCTCTCTCTCTCCCGAAGGTAATCTCCTCTCTCTCTCTCTCTCTCCTCTCTCTCTCTCTCTGTGTCGCGGTGTCGACGTAGGGGCAGCGGAGGCGGCGGGCTTGGGGACATTCGGGCTTGGGGCGGGGGCGTCGGGGGCTGGGCGGCTGGCTTGGGGTAGGGGCGTCGGGGGCTGGGCGGCTGGCTTGGAGCGGGGGCGTCGGGGGCTGGACGGCTGGCTTGGGGCGGGGGCGGCGGGCTTGGGGACATTCGGGCTTGGGGCGGGGGCGTCGGGGGCTGGGCGGCTGGCTTGGGGCGGGGGCGTCGGGGGTCGGGCGGCTGGCATGGGGCGGGGGCGGCGGGCTTGGGGACATTCGGGCTTGGGGCGGGGGGCGTCGGGGGCTGGGCGGCTGGCTTGGGCCGGGGGCGTCGGGGCCTGGGCGGCGGGCTTGGGGCCGGGGCGTCTGGGGGCTTTGCTTATCAAATTCATCTAATTTATATATTGGCTAAATAATGTGTTATCCATATTGGGTGTTATCCATTAGTTTGGTGGTGTTTGGATTAGTAAATGTGAATATGGCGTTTGGGTTCATGGTGTATATGTTCACTGTGTCAAGGACAGTGCGAGTTCTTCATCTGCATAAGTCAGTGTTTGGGTTCATGGTCTATACATCTAACTGTGATATACATATATATATGTGCCTATTATAATTAGCATGCAGGACGGCTTGGGGTGTAATGTGTGATTGTAGACATGGTAGGAATTATAGGTAATTAACGCTAGTGTGACTAGACTAAGGTAGTGCTTGCTAGATAATAAGGACACTCTAGTATCCTAACAAAGTTAATTTAGACTAGATATTTAGGATATAGCTCCCATATCCTAGAAGTGGACTCTTGAAATTTAGAAATAGATAGATTGACTTAGTTTGGTATCGGTATCGCACTATCGGTATCGGTATCGGTATCGGTATCGCACTATCGGTATCGGTATCGCACTATCGGTATCGAACTACTAGTAACAATTGTATTTATATTTTTCTCTTCTCGAACTAGAATACTAGCGGATCCACCAGTTACATGATTATATACTAATTCTGTTTAGTTTGTCTTACTATACAGATTTTTACATCTAATCTGTGATGGATCGTTATTTCGTTGATCGTACATGGATGTACAAACGACAACACGAGAGCAGAATAGGTGTGAGTGACGATTTTCAGGCAGGCGTGGAAGTGTTTCTTAAGTATGCCATGAGCAAAGCTCAGTTTATGGACGGTAACAAAATCAAGTGTCCATGTCGTAATTGTCGCAATAGACGTTACGAAGAAGTGGTGAGTGTAAGAGATCATTTGACCCGTAAGGGTTTCGTACGTGATTACGACCTGTGGTCATCGCAAGGTGAACTATATGCCGAAAGACAGGTTGCGAATGCTGCTACTTATGCTTTTGATGATAATGCTGTAGCAGATTTTGTCGTCGATGACGACGAATGCTCCGTTGATTATGGAGACGTGCAGAACCTTGCACGAGATATGGTGTACGACGCGGCAGGGCCTAATTTTGATCCGGAGGATCCTAATCCCGAGGCGAAGGAGTTCTATGATATGTTTCAGGATGCTGAAACTTCTTTATATCCTGGTTGTGATCCACATTCCGTACTGTCAGTGACGATGCGGTTATTGAACATAAAGTCCGATTTTAACTTGCCACAAACTTGTTATGATCGGATTACACAACTAATGAAGAAGGTGTTACCGAAGGAATCAAAAGAGCTTCCAAAAAACTTCTACAAGTCGAAGATGATGGTCCGACAACTGGGACTGGGGTACGACAAGATAGATTGTTGTCGCAACGGATGCATGTTGTACTACAAGGAGAACGAGGATGTAGAAAGTTGCCGCTTCTGTAATGCGGATCGTTACAAGGAAGTCAGGGGAAAAGGAAAGTCAACTAGAAAATGACGTCCTTACAAGTATATGCATTACTTGTCGATCACGAAGCGCTTGCAGAGGATGTATATGTCTCAGAATACAGCAGAACACATAACGTGGCACAACAAAGAATGCACAAAGGACGATGGAGAATTGTCACATCCTTCGGATGGAGAGGCGTAGAAATATTTTGATTTTCGCCATCCGGATTTTGCTGCAGAGCCCAGAAATGTACGCATGGGACTATGTTCTGATGGATTCGCCCCTTTCGGGCAGTCGGGATCTCAATACTCCTGCTGGCCGGTCATTCTGACCCCTTACAATCTGCCACCATGGATGTGTTTGAAGACTCCTTATATGTTCTTGACAGCTATCATACCGGGTCCCAAAAATCCGACGAAGAATATCGATATATATTTACAGCCGTTGGTGGATGAGCTAAAACAGCTGTGGGAGATCGGCGTCACGACGTATGATATTTCCCGGAAACAGAACTTTCAGATGAGAGCTTCACTGATGTGGACAATCAATGATTTTCCCGCATACGGTATGCTGTCGGGATGGAGTACTCACGGCACCCTGTCTTGTCCGATATGCATGCAAAATAGTAAGGCGTTCCGCCTTAAGCATGGAGGAAAAACTTCTTTTTTTGATTGTCATCGTCAATTTCTGCCCGCGAGTCATCCTTGGAGAAAGAACAAGGACGCATTCAGAGCTGGAAAACAAGAATTTTCTCATCCGCCTGCTAGATTGTCGGGATACGATATTTGGGAAGATGTAAAGGATTTTCCCACTGTAATGGAAGATCCATCGAACAATCGTGTCGATGGGTTCGGACAAACCCATAACTAGACCAAACGGAGTATCTTCTGGGACTTGCCTTATTGGAAAGATAATCTTATAAGGCATAATCTTGATGTTATGCATATCGAAAAGAATGTGTTCGATAATGTCTTCAATACCGTCATGGACATTAAAGGAAAGACGAAGGACAATCCAAAAGCAAGACAAGACATTGCCGAGATATGCAAGCGTCCTTATCTGAACTTGATACAAAGGGGAGCTGCTGGACAATTAAGTAAGCCGATAGCACAATACACATTGAGCAAAGAAGATAGATTAATAATCTGCAAGTGGGTATCTACTTTAAGATTTTCCGACGGCTATGTGTCGAATTTGTCTAAATGCATTGACCTCAATGAACGCAAGCTAACGGAAATGAAGAGTCATGACTGCCACGTGTTTATGGAAAGATTACTGCCCATTGCTTTGAAAGAGTTGTTGCCTTCAGCTGTATGGGTTCCGTTGGCCGAACTATCAATATTTTTTAGGGATATTTGTTCAACTAAGTTGACTGTGCAACACATGGTTGAACTTGAGGAGAAGATTATCTTAACAATTTGCAAGTTGGAGAAAATATTTCCTCCTGGCTTCTTCGACAGCATGGAACATCTACCGATTCATCTAGCATATGAAGCCCGTGTCGGTGCATCTGTTCATTATCGATAGATGTACCCATTTGAAAGGTACATAAATATCGATATAATTTAAGCTGAATTTCTATTTATTTTAAAATTCTTTCTTAATTCTCAAGATAATTTGTCTCTCTAGATACCTACACCATCTAAAGAAGAAAGTTGGCAACAAAGCTCATGTAGAGGCTTCGATATGCGAAGCATATCTTATCGAAGAGGTTTCAAACTTCTGCTCCATTTATTTCGATACTCATGTTAAAACAAATCGAAATAGACCTCAAAGGAATGACGAGGACGTTGAGGATGGAGGAATATTCAATGTAAGGGGCAAGCCTGTTGGGGCTAGTAAAAGACGGTGGTTGACAGACGACGAGTATGATGCCGCTCACCGATATGTCTTGTTAAACTGTAACATACAAAAAGTGAGAGATTTGGAGAAGTAAGTCAGTACACTAAATATCGTTATAATCTCGAATTTGATGAAGTAAGTGACTACACTTATATATTCTTATTTTTTCTAATAGTGTATTTAGAGATGAAATCAAAATGAGGAGACCCGATATTACCGATGAGGGACTTCAAAGAGAGGTTGGTTGTACATTTTCGTCATGGTTTCGTAAATACGTAAGTAACTGTGATTATAATTGAGATTATTAATATATAATCTGAAACATTTAAATTATAAATATTTGTTTACAGGTTTTATTGCCTGAAACAACACTCACTCATGAGAGTGTTCGTTATCTGGCACTGGGACCGAAGAAGCAAATAAAGACTTGGCCAGGCTATGTCGTTAATGGCTTCAGGTTTAAGTCAACTCAGAATGCTATAAATGTCGAATTTATCAATGACGGCATCAATACCAAGGATTCCGGTGTTTGCATAAGAGGCACCGTCTATAACGACGAGCCGGACTTCGACTATTATGGAGTGCTTCGGGATATTGTAGATTTACAATATACTGGCCCACATGATATGCATATTGTGATGTTCAAATGTGAGTTGTTCGATACGACACCAAATATCGGTTGGAGAATCGATAAACAATTTGGATTCGTCGATATAAATCATCGCAGGAGGTATAGAGGGTCCGATACATTTGCAATAGCAAATCAGGCTGTTCAAGTCTACTATACAAGCTACCCAAGGCGTCGTAGAGATCGATTTGACTGGTGGGCAGTATGCAAGATTAAATCTAGAAATACATTCAACGTTGGAGACCCAGTATACCAAGAGGACCAGATCGAAAAGTCCTAATACTTGGGACAACACTCAGATACAATGGATGTTGAAGATATTATTGAGGAAAATAGAGGGGAGGAAGAGGTTGATACACAAGACTTAGCTGTCAACCAGGGGAGAAAGAGGCGTCTTGTCCCAAATTTTGAGGCAGAAGAAGAAGAAAAAGAAGAAGAAGAATTTGATGGGGATGAGGATACAGATGAAATCGACGATGAAGATAAGGATGAGGATGAGAATGAGGAGGATGATGATGAAGACGAGGCCGAGGATGAGAACGAAGACGATAATTAGGTTAAATATTGTTGTATAGTAAAAACACTTCCAATTACGTGAATTAAGTTTGACCTCATAAAAGCAATTACGTGAATTCATGTTTTTTTCATTCGATTATTTACTTATTGCAGATGGCACTCCTAGTCTTTTTCGTCGCGGCGGCACTCGTCTCCCTACTGGTGGTATGTATATTTTAGTTTAGTTTTTTTATATCCATTTATACTTTCATATTGTTAATTATGTTTATGTGTTCTATTTACAGGTCATGATGGCTGGCCGTGGTCGTGGTGCTGGTCGTGGTGGTGGTGGTGGTGGTGGTGGTGCGGGTCGTGGTCGTGGTCGTACTGGTACTGGTGGTCGTGGTCGTGTTCAGAGTTCCCGGGATGTGACCCCATCGAGCGAGTCCGACCGGAAGAGTACCCCGGGCACAGACGCATCCCGCCCTCGATCGACCACTTCATCGAGGCATCAGTCCGAATCTGCTAGCGGATCCGATCCGCTATCGGAACCACCAGCAGCGGATCCACCAGGGGATGTCCCAGTTACTGCACAGTGGGCCCCGAAGTACCCCCATACTCGGTTCCATCCGGTTACTGGGGAGTACATACGCGGACCCGCGGATCCTCCGACGGTACCAGAGAGGCCGAGAGGCGAGTTCCGACGAGAGCTATGGCCTGCGGGGACCTCGTAAGTAAATTTAAGTTAATTTATTAAATTTCTTTCATTTATTCAAGTTAATAATCCAGTCGTTTCTTCTTTGTAGGTTTTTTTCGTTTAATGTTGGCAGGACCCTTGGAGAAATTATCAGGGCTAACTTCCACGGTCCTTACCTCAACTTTACGTTGGTGCCCCCAACCGAGCAGTACGTCTGGCTCAACGAGTTGAGGGTATATATCTATATTTTTTTGGTTAAGTCTATGTGATTCTTTAATCAACCATTTTGTAAATTACCTGATAATTGATTTTCTGTTTTAGAGAACGTACTGGTGGCCCCCCCATCGCGAGGAGGGGATCCGCAGGACCTACCGAAGCGCATGCTCGAAGAAGATACGGGATATGATTCATGACCTAAAGATGGGGCATACGAGGCCGAATTGGATCCGACAGGACTATTATGAGGACCTCTTAGGTATGATGGATAACCCTGCATACAAGGAGAAATCGGCGAAGGCGAAGGTGAACCGATCTGCCGCGGGCCTTCATACGGGGGGCTCAAGGTCTCACGCAGCGACACTTGCAGATCTGGTGAGCAACCATAAATTTATTTCACTATCGAATTAGGTATTATTAATTAAAGGAGTTAATTAGTTTCTACGCAAATTTCGTATACAGGCCCAACGGGCGGTGAAGGAGGAAAGGGCGCCAGAATCGGTCACCATGCACGACGTCTTCCAGCATACGCACAAAAGACGGAAGGACGGGAGCTTCGTCGACGAGAGGGCCAAGGAGACTGATGTAAGTACTTATGATTATGAGATTAACGTTAGAATTAAAAGTATTCGGACTATAACTTAGGTAAACTTAGGATTCACACTTAACTTAGTGAAACATAGGTTTTAGATTACAACTTAGGTAAATCTTATAATATAAACACATTCATTTGATAGGCTGCGTATCGTGAGGCCCTTAGTCCGGCTCAGTTACCTGACACCGAGGATGTCGGTGAAACGATGCCCTTCCGGACGCCTTCTTCTTTGGCCGCTCGGAACGATTTGTTCGTAGATACCGTCGGCGGCTTTAAGAAAGGGTACCTGTACGGAGTCGGCTCCCTAGGGCCATTGCATATGGCGACGCAGAGATTTCCACCGACACCGCCTCCTCCCGTGGCCCGGGTAGACGATGATGTTAGGTCGCAGCTTACGCAGCTGCACGAGGCGGTGTCGTCCTTGCGGGAGCAATTTGCCACGCACTTTCCTCCTGCGTCTGCTGCTGCCGGTCCGTCTACTGCTGCCGGTCCGTCTGCTGCCGGTCCGTCTGCTGCTGCCGGTACGTCTGCTGATGGTGCTCGTCCGTCTTCTACTGGTCCGTCGACTGCAGGTGTCGGTCCGTCTTCCGTGGGCCGTCTTTCTTTCAACCCTGAAGCCCCTGTGCTACCTCCTACGGCTGTGACGACACTCATGGATCTCATGTCCCCAGAGCAGCTTCGTCGACTTTCGAGTGTTGTCTACGACTCCTTGCCTCCGTACCTTGTGGAGGAGTATATGCGTCGGTCGAATACGGGAACGGACAATCGACCTCCTTCTTCTTAAAATGTTGTATTAAGAAAATTTGGATTATTTGTGAGAGCTTTGAACTAATTGTGCTATAATCGGCTTATAGCACCGGATATTATGTTACTCTTTAGGATAATTGATATTTATTTTCTATTAATTTGGTTTGGTCAGTGATTCTTGGATAATTGGTCGTATGTGCATTACTTGGTCTATGTGATTCTTGGATAATTGGTGTGCATTATATATTTGGTCTGTGTGATTGTTGGATAATTGGTGTGCATTATATATTGGTTTGGTTTATGCATATATTTGTGAACAAGGAAAGTGATGTAATTTTTTTCCCAAAAAACCCAGTTAGCGACGGACTAGTGACCATTTAGCGACGGATAATCCCAGTTACCGACGGGTTTTCGACAGATAATCCGTCGCTAACTGGAGTTTTTAAACTATTTTCAGGCAGCGACGGATTATCGACGGATTAACGACGCTAATCCGTCGCTGTATTTTACGACGGCTTAGCGACTGATTATCCGTCGCCATGGTTCTGGAAATGCATGACATTTCCAGAACCATGGCGACGGATAATCAGTCAGTAATCCGTCGCTGTTGAGTCGCGGTGGCGACGGGTCCGCGACGACTCTTCCGTCGCCATGGTGCTGGAAATGCCAAGCATTTCCAGAACATGATCGACGGATAGTCCGTCATAACACCGTCGCAAAGTCGTCGTTAATTACCGACGGATACCGACGGCATAGCGACGGATCGATACGATCTGATACGCCGTTACGACGGGTTACCGACGGGAAGTTACGTCGCTATTTCCTACACAGTTCAATACTTAATAGTTGAAATGGACGAAAATCCGTCGGGAACGTGTCGCTAAGTCTTCGTATTGTAACGTCGACTATCCGTCGCTAATCCGTCATGTGACGACAACTTAGCGACGGACGGTTATTAGCGACGAGCTGATTGCCGACGGATGTTTTTGGCCAATATCCGTCGGTACTCGGTCGCTAATTGTAATTACCGTCTTCTTAGCGACGGATCCGGCCATCGCTAAATCAATAAATTTTGGTAGTGGATTGCTTTGAGCCCGAAAGCGGTAATGGCTGATTTTTTGAAGATATGGCTGCGGAAAGCCGTGGTTCATGGAGGCTCTGGATCCATAGGGAAGATCAATTGGGAACTTATTATGTCGGATGTGAAGCTGGCCTTTGGATATCTGATGGCTTTGCTCCCAGCTATGGTGTGTAATATCCTACGAGGCCTGCAGAAGCTCTCGAAGAAAATAAAAGGGCATCATAGGGTAGATAGTGACTTCCTTCGGGCTGAACTCCCTTACCACTATTTGATGGCTTGGTTGGCATTACACCACCTTGGTTTGATATCCCCTGGCACCAATGATGGTTATCAGGAAGGGGATATGATGCTGCATAACTATCACCGGGTGAAATAGCTTCATTAGGGCGTCCCCATATGTAGGTGGATGTTAGGCCGCCTGGATGGCTATAATTTCAATAGGGTTTCACCCTCTTACATGAGTTATCTCGTAGATGAGGAGCTAGTAGACCGGGGCAGAGAGGAGAGCAATTTGACTCTCGGTGCTTTCCATTGGTTACAGTCTATTCGTTTCTCACACTTAGTGTATTGGAATCAAAACTGGGTGTATCTAGAGCCCTATTTGTCAAGTCAATTTATGCAATAGTTCGGCTATAGCCAGACGATGATGTATAATACAAGCTCTTACCTCGATTATGAGAGAATTCTGCTGGATGGCACCTATGCGTGGTATTATTATAATGTCGTGTGCACTGGAGCAAAATTTACGATCCTTATAATGCACGGAGACACCCATATCTTGTGTTTCGTCTTGAAGTTTCATTGCTTAGTGAATAACTTCTCGTCGGGCTATGTTCAAAAATGTAGTCTGATTGATAGGACGAAGTTGGAGGCACCTAATTCGGCCCTTGCGCATCTTTGAGAGCTTGCGTCATCAGGTGGTAGATCCTCGAATGGTTCTATTACTTCCCGAGAAAGAAGAGAGGATACAGTGCCCTTGAATACCTCGTCAAAACATCGAGCTCCTTCGAAGGTGAGTTCTCCTCCTACCAAGAGAACTAAGCGGGCTGTACACAGGCAATACAGATCCATGCGACGGTCTTTGCCGCAGAAGAATTCTCTAGCTGTTAAATCATCTTCACAGCTATACCTCAGTCTTTTTATTCTGGTTTTTATTTGAGACTTTCTGCTTATTACTATTTTGCTTGTGTAGGCGAAGAGGAAGTCTGGATGGTCAGAGATACTCGAGGAACTTCCTGAGGAGCCTGCCCCTTCGGGAGCCGCTGTATCCGGCAGTTAGAGTTACTATCACTTTGCCTACCGAAGGTCCTTCGGTTGTCGAGGTACTTACGGTTGAGAGGAACAAGGAGACTCGTATTCCAGAGAAGAACCCGACGACTATAGCTACAAAGGTTGCTGACTCGAAAGATGTTTCTCTTCCTTCTCCTTTAGTGTATGAGACTCCGGACTTCTCGGAGCTGATGGCTTCACATTATCGAAAAACTTTTGTGGAGCCAACTGTAGACGAGCCCGTAGTGATACTCGGGATCGATCTTATAGTGGCTAAAGGCATGATTCTACTACCTACATCTACGATGGATCGAACGGTTGAAGATACTGAAGGCACCGCTCAGGATCCCTCTACTGAACTCTCCCTCGTACTGAAGAAGTGGCTAAAGAGAACCTAGACACTCTGTGAGGTGAGGAGGATCAATCGGTCGATGAATTACCCCTGGAAGGCATCAGAGATCCGTACCAAGGACGGTCGAAGAGACCACTGAAAGGTTAACAGTGGAGGCCATTGAAGAATTAGCTGGTAAAGCCATTGAGGAGCCGATCAATACGACTATTAAACAACTGGTCGAAGAGGCCATTATGAAAGCGGCTGAGGAGGCTATTGAAGAGCTGGCTAACATAGTCATATGAAAGACAATCGAGGAGACCATAGAAGAGCAGGCCGAGGGAACCACTGAGAAGCTGGCTATTGAGGAGTCGGTTGATATAGCCATTGAGATGGCGGTTGAGGAGGCTGCTGATGAGCCCGTTGAAGAGATCGTCGACAGCCTGGTCAAGGAGGTTATTGAAGAGCCGATCAAAAAAATACTGACGAGTTGGTTGTTGAGGAGTCCGTTGATGCAGTCACTACAAAGCTGATCGAAAAGACTGCTAATAAGCCAGCTGCTAAAGAGTTGGTTGGAAGGACTACTGACGAGCCGGCTACTGAAGATCCAGTTGAGGAGACCATCGAGGAGTCGATCGAGGTGACTATTGAAAAGTTGGTTATGGAGATCGCTGATGAGCTGGTTACAGCAACCATTCAAGAGCCAGCCAATGAGGATCCACAGAAGTCAGTCACGAAGATTTTTGTTGAAGAACTGGTCATCCACGTGGCTACTCCTGAACCAGCGATGGAAAATCTGACAGCGTCGAGAACTACTGTCATTCTCCATTAATGGCTTCCGTCTTGATCATGGCGCCACCTGCCTCGATTGTACTCCCTAGTCTGTAGTAGCAACAACCACTGTTCTGGGACCTTCCATCACGGCGTCTCCGATGACCTATTGGCTATGGCTGACAATGATTTTTATGCCAACCTCATTCTGGGTACCATTCACCATGCTTTAAAGCGCAGTATAGATGTCGTCTTGCAGTATAACCAAACATTTAGGCAGACTCGGTCTGCAGTAAGAGCCTATTTAGTGGCATTGTAATATCCTGGATGTGAGGCAAAGACAGATACAATAGAGGCTTCTCTGACAAAATTAGAAGCTATAGTCTTGGAGCTTCAAGGCCATGAGCACAGCCTTTCATCCCTTGCGGACATAGAATTAGAGAAAATGACCGCTGAACTTTTCCAGCGAATAGAGACAAGAGCTTTAGCTCACAGGATTGCCGAGATTGAAGAGGTGATCAACACTGAAGAAGTCCAAGTCTGCCATCAAACAACCTTAGAAGAATAGTGTGAAACCCTCCGGGAAAAGGTTCGGCAGTTAAAAGAGATGTTGGCGATAGATACCCGTAGAGACAAAATCTGGATCTCCAGAGGGAGTACCGTCTCACTTCCATAGACGAAAGAGAATGGCATGTTGCCAGTGGGTGTCCGAATGGTGATACGGTAAGCCCATATACATTTTGCCGAGTTTTTCTTTCCAGTCGCTCTTATTGAAAGATACGACCTTCTTGAGCAGCTTGACAATTGTCTTGTTGAATGCTTTGGCTAGTCCATTCGCTGCAGGATTGTAGGTTGTCGACACTATATTTTGTATCCGATTTTTGTCACAAAACCAATAGAATGTATGGCTCACAAATTGAGGGCCATTGCCATGGATAATCCTTTGAGGAAGTCCAAAGTGGTAGATGACATGATGCTTAACAAAGATGATCACGTACGAAGTTTTTACCTCTGTCAATGGTATCACCTCCACCCACTTAAAAAAGTAGTCAGTGATGGCGAGGATGAACCGGTATCCTTTGGAGGACGGAGGGTTGATCGTCCCGATGATGTCTATTCCTCTTACGTCAAACGGCCAGGCGATCGCAGTGAGGTATAGGAAATCAGAATGTTGGTGGATGAAGTCAGCATGCAATTGACATACCCGATACTTCTTTGTATAATCAACGACGTCTGCCATTTTGGTGGGCTAGTAATAGCCCGTGTAACTTAGGACCAGGCTGGTGAGCTCCATAGGTACCATCGTGTGCCTTTTGAAGTGCTTCTTTTGCTTCTGCATTAGACATACACCAAAGGAGAAGTCCGTCGTTTGAATGATGATAAAACATTTTGGTAGCCGTGTCATAGAATAATTAAAGCGTGTATCTCTTGATAGAAGTAGCTTCCTTCGGGTCTTCAGGTAGGATCATGCAGACCGTATAGTCTATGAAAGGGAATCGCCAGTCCCGAACATCCATATTAGTGTCTGTCTGTACAGAGTAACTCAGACATGTGTGTAGATTATTCTTTGGGCAAACAAGCTCACGACCTATCACTGTGATGGAGTACTGGGTTTCATCGGAAGCTACAGAGAAGTGGCGAGACCGACGAGGGAGTCAGCCTCTAGATTTTGCAACCGAGGTGCATGCTCTATAAAGAACCTTGTAAAGATAGAGATGTTGTCGATTGTTACCTAATGATACGGGACCAAATCCTTATGTCCAAACTCATATTGTTCTCTAACCTGATTGATTATCAGTTTTGAGTCACCATAGGCCTCGAGGTAGTCAACTCCTAACTGTTTGGCGAGTTGGAGTCCGATGATAAGAGTGTTGTACTCAACAACATTATTGGTGCATGATTCCAAGAGAAAATATGCACGGTAGATGACTAGGCCGTCAGGAGTAACGAGGACTACTCCGTCCCTCCGATAATTTTGCCCTTAGGGTGTACTCTTGAAGCGTCATCGAAAAATATTCGCCAGACAGGATTGTTTGAGACTGCGTTCAACTCTAGCACTTCATCAGAAATCTGTTGTAAAACTTTGACATTTTCGGTACAGGATATGCCAACAAGAAGTCGGCCAATGCTTGACCCTTAACCGCCTTTTGTGGGATGAATACCATATCGTATGGCGTCAGGAGGATTGTCCATGTGGCTCACTGTGAGTTTAGCACCCCTGGCTTGGTCATAAGGACTCTAAGGAGATTGACTCTAGAGATCTCATGAATTGTCTGTCCAGCCATATAATGGTGTATCTTTGGATCGCAAAGACTAGAACGAGACACTCCTTCTCAACAAGATTATACGGATATTCGACACCAGTCATGGTCCTGCTCAGATAGTAGATTTCCTGTTCGTGGCCATCGTTGCTTTTCTGGGCTAGCAAAGCACCCAGAGAATGATCCATGGTTTGGATGTACAGTAGAAAGGGCCTTTCTACGACTGGTGCTACAAGGACTGAGGGACTAGTGCGATATTTTCTGATATCGTCGAATGCACACTGGCATTCTTCAGTCCAGACATAAGAAATGCCTTTCTTCATTAGCTTGGTGAATAATTGACATCGTGCAGAGAGATTTGTAATGAATCTTTTGATATATTGCCAGTATCCTTGTAGGCCCCGGAGCTCATGGAAATTCTTCGGGGAGCCATGTCTAGAATAGCCTTGGTCTTTTCAGGGTCAATGTGAATACCTTTGGCTGTGATGATGAAGCCCAAGAACTTGCTGCTGGAAATCCCCAGGAAAGACTTGGTTGGGTTCATCTTTAGCCTATTTGTCAGTATCAAGTTGAACACCGTCCTCAAGTCATCTAAATGGTTGGCTTTCCTCGAATTTTAACGACAATATCATCAACACAACATTCTACCATTTTTGGAGGTGTTGGCTGAATATGATGCTCATAGCCCGCTGATATGTCGCTACAACATTCTTCAAACCGAAAGACATTACTGTATAACAGTAGATTCCTTTTGGAGTCCGAAATAACATCTTCAAGAAACATCTTAATCTGGTTGTAGCCCAAAAATCTGTCCGCGAAGGACATACGTTTGAAGCCACAAGTATTGTCGATCATCACATCGGTGATCGGAAGAGAAAACTCATCTTTTGGACAGGCCGAGTTGAGATCCCTAAAGTCTATACAAACTCGAATATTTCTATTCTTCTTAGTGATGGGAATGATGTTGGCTACCCAATCTGGATGTTGCTCCTCAAGAATGAAGCCACTGTCTATGAGTTTGTCGACTTCTTTCCCGATAGCGTCCATGGTGTTGGGACGAAAGCGACGATGTTGTTATTTGACAGGTCTAGCATTTGACAGTATGTTGATTCGATACATTACAACTTGTAGGTCTAAATCTGGCATGTCTTTATAGCTCCAAGTGAAGACATCGATGTACTCTCGGATAAGTTGTATCAAAGATTCTTTGTTTTTTCCAGTTAAGCGTTTGATAATGAAGATGGGTTTAGGTGAAGCCTCATCTCCTAGGTCAACTTGAACGACCTCGTATTCGGTAGGAGGATCTCGCTGTTCGAAGTACCACTACCATTGGGATTCCAAGCATTGATCCTAGGGTTTATCTTCGAAGAATTCTAGCATCTGGCCTTCATCATCGACTGGGGGTCTACGGAGACCATATTGACTGATAATATTTTTTTGAAGGCTTGGCTGATACTGATATCGGAGTCCCAGGTTGAGGAATCAAAGGAGTGAGAGTGCACCATGACCTTCGGCTCCAAACTCTCCGAAGTTGTCGTGGGTGTAACATAACCCAATCCCTAGCAAGTGTACTAGCAGAAATTTTGAGACTTTTTCTTTAGAACATAAAGTTGTAAAGGGAGATGTCGGCCTTTGCCATAATTCAGACCTCTGCCATTGGTCAAGTCGTAGCCTATCTTCTGGATAAGGTGTTTGGCTTGAGAGAAATAACAACGGTAGAGCTACATTTTGCCGTTACCAGGTTCCGGTTCTGCAGGAGTTAGTCTTTGAGGATGTTCTACCCGACCGAAGATGATAAGTTCCTCATCTTTCTTCTTTGCTGGAACTAGGAAGTAAGCATCTCAGGAAGGGTCAACTCGGCTTGCAAGATTAGTTTTTGTCACTTGTGTTTGCAGCATATACAGAGCATTGTATAAGAATACATAGTATTCCAGTGTTTATGTACAAGAGTAATTTAAAGACAACTTTCTATTAATGAAATACAAAATTTTATCCTGAGGGATTACATCATCTAAAGAGTGCGCATCAGTATTGGGCACATGTAGTCCCCTACCTCCTCATTAGTGAGCACCGAGGCTGCCATGGAAGAAGGTGGAGGAGGTCTCCGCTTCAGTTTGACTACCAAGGGAGCTAGAGCCGGAGATTTTTACGGCCTTCCGTTGTGCCTCTTTGTGGGAGTTTTATTCGAATAAGCTTTTGACTAGTGGCTGATGCCATCGGGGATGAGGGAACAAGAGCCTTTCCTCGAAACTTGATGACGAGAGGCGCTGATGTTTGGAGAGGCTTCCCCTTTAGTCGAACCCTCAGTGGTTCTTTTGCGACCGCTGTACTTTTAGATACAGTCTCTGCCTCATAATTTGCATCATTGGCATGTCGTCCTAGGGGACAGATTTGTACAGATCAACATTGGTATAGTAAGTTTCAAGTCCTCGAAACGGGTCAATGTAGCGAACTCAGTCTTGATAGTCCCGTCGTTGGCCACATAATTCATGTATTGATGGAGAGTGGAGGGTACGATCATGTACTCATGAATCCATGGTCGACCCAACAGCATATTATAGTTTATGTCTGTATTAATGACGTAACAAGTCACATTCGTCTGGAGATCCCCTATCTGGCATTTCAGACGAATCTTGTCCAAGGGCTCACTCTTTCCAACATTAAAATCGTTGATTATAGTATTTTACGCAGTCAGTCAATCCATCGGAATCCCTATGGTTTAGAGTAAACTGTAGGAAATTATGCTGAAAGAGGATCCATGGTCGATGTAGATGAGATCGACCTTGATGGCACCAATGTACCCTTTATAATACAACATTCTATTATGTCGGTTGTTCTTCAGCAACATATCCTGCTGAGTAAAAGTAATATTAGGAATCATTTCGACCACATTATGGCAACGTGGGCACACGACAGGATCCTCCTTGGGCAGTTGCACCTGGGTGAAGAACAAATCAATGTTCTGCAAAGCCTTGCTAAGGGCATCCCGAGTCTCTTTGGAGAGACGAAGGAGCTCGAGAAGCGACAATCGGGCTGGAGTATTAGCAAGTTGTGCCAAATATCGAAGTTGTTGGGCTTGATAGGCCCCACTGCAGAGTCTTTCCTTAGAGGATTGTTAAAGCGAACCTCCTTCTGCTTCTACTTATCTACTGTATGAGTTTAAGATAGGCCTTCTTCCAATATATTAGGTACTGTGGCAGCAGCAGGCGGAGATACCTCTTCCTCTAGGGCCTGGTTATCCTCTCGCTAGTGAGACGAGCGAGTGGTATTCCATCTGTTCCTTGCGGATTGATTAATTTTGTCTTGTTGTTCTTTTGTTATGTTGTTTTTCTTCAAAAAATCATATGGGCTAGGTCACATAAATCATGGGATCTAGAATCTTCGATAGTCGTGTTAGTTGGCATAGTGAGGACATGTAGTCAAATTTTGGATATATCTCTCGGGCATAGGAATTTAAGGTTTTTGCCGTCGCATGCGGCAATACAAAAATTTTAAATACCATGAACCTAGAGGTACGTACCTTAGTCAAGGACTCTGTGATTATCGTAGCCTTGCTCACTAGCATGATGAAGACTCTGGACAACATGATTTTGGACAGACTCATATGATTAACAGATTGTATCTTGAGAAGGATTTAAACATCATACCCTTTTGATTGTTATAAATAACTTAGGAGTAGGGATATTTTAGTTTGTAGAACTTATTCATAGGTAGATCTTCATAGTGTATTAATATGATGACTTGTAGAGTACCTGTACCCTGGGGATGATACTTAGCATTGGTATTAGAGTAGTAACCCAGTGTAGGTGATTCCCATGTTATTTATAATATCAACCAGTTACGTATAGGATGTTAGTATGCCTTGCAGCCTTTATGATTATTATTATTTTTCCCTATCATTTTTCAGTGAGCCACCCATGACCAGAGCCTGCCCTATAGTGGAGTTTAAACTTTTTCTTGGGCATGGTTGTTCAGTCCACTTGGACAGTTGTATACATTGGGATATAATGTGGGTTGTTAATAAGAGTTCTCCCTTGATCATTATTCTTTCCCCTTTCATTCTTAGAAACAGATGATACCTTGTTAGCCCATCTGTCCAGATACATATCCAATCCATTCTTTCATTGTTGGTTCAGTCTTCTAAGCCTCTACCTGAGCATTAGTTCATTTTCCATGTGTAGGTTTCCCTTCACTTTGACTTTACAAGTGGACCCAAATGTCCTGTCCTTTAGCTCATAATTTTAGTCCCCTTAGCATCATTCCTTTTTGCCTATATTGATGTTTCAGACCATTCATCCTTAGTCTAAATTCCAAGCATCGGTTCAGTCACTTATAAGTTTAGTCTACTTTAACCCTTGGTTGATCAGTCATATACATATATAGATGATATACTTAGGATATATGTAATGGGTTGTTGTTCCTGAGCTTATGTATATGTGGTATTTGGGATTGGTGTGCTTAGCTTGTAGGTATTTAGTTATGGGTGACATGATAGGATTGTGAAGTCAAGAGCTAGCCTATTATAGAGTTTTCTTTTGCTAATCCCTAGTTGCCAACACTAGGTAGCTAGCATAGGTAAAAATTTTAAGAAGTTGACCAGCTGATGACCAAGTACTAGGAGGTTGAGAAACTGACTAGTGATTGACCCTTGACTATGTTTGACCTAGAAGGGGTACGATTATCTTAATTTCGAGGACGAAATTTTTATAAGGTGGATAGGATTATAACACCCAGTTTTCTAAAATGAGGGTAATTTTAAAATTTTATAATTATAATCATTATTTATTGATATTTATTACATATTATGATTTTTGGTGATTTTTAATCATTTTTAAACTATTTCAAATCATGACTTGTGATTTGGTGTCTTGCTAGTGTAACCCTAGAGACAGCTTGACCTAGAGCCTAGCCATGAGATTATGGTGTTTCATTTATCATTTTTAGCATAGAGGGTATCTTGGTTATTTTAGGGTTTATTTGAAATTATTATGATTTATTAGAATTTGTGTGAATTTATTCTAATTAAATATTGCTATGTGTTATGTTAGTCTTTAACCTAGAAGTTTAGCCCTAACCCAGATTAGACATGGCCTAGACTAGGGTTAGTTAGCTTGGATTAGTCATGACTAGTCATTGGTTAGAATGATCAAGTTAGACTAGCTAGTTATAGTTAGTTGAGACTAGCATTGAAACCTAGGTTCCATCCTAGCCATCGATTTGACATGATGTGAGGGTGACCATTGGATGGGATCCCAAAACCCTAGAAGTGGCCAGCCCAAAACCCTAGGTGAGCCTATTTAATCCCTCCCAAATCATTGCCTCCTTGTTCATTCTCTTTCTTTTCAAGAACAATGTGAGCTCAACTTCATTTCTCCATAACTTCTCCATTCCTCATCCTTTTTCAACTAAACTTCTTGCATTGTGACCTAACCATCACCTCTTGCTGTCCATGGAGGTAGAATACAGATTTGGGGAATCTACAGTGCTCGAGCTACAATAAAAAGGGGACTGCACTTGACAGTTTTTGAGCTCGAGACACCCATTAGTAATTCCCTCATTCTCTATTTAAACTATTGGTTTATCATCATGGATGCATAGCCCTAGGTCCCCTCTAGCCTCGGGTAGGAGCTGACCCCAACTTGTGTCGGATACGTGTCCGTATCAGACACGTATCAATAGGATTACCTTGGTGTTCGACCCAATGCCTCAATAGGCTTTCTCTTACTGTTTTCTGAATGTGTTTGAATAGGAAATTAAGTTTTAATGTCGCTTACACGTTTCTAATATTTTGAACGCATTTCTTTGTCGTGTCGTGTCCGTACGATTGCGTGGACACAGCCTCGCGCGCGACTAGGGTTTCCTCTGCTGCTCGTAGCCTCGTGCTTAGTGCACATGCCACGTGGCGGGCCGTACTTTGACTGAGAGGAGGGGGCAGTGTTTGCGAACCTGTCCTCCAAGCCTTGTTTCCAGTGGTGTCGTATCGGACACGCCAGGACTCGCGCACTGGTCTTACACGTGCGCACGTTCAGTCTGAATCGCGTTCTGATACGCAAGTCGTGTCCACTCTGGACACGACGTGGTTGTGTCGTGTTGGGTCCTATGTGTAGCCCGACACGTGGGCATGACCACGAGACCCCACGTGTCGTGTGTCGTGTCCTACAGACACGTGCACGTGTGTACGACACTGTTTTCTTGTGCACTGTCCAGTTTCTATTTTCCTGTGTTTAATTCTATTTTAATTGTTTAAATTATGATTTAATTATCATTTTAGATCCTAGACATGTTTGCTAATCTCTGATAGTTGATTAGTACTTATTGGATTGGGTTTTTTGCCATGAGATGGATTTGACTCGGGTTCGAACATATGTGGCTCGACTGATGCACTGATACTCTATTTCAGTTTTCTTTTCCTAAACTGTTAATCCTATTTTGATCCATTTAAATTGATGTTTAAGTATCATTATTATTCCTACATGTGTGATAGTTCATGGTAGATTAGTTTTACACATTAGAATAGGTTTTATGATCCATGCATGGAATTTGACATGTGGATTGGGACTTTTATGTACTGTCCTGATTTTTCCTATTGAACTATCAATTTTATATTAGGAACTGAGTTGTGATCTTTATTCCTTTCCTTTAAAAACCAATTTTAAATGTTAGTTAACTGTCTTTGGGTTCCATATGTTAACTATCACATTGCTAGTTCACTGATAGATTTAGGGACTGAGATTTTGTGCTATCTAGCCTATTAAAACTATCAAATAAATTTCACATAGCATTGGCATTGATTCAATTAGTTCACTGTTCTCTTTTCTGACCTTGTTTCAGAGTTTAATCTTCTTAATTGATTTTGATAAATTAACATGTTAGTTTGTTGAAAGGTTGGGTTGTGTTGGTTTCAAATTGGTGAATGATTTTCAATTGGTGATTTAACTGAACATAGGCACTGTCAACTGAATACTTGTCAGGGTTTGATTCCTGAATTTCTTCCCCTTGTCTAAAACTGAATTTTAAACTGAGATTGTCACTTTGAATTCCTGAAAATCACAAGTAACAGACACACACACTTTTGTATGATTGAACACACACAGGATTCCTGTTTAACACAACACACTTTATTTTTCTGCTAACACACACTGCCTTGATTTCCTTTCACTGTACAGTCTACACTTTAGCACTTCACACACACACTATTATATTTTTCTGTCAAAAACCTGAGAATTTAATGATGGTTCAATGTGAAAAACTGATTTGTTTCCAAAAACCTGAGAATAGGTTCACCTTGGGTTATAAACTGTCAATTCTTAATCCTGTTTTAGCTAAGTGTTGATACTAGGATTCATTCATGAACATTGTATTAACTCTCTGATTTCTAATACTAATTCCTATGATAAATCCTCACATGTATTTACTGTCACCTGGGTTGTGTTGAGCTGAACTTAGCATTTCTTTAACTATCCTACATTACATCTAACTCTATGTGCACTGTAGTAAACTTAGCTAACTGATACACTTCACTGATTTGTTAGGGCCTGGACACACACACATAGGATTGAACTGTATGTGCGCCACACACACACACACAGGCACATATGCACACTGTTTTGGTGAAACCTGGGATCACTTGAATGCTAACCCTTACCCTCCTATACACTCACACATATACACTGAAATTGATTCCTGAGACTCCTTGCATTGTATAAATCTGAGATTTTATTGAGAATTTCACATGAAAATACACACATTAGAGTTCCTGCCACATTGTTCCCTGAACACACACACTCACATTCTGTTTTCCTGTCACTGATTACACTCTCTCACACACACATATGTAATTGACACACATGACACACACACATTTACATGTATATGGTATATAGTTTAAGCTTGTATAATAAATATATGTAGGTTTGTACCATGTATATATATTGTGGGATGTACATATATGTATCCTGAATTTATATGTGAGTGCACTATATTATAGATACATTATTAGGATGTGTGTTATTATAATATATTAATATGTGTATATACATATGTATGTGTGGTATACAAATAGGTAGCTTATATGTTAGGTGTATTTCTATATTAGATTGTATAATATATCAATGTGTGTATTATAAATTAGATATAAATATTGTCATGTGTTATGTGATATGTGATTATAGGTTGGTTTTAGGCATGATATTGCCTAATAGCCTATAGCCTAGGCTCTTAGCCTATGGGTGTGGCTTGAATGACAGTATAGAGTCTAGATTAGACTTGTTTAGCCTTGTTTAGACCTAGAATAGACTAGTTAGACTAGTATAGACTTGTTTGACTTAGGTTTGACCTAGTTGACCTAGTTTGACTTCTTGGTTGACCAGGGTTGACCAAGAGTTGACTTTGGCCTAGATTGACCTAGCTTTATTTAGAATGCATTGAATTGCATCTTGTTATCATTTTAGACTTGTTGTGACTTGTGTTGTTTTGATTAGGAGCCAGACACCTCTCCTTGGACAGTACATTTCATCCGGACACTCAGATTCCAGGCGAGTACATTCTCTGATCATTTCATATCCTGATTAGAATTATTTTTCTGCTTTAAATTACTTTACTTGATACTGCCATGTTGGTCACACAAATTAGTACTATCTGGATCCCTTCTTGAGATATTATCCCCTCAGGGAGCATCGTATACTACATGTTCTGTGCGTTTCACTTACATGGTGTATCACTATGCTCCATTGGTTCATTGATCACTTGTGACATGTACTCTCATGATCACAGAGTCTTCCTTGAATCCTTATCCCATTTATTGGGTTTCCTAGAATCCCCATTTATGGGACTACCATGTACCACCCTTCCGGGGCCGTTACATGGAATCATAACATAACCTGGTTGGATCCTTGTGTATTGATTGGGGGTACGGGGGAGTAGAAGTAGACATGTGAATAATATCCAAGTAGTACCTCATCAGAATCATTCCGTAGTGTCTCATCAGAATCATCCTATGCCATTTATATGTCTATATTGTACTCTGACTCACTAGCCACTGTTAGTTCTCTATGTAAAGTAGATATTTCTATTACAGTTCTCTCTCTGTTTACATACTGCATTCTTTCAGTACCTATATCTTACTTTACTGCATGATTATATTTTCTAACCTGCTATGAACTGTTAAGATGTATTGTGCTCGCTCCTGTCCTGACTGGACATGTTGAAAATATTACAGAGGACGAGGCGGAGGCCTGTATGGATACCTTCTACGGGGCAGCCCTAGATAACACTTGTGAGCTGGACTCTCAGGAGGAACCAGCTCTAGCTGATGACATCACCCCTATTACTTAGACTAGCTTAGTTAGGCTTATCTTAGTTATGTTGTCTTGAGACTAGTAGTTAGACTTTATTTTCTGTCTTGAGATCTGGGTTGTATATATTCTTTCATATTTAGTAGCTGAGACTTGTATTTCTGGATATTTGCTGAGTTGTTATCTTAGACTTTCTGATCACCTATATTTCCTTGAGTTCTATATCATATCGTGCTTTCTTCTTCCTTAGTTGTGATTGAGTTTATTTACTGCTATGTCACCCCCATTCGGGGAGTATAAACTGCTTAGAATTATATTGTTAGATGTTGTGACCTAGGATAGCGTTCTACCGCCGACACTGCGGCGTAGGCTGGACGTACCCATGTCTCGTGCCCTTACTCTAGGGTGCGGGTCGTGGCAAAAGCTTTCCAAAGACAAAAACTCGGGACGGAGTTGTTACTATTCCAAGGGCAACAATGGAAGTAGTCAACCTTCTACCAGACCATGACAATGCTTAAGGCCTTATCCCACTTACAACAGCATGAGGTAAAATCATGTGGATCCACCATGATCTTGCCTCAGATATGGCGCTCCCTACAGCACACCTTGCTAAGAAGAAGAAGACTAGGTCGTGTCGTACGATATCTACCTTGAATGATGACACTCTGGTTACCACTCGCTCGGCCCACCAACGAGAGGACCACCAGGCTTTGGAGGAAGAAGTACCTCTGATAGCTGCTGGAACTGTACCTGATGCGTCGGAAGCAGGCCCACTCAACCTACCTTAGTAGTCAAGCAGAAGCAGAAGGAGGTCCGCTTCGACAAACCGCTGAGAAAAGACATAGCAATAGGACCGATCAAGCCCTATAATTTTGACATATTTGCACAACTTGCTAATATTCAAGCCCGGCTAGCACTCTTCGAGCTCCTCCGGCTCTCCAAAGAGACTAGGGACACCCTCAACGAGGCTTTGTAGAACGCGGATTCATTCCTAACCCAGGTGAAACCTCCCAAGGAGGATCCTGCTATGTGCCTACATTAACAAAGTGTGGTCGAGGTAATTTCTAAAATCACCTCACTCATCAGGATATGTTACTGAAGAACAACTGGCACAATAGGCCCATATACTACACAGGGTTTGTTGGTGCCATTAAGGTCGATAGCATCCACATCGACCATGGCTCTTCTCTCAGCATAATCCCTCGAAGTTTACTCCAAACTTTAGGGATTCCAATGTATTGGATGACTGCGTCGAACACTACAATCAGCAGCTTCAATACTGGAAAGAGTGAGCCCTTAGGCAAGATTCGCCTGAAATGCCAGATAGATAATCTCCAAACGGATGTTACTTGTCATGTCATTGATGCAGACATAAACTACAACATGTTATTGGGTCGACCATGGATCCATGAAAACATGATCGTACCCTCTATTCTCTATCAATGCATGAAGTATGTGGCCAGCGACGGGACTATCAAGACTGAGTTTGCAGAAATCGACCCATTCTGAGGTCTCAAAGCATAGTGTATTGATGCTGAGCTGTACAAGGCAGTCCCCTGGGATGATGACGCTAATGATGCTGACAATGAGGCAGAAACTGCATTAGAAAGCGCAGTTGTTACTGAACAACCTTTGAGGGTTCGGGAAGCCTCCCTAGACAATAGCACCTCTTGTCATCAAGCTTCGAGGAAAGGCACGCGTTCACTCGTCCCTGATAATGTCAACTGTCAGCCAGGAGCTCATTCGAGTAAAGCTCCCCCGAAAGGCCCCGAAGGCAGCCTCAATGTTTCAAGCATCTCCGACTCCAACACCCTTTGTAGTCAAGCTGAAGTGGAGACCATTTCCACATTCTCCCATGGCAGCACCGGTTCTGACTGATGAAAAGATACGGGCTACATGTGCACCAAAGCTGAGGTGTATTATTTAGATGATGTAATCCCTAAGGATAAAATTTTGTACTTCATTAATAGAAATTTGTCTTTGAATTACTCTTGTACATATTGAAACACTATGTATTTCTTAGACAATGCTCTCTATATATTGTAAACCCAAGTAACAACTACTAATCTGGCATGCCGAGTTGTCTCTCCCTGAGATGCTTACTTTCTGGTTTCAGCAAGAAAAAAAGAGAAGGCACCCATCATTTTTGGTCAGGTAGAAAAACCCCAAAGACTTACTCTTGCAGAACCGAAATCTGATAACGGTAAGATGCGACTCTACCATTACACTACCCAACCCAAACACCTAATACAGAAGATGGGCTATAACTTGACCAGCGATAGAGGACTGAATAATGGCAAAGGCCAATGCCTTCCCTTACGACTTCGTGCTCCAAAGGAAAAGTCCCAAAATTACTACTAATGTACTCATTGGAGATTTGGTTACGTTATACCCACAACAACTTCGAAGAGCTCTAAGATAGAGGTTATGATACATTCTCACTCCTCCGATTCTTCAACCTGGGAATCTGATACCAATATCGGCCAAGCCTTCAAAAACATAATGTCCGTCAATATGGTTTCTATAGATCCCCCAGTCGAGGATGAAGACCAGATGCTCGAATTCTTCAAAGATAAACCCTGTGCTCAATGCCTAGTATCCCAATGGGAGTGGCATTTTGAACAGCGAGAACCTCCTACTGACGACGAAGTCATTCAAATCAAGCTAGGAGATGAGGCTTCCCTTAAACCCATCTTCATTAGCAAAATCTTAATTGGAGAAGATAGAGAATCTCTGATATAGCTTATCCAAGAGTACATCAATATTTTTACTTAGACCTATAAAGACATGTCGGGTTTAGACACGCAAGTCGTAATGTATCGACTCAACATCCTGCCCAACGCTAAACTTGCCAAACAACAACATCGTCACTTCCGTCCCAACATCATGGATGCTATTGAAAAAGAAGTAGACAAACTCATAGAGACTGGCTTCTTCGCGGAAAGCAACATCCGGATTGGGTGGCCAACGTTGTTCTAGTTACTAAGAAGAATAGGAAGATTCGTGCTACATAGGCTTCAGGGACCTTAACTCGGCCTGTCCAAAAGACGAGTTTTCCCTCTCGATCACCGACGTGATGATCGACAATACTCAGGCTACAACCAGATCAAAGTATTCCCGAAAGATAAAAAATACACTTTATTTTGGACCCCAAAAGGAATATACTATTATACGGTGATGCCTTTCGGTTTGAAGAATACGGAAGAAATAAACTAGCAAGCTGTGAGCACCATATTCTGCAAACACCTCCAGAAAATAATGGAATGTTATCTTGATGACATTGCCATTAAGAGCCGGAAGAAATCCACATCTATACGACTTGAGGACGATGTTCGACTTTCCTAGGGGTCTCTTGCGGCAAGTTCTTGGGCTTTATCGTCACGGCCAAAGGTATTCATATTGATCCTGAGAAGACCAATGCCATCCTGGACATGGCTCCCCAAAATAATCTCCGAGAGATCGGGGGACTACAAGGACACTCCACATATATCAGAAGGTTCGTAGCAAATCTCTCTAGATGGTGCCAACCGTTCACCAAATTGATGAAGAAAGGCGTTTCGAATGTCTGGATTGAAGAATATCAATGTACATTCAATAATATCAAGAAATACCTCACTAGTCCTCCAGTACTGGTAGCATCGGTCGTAGGAAGTCCCTTTATACTATACGTCCGAGCCATGGACCATTCTTTCAGTGCTTTGCTAGCCAGAGAAGCAACGAAGGCCACGAACAGGCAATCTACTATCTGAGTAAGACCATGATTGGTGCCGAGCAACACGATAATCCTGTTGAGAATGAATGTCTCGCTCTAGTCTTTGCCATTCAAAAGATACGCCATTATGTGACTGGACAGACAATTCATGTCATTGATGGAACTGGGGATTCCCAGGACCCTTCCTTTGGTGTGCGTATTGATCGATAGAAAATTAAACAGATCTAATACATGTTCTAACCCTTCATAGGCGGAAACTAGGGTTCACCAATTATACCTGCGGCAGAAAGGAGACAAGTAATTTCTGGCAATCTCGAGCGGACGACCCCAAGATCTTCTGTACGTATTCCTTCCTCGAGTTGGACGTCGTGTGGGCGACGATCTCCCAACCTTTTCTTCTTCCTGGCAGCCCTCTCTTTCTCTCCTTATGTGAATCACGAATTTAGAGAAAATTTTAGATTTATGATCCGTAATTTGGCGGCTAGAGAATAGAGGATATATATAGGCTACGGCAGGGACCATGAGGAGAAATTAGGGTTAGGCCTCCTAACGGATCTGGATATCCCGTGTTCAGCCCGAACACACAATCCATGCCCATTAACAATAGCTTGGTCCACTAATGAGCTATTGTTGCACTACCTTCCTAATCCCAAATTATGTTTGTGGGCTCCTTTTATTATATGCTCGTTTGGCTCCCCATGTTAAGATATCGTATGTCCGTCGATCAAATTAAGTTACTGACAACTATATTGATTCGACATCTTTTATCCTTAAGTAGTACCGCTCAACTTTACTTGTCATATCGGATATAATCCACCTGTAGAGTTTATATGACAATCCTTATGAGCTCCTTAAGAGGACATCATCAACCCGATGTATCGGGGCATAGATTCCATTTATAATCAACATCCCATCATACATACAATGTTATTACCCAATTCATAGAGGTTGTTGATCCATAATGAATCTCACTCTTTTATGAGTCAAAGTAATGCACACTGCATATACATGTTTGTTATTATATCCAGATTAAGAGCACAAGCATCCATAATAACAGAGGTATTTGTTCTCTTTATGTAGTCAGTACAAAGAGAACAACCTCAAGTGGTCCTGTTCAATACACACAAAGTGTACTAGTGTAAACCTATAGTCAAGATAGACTAATACCAGATTACACTACAACCTTTCCAATAGATTGTCCATGTCCATCTAGGTTGTGAACTATTTATATACTCTATAGGAAACTGATAATATGATCTTCTGTGTGACACCACACACCATATTATCTACAATATAGAATATCAGACATTTGCATTAACACTTGCAACAAATACAATATGCAAACATTTGCCCATATGATTCTCATTCAAAATTTAAGGAAATAAGGTTACTACAAAAGTGATGCTTTTAGTATATAACCCTAACAATCTCCCACTTATACTCAAAGCATTACTTTTCAGTATACTGTTACAAATCTCCCACTTATACTTAAAGTCATGTTGCTACACATATGACTCCCATTCCCTCAACATGACTGTCAAAAGCCTTAGCTGGTAAGCTCTTTGTAAAGGGATCAGCTAGGTTGTCGGCTGATGCTATCTTGATCACAACAACTTTTCCTTTCTTTACGAAATCTCGTATCAGGTGGTACTTGCACTCAATGTGTTTGCCTGTCTTATGGGCTCGTCGTTCCTTCGAGTTTGCAACTGCACCACTATTATCACAATAAAGTGTAATAGACTTAGGCAAACTAGGTACCACATCCAAGTCCAACAGAAAGTTTCTGAGCCAAACTGCTTCTTTAGCTACCTCAGAGGCTGCCACATACTCGGCTTCCATGGTGGAATCAGCAATACATTTTTGCTCCACACAATGGCTCCACCTCCCAAAGTAAACACATAACCTGAGGTAGATTTCTTGGAATCCCTATCTGACTATAAATCTGAGTCTGTATACCCCAAGGGAACTAAACTATCTGTCTGGTAAACTAGCATATACTCTTTAGTCCTTTTCAAGTACTTCAAAATATGCTTTACGGCAGTCCAATGCTCTTGTCCTGGGTTAGACTGATATCTGCTGACCATGCCTACGACAAAGCAGATGTCTGGTCTCGTACATAGCATTGCATACATTAAGCTTCCTACTGCTGAAGCATAAGGAACTGCCTTCATGTTCTCTATATCTTTAGATATCCTCGGACAATGCTCCTTTGATAGAGCAATTCCATATCTAAAAGGTAAGAAACCTTTCTTAGAATTTTTCATACTAAAACGAGTTAGTACAATATCGATATAGGAAGCTTGGGATAAGCCCAACATCCTTTTCTTGTGATCTCGTAGAACTTTGATCCCAAGGATGTGACCTACTTCTCCCAAGTCCTTCATATCAAACTGTTTGGATAACCATACCCTTACATCAGATAATACCTTCACATTGTTTCCAATGAGCAAGATGTCATCCACATAAAGTACTAGGAACACCACCACATTTCCGTCACACTTTCTGTATACACATGATTCATCCTGACATTGATCAAATCCATAGGATTTTTTCACATGATCAAAACATATGTTCCAAGATCTAGAAGCTTGCTTAAGTCCATAAATGGACTTCTTGAGCTTACAAACAAGATGCTTCTGGCCCTTTTCAATGAACTCGTCTGGTTGCTTCATATAGATGTCTTCCTCAAAAATTCCATTAAGGAAAGCTGTCTTGACATCCATTTGCCAATCTCATAATCGAGATGAGCTGTAATAGATAAAAGAATCCGAATAGACTTAAGCATGGCTACAGAAGAAAAGGTTTCCTCATAATCGATACCCTCTCTTTGAGTAAAACCTTTTGCTACAAGCCGAGCTTTAAAGGTTTCAACCTTACCGTCTGATCCTCTTTTTCTCTTATAGACCCACTTGCATCCAATAGCTTTTACACCAACGGATGGTTCTACAAGCTCCCAGACCTGATTAGAATCCATAGATTCTATTTTAGATATTATTGCTTTTTGCCAAGACTCTGCATCATTCCCTTGGAGTGCTTCATTGTAGGTACAAGGATCATAATCTTGTTCCTCAGGGACGAAGTCTGACGACTCTCCCAAGAACATATATCTATCAGGTTGTATCATAACCCTCCTACTACGACGAGGCACTATCGGTTGTAGTGTAACATTTATGACACGTTGTGCAGTTATTTGGGGTTCATCCTCTTGTACTGTTGGTACTGAAGTACTTGGTGTCTCACGTCTCAGTTCTTCTAAAACAACTCTACTTATGGGTTTATGGTTCATCACATAGTCTTCCTCTAAGAATCGGGTATTGGTGCTAACAATGACCTTCTGATCCTTAGGACTATAAAATAAACCTCCTTTCGTTCCTCTTGGATAGCCTACAAACAAGCGTACTTATGTACGAGATTCCAACTTATCTGCTTTTCCATTCAGCACATGTGCTGGACTACCCCAAATACGAACATGTTTCAGACTAGGCTTACGCCCAATCCACAGCTTTGTGGGAGTAAGAGGTATTTACTTAGAAGGAACCAAGTTCAAAATATAAGCTACAGTCTCTAAGGCATATCCCCAAAACGAATTTGGCAAATCCGAATAACTCATCATTGATCTAACCATCTCCATAAGAGTTCTTTTCCTTCTTTCGGCTACACCATTCTGTTGGGGCGTTCCAGGTGCAGTCAATTGGGATGCAATCCCAGCCTCTGATAAATAATCCCTAAACTCTCTAAAGAGGTACTCGCCACCACGATCTGATCGTAATGACTTGATATATTTTCCATGACGTTTCTCCGTTTCAGCCTTGTACTCTTTGAATTTCTCAAAGCACTCAGACTTACGGCGCATCAAATAAACGTATCCATACCTTGAATAATCGTCAATAAATGTGACAAAATATTCAAAGCCACCTCTAGCTTGGATAGTCATGGGTCCACACAAATCAGAATGAACCAATTCCAACATATCTTTGGCCCTATACCCCTTTGTCGTAAAAGGCCTTTTGGTCATTTTACCTTCCAAGCAGGATTCACAGACTGGTAGTGCCTCCACTTCCAATGAACTCAAAGGTCCATCTTCAACCAGTCTTTGAATCCTTCTTAGATTAATATGCCCCAATCGTAAGTGCCAAAGATATGTTTGGTTCATACAAGAAGGTTCTTTTCTCTTATTTAAGTTAGATGACATATTATTCATTTCCATAAGTTGCATTGTGGGCAAAATAGGATTAATGACATACAAATTATCAACCAATGCACCAGAACAGATAAAATGTTTATTCTTTCTAATAACAATATTGTCATTAAAATAAACTGAATATCCATCCTTAACTAACATAGAAACGGAAACTAAATTCCTTCTAAGTGAAGGTGCATAAATACAATCTCTCAATGTCAAAGACTTATTTCTACCAAAAGATAAAGTAACATCTCCTAATGCAACGACCGATACTTTTGTTGCATCACCCATGAATAAGCATATCTCTCCATCACTGAGACGTCTGGTTTCCTGGAACCCCTGCAATGTATTACAGACATGATTAGTGGCTCCTATATCTACACACCAGGTGCCGGTAGATAACACCGCTAAACATGTTTCAACTACTAGTAAATGAGATATACCTTCTTTGTTCCCTTGTTTGAGAAGTGGATAATCAGTCTTCCAATGTCCTGACCCTTTGCACTTGAAACATTTGCCTTTCGGCTTTTTCACCGCGCCTTGAGGTCCCATGTCCTTCTTTGCTGAGTTTGTCTATTTCTGAATGTTATTCTTCTTCTTACCGCTTTTTGGCTTAGAAGTAGAAGCCTTTTCAGAAACAAAAACATGACCACTCTGCCTAAAGAGAGATTCAGCATCCTGTAGCTCTTTTGCAAGTCCTGCCAAACTATACAACCTTTTGTTCATGTTGTAATTAAGGCAGAAATTGTCAAAACTTTTAGGCAGAGTCCCGAGAATGATATCGACCTGGGTTTCTCGATCGATTTTAGCTCCAAGGATCTCCATCTCATTCAGATGACCCATCATCTTGAGAACATGATCCCTTACTGGTGTACCCTCAGCCATTTTTGTATTCATCAAACATTTCATAGCAAACTGCCTAGCTGCTCTACTCTGATGTTCGAAGAGTTCTTTGAGGTTATACATCATGTCATAAGCTGTGGCCATGGCCTGATGCTGATGTTGCAGTACATTTGACATAGATGTCAGAATGTAATACCGTGCCATCTCATCTGCCTTTTTCCACTTCTTATAAGCCTCTTTGACCTTTTCATCAGAGTTAGCATCAGGCTTAGGTGGGCATTCCTCAACAAGTACATATTTGTACTCCTCAGCAGTCAGAACAATGTCTAAATTACGTTTTCAGCCAATATAATTAGGTCCAGTATGTTTGTTTTCTTTAAGAATCACCATAAGTGGACTGAAAGAACCCATTTTTGAAATCCTGAGAATCACATAAATAAAATTATGTAGGGCAAAAAAAACTTTTTGAATTAACTAAATATTGATTCCCTCAAAACAATAATAAGAAATTCACCAACACCTTGAACACCATGAATTTAGCATGCCACGATAGTGTGGACGTATACAAATTCAACTTTGTTCAAGTAGATTTTTCTTATTAATTTTACTATCATGTCAATATAACTTTATGACAAATAAAATTAATATGCTAGTCTTGCTCTGGTCATACAAATAATAGCAGTGACTCCGATGGGAAGGATACCATTATTTGTATCTAAGTGTATACCATTACTTAATACTAAGTCCATTACCTTGTAATGAGTTCCTTCAGATGGAGAAGTGAACACATACTAGGTAACTTTCTACAATTATCCCTAAGGAAGTTTGTATTGGTGATCCATATTTATACTCATCCGATATGGAGGAAAGCACTAAAGCCAACACGCAAGTATAATTACATCACCAACAAACCAGTAATGGAGACCATAGGATTTATACTAAATAAAAATCCTCTCCCACTTAGTTATTTAACAATGAAGGTTTTTCTAGTAGTTGATATTATGTCCATGTTGTCCATTATTAATGTAGGCTTGGTTTTTCAAAAAAATACAACCACACAATAATAAACATACATAATCAGAAAAAACAAAATAACAAAAATAAGAGGAAATATCCAACTATTATGGTCATCTTTACTGCTCCGTCCTCAACTATCCGAATCCAAAATCTGGCACTGCGCAGATCTATACGGGGTTCGACCTGCCCGGTCAGGTCTCGTCTGACGTCAGAAACAGCCACCACCGCCATCACGATTGATCAAAATAATTAATATTACATCAATCCTATGCCTCCCGAAGGAGTTCACACATAATCTAGATTGCAAAATTAAAATAATAAGCACGATCAACCCTCGTGATTTTAATTACATCCACAGCAACAACAACATCCACGACATGTCCGTGGTTTAAACAACATAATAAAAAACATGTATTGGACCATAATAGTTGGATCTAAGATGCCTGCAAAACCGAGTTAGAACAGATCTACATCTACCGACTATTACACAGCGCAGGTTTTATTGGACAACATGGACGTATAAATCAATACGTAGATCCAAAGTGGCTCTGATACCAATTGATGGAACTGGGGATTCCCAGGACCCTTCCTTTGGTGTGCGTATTGATCGATAGAAAGTTAAACAGATCTAATACGTGTTCTAATCCTTCATAGGCGGAAACTAGGGTTCACGAATTATACCTGCGGCAGAAAGGAGACAAGTAATTCCTGACAATCCCGAGCGGACGACCCCAAGATCTTCAGCACGTATTCCTTCCTCGAGTTGGACGTCGTGTGGGCGACGATCTCCCAACCTTTTCTTCTCCTTGGCAGCCCTCTCTTTCTCTCCTTACGTGAATCACGAATTTAGAGAAAATTTTAGATTTCTGATCCGTAATCTGGCGGCCAGAGAATAGAGGATATATATAGGGTACGGCAGGGACTATGAGAAGAAATTAGGGTTAGGCCTCCTAACGGATCTGGATATCCCGTGTTCAGCCCAAACACACAATCTAGGCCATTAACAATAGCTCGGTCCACTAATGAGCTATTGTTGCACTACCTCCCTAATCCTAAATTATGTTTGTGGGCTCCTTTTATTATATGCTCGTTTGGCTCCCCATGTTAAGATATCGTATGTCCGTCGATCAAATTAAGTTACTGACAACTATATTGATTCGACATCTTTTATCCTTAAGTAGTACCGCTCAACTTTATTTGTCATGTCGGATATAATCCACCTGTAGGGTTTACATGACAATCCTTATGAGCTCCTTAAGAGGACATCATCAACCCGATGTATCGGGACATAGATTCCATTTATAATCAACATCCTATCATACATACAATGTTATTACCCAATTCATAGAGGTTGTTGATCCATAATAAATCTTACTCTTTTATGAGTCAAAGTAATGCACACTGCATATACATGTCCGTTATTATATCCGGATTAAGAGCACAAGCATCCATAATAATAGAGGTATTTAATCTCTTTATGTAGTCAGTACAAAGCGAACAACCTCAAGTGGTCCTGTTCAATACACACAAAGTGTACTAGTGTAAACCTATAGTCAAGATAGACTAATACCAGATTATACTACAACCTTTCCAATAGATTGTCCAAGTCCATCTAGGTTGTGAACTATTTATATACTCCATAGGAAACTGATAATATAATCTTCTGTGTGACACCACACACCATATTATCTACAATATAGAATACCAGACATTTGCATTAACACTTGCAACAAATACAATATGCAAACATTTGCCCATATGATTCTCATTCAAAATTTAAGGAAATAAGGTTACGACAAAAGTGATGCTTTTAGTATATAACCCTAACAGTCATCTCCCGAGTCAACCTCCTCCGAGTTCTCATAACCAAGTCAGGGGCACTAAACTCGCGGTTAGCCACATGGACAATCCTTTTGACTCCTTATGACATGGTGTTCGTCCCACAAAAGGCAGTTAAAGGTCAAGCGTTAGTCAATTTTTTGGAGGCACATCCAGTGCCGAAACTATCGAAGCTCTATGATGGCATTCCTGACGAGGTCTTCGAGTCGAATGCAGTCTCAGACAATCCTTTCTAGTGGATGTTCTTTGATGGTGCTTCAAGGACAGGACCCAAAGGCAAAATCATCTTAGGCGTCAGGGTAGTTCTTGTCATTCCTGACGGCCTAGTCCTCTATCATGCATATTCTCTCATGGAGTCATGCACTAATAATGTTACTTAGTACAATGCTCTCATTATTGAGCTCCAGCTCGCTAAACAGTTGGAGGTCGACTATATTGAGGCCTATGGCGACTCGAAGCTGATTATCATCCAGGTTCGAGGACAATATGAGGTTCGACATGAAGATATGATCCCTTACCATCATGCAACAATTGATATCATTTTTACCTTTATAGGGTTCTTTGTAAAACATGTACCTTAATTGCAAAATTTAGAGGCTGACGCCCTCGCTGGTCTCGTCGCTTATCTGGCAGCTCCTGTTGGAACCCAATACTCCATCACAGTGATGGGTCAGGAGCTAGTCTACCAAAGAACAATCTATTTACGTGTTTGAGCCACTCTATACAGGTGGACACCGATGTTGACGTTCGGGACTGACGATTTTTGTTTATATACTATGCAGTATATGGAATTCTACCCGAGGACCCGAAGGAAGCCACTTCTATAAAGAGACGCTCGCTCCGTTTCTTCTATGACACAGCTACTAAAATTTTGTAACGTCGTTCATACGACGGACTTCTCCTGCGGCGTCTGTCCAAGACAGAAGCACAAGAAGCACTCCGAGAAGCACATGATGGCACCTGCGGAGCTCACCAACCTGGTCCTAAGTTGCAAGACCGACTACATCGCATGGGCTATTACTGGCCCACCATGATGGAAGAAGTCATGGATTATGCTAAGAAGTGTCGGGTACATCAATTGCATACTGACTTTATCCATCAACCTTTTGAGTTTCTACACCCTATTATAGCCTCTTGAACATTTAAAGCATGGGGAATAGATATCATCAGGCCGATCAACCCTCCATCCTTCAAAGGATACCAGTTCATCCTTGTAATCATCGATTACTTTTGTAAGTGGACGGAAGCAGTGCCACTAGCTGAGGTAAAAACCTCGAACGTGATCAGCTTTGTTAAGCATCACGTCATCTACTGTTTCGTAGTTCCTTGAAGGATTATCCACGATAATGGCTCCCAGTTCGTGAGCCATACATTCTATCGATTCTGTGATAAAAATTAGATACAAAATGTAGCGTTAACGGCCTACAATCCTGCAGCAAATGGGCTAGTTGAAGCATTCAACAAGACGATTGTTAAGCTGCTCAAGAAAGTCGTGTCTTCTAATAAGCACGACTGGAATGAAAAACTTGGCGAGTGTTTATGTGCTTACCGCACAACCGTTCGGACACCCACTGACAGCATGCCATTTCGCTTGTCTACGAAAGCGAGGCGGTACTCCCTCTTGAGATCCAGATTCCATCTCTAAGGATAGCTATCTTCAAACATGTAATCCCCCAAACATTTTGGAGGATTTTATTACTAATATATTTCATTTTCAATTATTTTATTATTTATGATACTTGAAAATTTTATATTCTTTGCAAAAATAATATTATTATGAATATGTACCCTCCCCTAATATTCATACCCCTATTAATTCGTTGTTGTTTTTGTTGTATTATTATTATTATATTATTATTATTGTTATTATGTTATTTTAAATTATAATATGTAGGGTATTAATAAGCTTTATTATTTATTTAATAATTTATTAAAAGGCATGTTATAGCAATAACAGGTATTATGGATACAAAATATTTATTAAAGTATGTTAGTAATATTTTGGGAATTTAGAATTTTTATAGATTTATTTATATTTTATTATGTATATATATACATATATAAATATGGGAATTATATCCTTTTGTATAAAGAAAAAAAAAATTGGCAACTCAGCCCACTGTTCCCCGAACGGAACAGTAACTGAGTCCGGCCCACAGCATTATGCCAAAGCCGGCTGGCCATTGATATAAGTATAATCGAGTTATACTTATATATAGGAACCCGCACACAACACAGCCGCAGTATTAACACAGCCGTGTACACGAAAGACGACCATCGAAACCCTAGCAGCCACCCCAGAGTGCTCGCCTAGTCTGGGCGACCCACCCCCGAACCATCTCGGCCGTCGACAACCGCCGGAGGCACCACAACCGCCACTGGACACCATTGCGACGCGCGGAACAGAGCACCCCTGTTTTGGACGCGGTAAGGTACTCCTATTACCTCCTCTTTCCCTCCTCATGCGCTTAGCCGTTTTAATTTCTGTAAATCCCTATCAGTAGTAGACATGACCCTCTCGAAATCCCTTCTGGTAGAATCAAGCAAAACCCTATGTATTGCTCGAGAATTCGAACCAAAATTCCCGAGAAAACTGTTGGAATAGGACAGTTGTAGTAATCCCAAACACCTAACTTGGAAGCCATATGCTGAGCCAAATACTTAGAATTTTTGAAACCCAGTTTAAAACAGTTTTAGATAACATATAGGAGATTACAAACCACCTTGTAGAACCTGATTTCATAAAGCATGTGCAAAAATATTCGACTTCAAAGTTCAAGAAAAACAGGTTTTCAAAATACTAAAAACTTATAGAAATTCCCCGATACGGCGTACGCCCCGACAAACCGGGCGATGTGGTCGCACACTATATGTATCAAAAGGCGCGTATGGATGTTGCCGATGTGTGGGAACTGACGGAACTCGATTTCGTTGTGTGTGCACGACGAAATCAGTGCGTATCCGTCGAGATACCCCCGTATCGACGTTTTGAAAACTTGACCATAACTTCGTGCACGTTCGTCGGATCGACGCGAAACTTGCGCCATCAGGACCGTATCAATTTTTTTGTCCTATATGCCAAGTTTTGTCCGATTCTGAGAGGGTTGGTCGGAACGCCAAAATTGGCGGGCCCGCGACCCGCTCTAACGGGCGAATTTGTGCACAGCCCACCGGAATCCAACTTTGGACATACGGTTGGGTTCGTCTCCTTAAACCGGACCCGTAGACATGTAGTTTGATGACTTTAGAGACCGTAGGTTCTGGCACGCATTTTGGTACAAAACGGGTTCAACGGCGGACATCGTTTTGACCCGAATTTACCATTTTGTCCCTGTTCCAGAATTGGATTTTTGGACAGGCATTTCCTAGGTATTTCTTTTATGCCAAATCTGTTCGTGATGTTTATTTCAGCATCCGAGGTTGTTCGTAGAAGTTGGCTTTCATTGCTTCCCTATTTTGACGGTTTGAGTCATCCGGCGTCGCCATTCTGCACATTACCTCCAGGCAAGATACCTTGCCACCGCTGTTTATTTATTTAGCTCATATTTCATGCATTATTCATTATTTTCTTTATGCAAAATAATCTGTGATACAAAGTATAACTTGTTAGAACTTACTGTTCAGTTATATTTCCTGCTATGTATTATTTCCTTACCCATTAAACTTAGAGTTAAGGGACCACCCTTTGTGTGTCGCATTCATAGGCCTTGACACATTTGTACCATGTGTTGTGAGTCACATATAAAACTCAGACATGCGTGACTGGCTGGCCACCAGTACGTATAAGCCGTGCGATAGGATTAACCACTAATAGATATTGCATGCTTAGTTTGACTTAGCGGTTAATAGGGGTTATGTGTTGTGGATACAACATAGTAGGCATTGGGCGGGGAGTACATATCCTTAGCATATGGTATACTTTACACATTTCCCTTGTGACCGTACGCTCCACTGGAGATGCGGGTTGACGACCCCTTATTACTGCTGGCCACTGACGTTCGTGGAACGATTATGCCTGAGGCCCCTGGTGCCCCAAGGGGGACTATACCGATCCCATTTTTTAGCCGGGGCCCATGTGTTATAAGGATGTACTTAAACTGCATTCACATAGAATGGTAGGCTACCTTTTTCCGTTAGGTACGAGTACTCTTGGTTTGGGTACTTGTATCTGACCGTGACTTGGAACAATAACTTGTCGCGGATTAGTTCGCCACATCTTGTCCTTGTTTGGTTGTAGGTGTGGCTTACTACTCCGATGAGAAGGTATTGAACCTTGTTGGAGTCCGGATACCATATTGGATTCATAGCATGGAAAGATACGTCACCGTGAATTAGTTTACCATCTCCTGTCCTTGTTTGGTTGGGGGGATGGTAAGCTAGTTCAGTAGGTGTGTATTGGACCATGTTATAATTCAATTGACTTATTTATTTGAGCAATATTTATTCAGTTATGTGGCATGTTCTTTTTGTATCTTGTTACCCTCCCTCTGAGGACCTGGTGATCTCTCCAGGTATAGGTGTGCAGGACTTTTCGCAGGAGTATGGTTCCGCTATAGGCTCATCCTCCACGTTTGAGCAAGTTGTACCTTCTGATCACAGCTGTCCCTATTGGGTTGAGGAGCCTATTTAGTCATCATTTCTTATTTTATTTATCTTAGAGGTTGGACTCTATTTTCTTTCAGTTTATTCTAGTGTCGGTAGTGGATTTGTCTCCGCCCGGCCAACAGCTATATTTTGACATTCACTTTGATTCATAAGATACCATTTTCTTTATATTCTGTGGATGAGATTTAGCTTTTACCTGTGACTGTCTGTTATTATTATTCATAAAACAGCTTATGTGTATATTCGAGATTTCCATACATATATATGTAAGTATTTAAAAAAAATTATATGTAAGTATTTACATGCAAATGAGCTTGTAGCCAAGTGGTAAAGAGAAGTCATATGATTCAGGAGGTCGGGAGTTCGAGCCCCATTGGTGGTAAAAAAAAGTAGTTGATATTGACCATTTCCTAGTATCCGCAACCATTTTTAAGCGTTTTATGAAATATTTTAGGCAATAATTATCAACCATCTTGCATTACTCAATATTTATAATGGTTTGTTAATTGTTGCCAAATATATTATTGACAACATAATGTAACCATTACGTATTAACGTAAGATCCGTTGCATAATATGTTATTTGCAACTATTTATAGAAACGTTGCAAAAACCTTCTACAACCGTTGTAAGAGAAATCTGTAATGCTCGAATTTACAATGGATCTAATAACTGTTGCGGATTGATTTTGCAATGGGTTATATTATTTTTGCAATGGTTTTTGACCGTTGTAAGACACCCTAGTTTCTTGTAGTGTGACTAGCCAAACCTAATGGCTATTAGCTAATGATGGCAATCAGTGGTAAAATCCTAAAGAAGTACTATGTCTGAGATATAAGTCGGCATATATTTTTACATCCTCTATGGGTGTTCATGAGTTCTATTAATGAATTTATCCCTTTTTTATTTCCCCAGTAGAAAATATTTCACGTCCATATTATCTCTAAGTTGTTTTTTGTACCCTAATGAAGTTCAAGCCTACCATGTCCATATTACCTCTGAGTAGACATTTCTTCTATGACAAACTCTGTGTTGCTATAACTATCTATAGAATATTTCATGTCCATATTACCTCTGAGTTATTTTTTTACACCCTAACGAAGTTCATGCCTACCATGTCCACATTACCTCTGAGTAGACATTTATCTATAGAACATTTCATGTTCATACTACCTCTGAGTTGTTCTATACATTCGTAGAATCTATCATTACCATGTCCATATAACCTCTGAGTAAGGAAGATTCAACCACAAAAATTCTGTGTTTACCGTATCCATATTATCTCTGAGTAAACACCCTATCCCAGTAGAGTTACCTCCATTCCATCATGTTATGTCTACTACTGAGGGAATTCTCGTTACTATAGAAAATGTTTACAGTAAATGCACAAGTAAAGAAGCAAAACTAAAATTGTTTATTCATGATAAGGAAAAGTTGTCTTTCTTCACTACAAAAGCCAAAAGTAAGGAACGAAAAAACAAAAGTTATTAACATTGCGACGACCGATGCATGACTTCTTCCAATCGACTCCTCAAAAGGGTAATGTAGGATCGACTAACTATTTGGCTCGATGCTCTTCCTCTTGTCGTCGAGCATTCTCAACCTCAAGCTGGGACAGGTCCTGTCGTGCGAGGTCGAGCTCTGCTCGACGAACGCCAATGCTTTCCCTCTCCTGAGTTAGGGTCTCGGATAGTTGGGGAAGGACCTCATGCTGGTATTTTGACTTCTCCAGCTCACTATCGGCCAATGTCTCTACCCGCTACCGAATCTATTCTCGGATGGTCTCACACTGTTCCTCCAAGGTTGTTCGATGGCAGACTTGAACTTCTACGGCATCGTTTGCCTCTTCATTCTCTGTTTCAACCTCGACAAACCTGTTAGCTGAGCCTGGCATCTCCGTTCGTGCTGGGAAAGTTCAGCGACCATTTTCTCTAATTCCGTATCCGCCAAAGATGAAATGTTGTGCTCAAGACCTTGAAGCTCTAAGACGGTAGCTTATAATTCCGTCAGAAGAGCCTTTATCATATTTTCTTTCACCTCATACACTTGATATTCATGCAATGCTACTAGCTGGGCTCTTACTGCAGACCAGACCCGCCTAAGAGTTTGGTTATGCTGTAGGACACCGTCTATACCGTACTTTAGAGCATGGCAAATGGTCCCCAAGATGAGGTCGGCATAGTAAGCATTGTCGGCCATAGCCATTAGGGTCATTAGAGATGCCATGATTGAAAGCCCCGGAGCAGCGACAATAGCCAATACATGACTTAATATCGTGGACGGGACAGGTGGTGCCATGACTAGAACTGATGCCATCAATGTAGCAGGGACAGTGCTTATCGACGCTGTCTGATGCATGGCCGGCTCTTCAACAGGCTCCCTTGTCGGTTCTTCAGTAATTTTTGTAACTAACTTCTGGGAAGCCTTATGAACTAGCTCTTGAACAGTCTTTATGACCAATTTTTTAATAGTCACTTCGACCGATCTCTCAGCAGTCTCTTTAATCGGTTCTTCAGCAACCGGCTCATCGGTGGTCTCCTCGACCAAATCTCTCGCAGGTGGCTCTTCAGTAGTCTCTTCGATCAGCTCTCTAGTGAAAACATTGAAGGTCTCCTCAGCAACCCGTTCGTCAACAACCTTCTCGATTAATTCTTCAATGATATCCTTATCCATGATATCAATGGTCTCATGAACGGGCTCATCAGCAGCTCACTCGACCTCCATATCATTGGCTACATCGACTGTCTCTTCAGGGACCAACTCATCCGTAGTCTCCTCGGCCTACTCCTCCGTGGTCACCTTAGTTGTCTCTTACAGGACCATGTCGTCTAACTCCTAAATATCCTCTTGGGCTGCTTTTTGAATAACTTTATCGGCTAATTGCTCGAAGGTCATCTTGACCTGCTTTTCAATAGCTTGGCCGACTAACACTTCGATAGTTTCTGTTGTCAACCTTTCTATGGTCTTTTCGGCCAGCCTTTGGGGTAAATTACTGATATTGGCCAGGGGTAATTCCTCGACAACGTGGTCCTCCTCACCTCTCGGTGCATCTGGGTTGTTTTCTGTCCCTTCTTCAGCATAGGAAGGAAGGACAGCAAAGAAGTCTTCAGCAATGCTTTCAGTTTCTTTAGCTGTTAGGCCCATCACAGATACGGATTTAGGAGTCATGCCTTTGGTCACTGTAAGACCAATCCTAGGTATCTCAACGGGCTTGTCCACAAACGGCTCTAGGGAAGCTTTTTGCTGAGGTGAGGCTGTTGGCTCCAAAATACCTGAGTCTCATACTCAAAAGGATTAGGAGGGAAAACATCTCCCGAGTTAGGAGCCTTAGCAGATGTGGTTGTCGTGCTCCCTTCAGGAATACTAACCTTTTCGGTACTCGCTATCGTGGGCATCCTAAGATTTGAAGGACCCATGACGGAGGCAATCCTTTCTTTCCTTCTTGAAGAAGGACCTTCGGCGGGCAAAGGATGGTGACTCTTACTGCCAGACGCAGCGGCTCCCTCTGGGGCACCTCCGGGGCAGGTTCTTGAGGAAGTTCCCTGAGTATCTTCGACCAGCTAGACTTCTTCTTCTTCTTCTTCTTCTTCTTTGCCTATACAAGCAAAACATCGATAAGCAAAAAGTCTGAGATAAGAAACCAAATAAAAAGAACCGAAATGTACCTATGAGGAGGGTTCATCATGCAGAGTGCTATGGCATGGCAAAGACAATCATAAGGGATCGCACCCTCTAGGTACAACCTATTTGGTTCTCTTGAAAGGAGGAGAACTCACCTCCGAAGCAGCTCGATGTTTCAACGGGTTGCTCAAGGGCGCTTCGTCCTCTCTTCTCTCCCAAGAGGTACTAGAATCGTCCGAAGATCTACTATATAATGATGTGAGCTCTCGAAGGCGCGCAAGAACTGACTAAGGCGCCTCTAACTTTGTCTTCTCGATCAAACACCATCCTCGATCGTAGTTCGACGAGAAATTATTAGCAATGTAGTAGAACTTCACAGTGGAGTACAAGATACGGGTCTCTCCGTGCAATATAGGGATCGTGAACTTTGTTCCAGTGCACCCGACATTGTAATAACACCACACCCGGGCATCGTCCCACAAACTTCCCTCATAACTAAGACAAGAGTTGGATTGCCTATCATCGTCTGGCTATAACCGAACTGTCGCACAAACTAACTCGATAAATAAAGCTGCAGATACACTCGGTTCTGATTCTGGTACACTAAGTGGAAGGGACGAATGGATTACAGCCAACGGAAAGCACCGAGAGCCAGATCACTATCTACTTTGCCTTGGTTTATTAGTTTACCGTCTGCAAGGTATCCCAGCAGGAAAATCTTGTTGAAGTCGTAGCCATCTAAATGGCTCAACATCCACCTACAGATGGGATGCCCTGATGGGGCCATTTTGTCCGTTGATAGTTGCGCATCATCGCACCCCTCTCCTCATAACCATCAATGGTATTAGGGACTATCAAACCTAGGCGGTGTAATGCTAACCAGGCCATCAAATAGTGATAGGGTAGCTCGACTCGAGGGAATGCACCGTCTCTCCCACGATGCTCTATTATTTTCATCCAGAGCTCCCGCAGGGCTTGTAACCACCACTTTTCTAAAATAAAGGTATTTTGGTAATTATGTGATTTTATTTTATTTTGGATTAATTTATAATATTTTAATTGGTGTTGTGTTAGTAGTCAGTTTAACCTTAGCTAACCATGATTTGAGACTAACCATGACATTAGAAACCTAATTATTTGTCACAATCACTTTTTAATTTTAAGTGTATTTTAGTCACTATGAATTTATTTAAATTTTATGTATTATTTGGATTTTTATTAATTTATTAATTTATTAATTAGAGTGCTATATGGTTTGATTGGTAGCTGGATTGGTGTTTTGGTAGTATAAGTGGTTTGACCTTAGTCAACCTTGACCAGAAGCCTAATAATGTAATTAGAATCATATTTGGCCTTTTAAAATTAATTTAGGATTAATCTCTAATTTGAGAATGATTTAAATAATTTTTAAGTCATTTTTCATAAGCCTTTTTTAGCCTTTTTGACATGGGCCTTTTTAGCGACTTAGGAGTGCTTGGCCCATGTGCAAACCCTAACCCTAACAACCCCTTCATGTGGCCGGCCAAAAGCAGCCCACCTCTCTCATTTGTAAAACTCATAGCCTCCACAAGAGCAAACCCTAATTTTTTCTTTTCTCCAAAACCCTAACTTTCTCATCCGGCATCCGTTTTACCTCAAACGAATTCCATTGTGCTCGTTTGGAAGAGTAAAACTTGCTAGAGTACTGCTAGTAAGGAGCTGGAGGCATTTGCTCAGGAGAAATCGGCCGACAAAGCGCTCGGGGAATTTCTTTTATTGAGATTCCGACTCTCAATAGGTAAACCTCGTTCTACCATTGTTTCTTCTAAAATTTCTTCATGTTAGCATCCATATAGGCTCCCTCGACCTGTGCATGAAGTTTGGTAGGATTTTGGTTTCGTTTGATAGCGGTATCGGACACGTGTCGGTCTTATGTAGCACGTGTTCGACAAAATGCCACTTAGAACTGAAAAGTGTTATTTTTTTTATTCTGTTCTCACGAATTCCTTGCTAATATTATTTTTAACAACTTTCAAGAAGACGGATCGGAAATCGACACGATTTTAGTGTCCAAAATGGATACGGACATGCGTGCATAAGATCCCGTGCACGCCAATCTTTCCAAGCATCATAACTGGACGCACAGGTCCCCGTCTCGTGTGAAATTTCATGAGCACATGAGGACAACCTCTGCCCACATGCTCCAAAAATTTCATGGTGTTTTGTCGACCGAGCGCAGAGAAATACGACGTGCACTTGTCAGCCCGCACAGTGCAGGTGGCTGAATTTTGCCACTGACACGACCTTCGTACGCGGACACGGCACGTCGAGGACCCATTCCAGGAGCACGAGCACGTAGCCCTATACCTGGACTACCCAGGAACCCGATCCCGAGTCACAAATGGCTCGAATCGCGAGACACGAAGCTCGACATGCTCCCACGGGCACGCATGTACGCACGCGCGCGCAGGCCGTGCGGCTGTTCGCGGGTCACAGTGTCGCGTAGGCACGATGTGGTGTCATGTCAGCATGTCCTAGCCCTACCTCGGGACCCTACCTAGCTGTGTGCACGAGCATGAGGCTTCTCGTTGTACGTGCGGCGCTCAATCGAACGAGAACACATGTGTACGCACCCTCGACACGCAAAATCGGTTTTTCGATACGCACTTCTTGGATAAGACACGGACACGATTTTGACTCCGTGAGTTCTCGAACACGTCACATACACCGAGACCTTCGTACTTGTCGAGTTTCATGGGTTCTAGAGGTGTATTATGCGATTTAGGTCGATATGTGAAATTTTGGGTTTTCTTACAACTCAGTATTGAATAGTTTTGTAATATTTTGATTTTCTAACTTTTAAGAATCAATTTCTGAGTTTACGATTCGCATATGATATTCTGGGTTTGTGGAAAATGATCTTTGGTTTTATATCCTATTTATTTACCATTTACATATACAATTTGGGTTTTCCTTTATGTATATATATGTATATGTGTGTAGATATATATATTTATATATATATATATATATATATGACTTTGTGTATATGTAAATATGTTGGAATGAGAGCTCAAGGTACTAATTTCCAGATTTGAATCCACTTCTCGGATTCGAGTAGCCAAATTTCCTTTATCTATATGAGTATGTATATGTATATTTATGTATATGTCTATATATGTATAAGTTTTCCTTTAAAATAGATATATGTGTATATGTATTTATATATGTGATATATCCCTATAGTTAAGTACTTGGCTTTTAATCTCAAATTTGATTCATAACAGCAGTCCCTGTCGTCACCCACACACAACTTCCTTCAAGTCACATGTTATATATTTATATGTGTATGTATAGATATATTTGTGTATTTATATATATATATATATATATATATATATATATTTATATATATATATATATATATATATATATATATATATATACAAAAAAAAATATATATATATATATATACATTACCTTATGAATGAATGTGTTTATGTATCTATATGTAATGTTTGGTTGTGATGTAAACATAAGGAGTATTGGGACAGTTTAGGATCGACCCAATGGGCCTAGTTTAGTCGAGTTGACTGGCAAGTTGACCAAGTTGACAAAAGTCAACTTCGGGTCAAACTTGTTCCAAATCAACTCAAAAGAACTCGTAATGACTTGTAAACTTGTGTTTGACCTAAAAATTAGTAAACAGACTAGTTGACTTATAGTTGACCAGGTTTGACCAGGTTTGACCAGAGTTGACCAGGTTTGACCAGAGTTGACCAAGGTTGACTTTGACATAAAAGGACTTAGAAGCATGTGAATTGCATTGTAGCACTTTCTTATAATATGTTAGACCATGTTATGACTTGTGGTTACTTTAAATAGGTTTACATCACTCCAGTTCAGTTACACATCCTCATCAGCAGCTCGGATTGTCAGGCGAGTACATTCTCTGACCATTTCATTCTTGCTTGGACATATTTACCTGTTATAGACTAGTTTACTTGTTGCTGTCACGATATTATCACGAATTAATACTATATGGATCTCTTCATACGATGTTATCCCCTCGGATACATCGGGTATATTGTGCTCATGTACTTTATCATGTGTATTGTCTACTCATTATATTCGTATTTATTCATGTATACTTATGTGACATTTATGTACACTCATGATCATGTGAACCTTCATGTATAACCCAGTGTGCATGTGGACTAGCTATCCATGTGACACACTACTTTCATGTGTAATAACATAACCTGGACAGATCCTTGTGTACTGATTGGGACAGGAGGAGTATTTATTTGGTTATGTGATCTACAACCTTTTCATGTATAACTCCAAACTAGATTTAAGTTATGTATAACCTAAGTCAATTTACATAACCAGATTGTGCTCTACACCACGTAGTTAGTTCAGTTCTCTTATTATATCATGTATATCTATTTCCATATATCATGATCTCTTTTACAGTCTCATTTCTTTATCAGCAGTTCATGTACACGCACCCTAGAGTTAGGGCACGAGACGTGGGTACGTCCAGCCTACGTCGCAGTGTCGGCGGTAGAACGCTGTCCTAGGTCACAACATCTAACAATATAAAACTTGAACAGTTCATACTCCCCGAATGGGGATGTCGTAGCAGAAAGTAACTCAATCACAACTAAGGAAGATGATAAGATAGCAGATAGATAGATAAAAGAACTGCTGAAATGAAAAGAGAAATCCCAAGTACATCAGAGAGTCTAAGTGTCTAAGATAATACAAAATCCCAGATCCCAAGTATCAATAAGTACAATCATCCATAGAATATTGTAAATAAAAACATCCTAGTCTAAGGGTGTGTCATCCACAGCTAGTGGGACCTGCTGCTGGTCCAGGTCCAGGCACTCATCTAAGGTAGCACCGTAATAGGTATCCACACCAGCCTCCTCCCCATCCTCTGTAATATTTTCAACAGGTCCAGTCAGGACAGGAGCGAGCACAATACATCTCACGCAGTTCATATCATGTCAGAAGATAATAAACATGCAATAGAGTACGATATGTGAATAACTGAAGGAAAGTACATGAAGTAAAAGAGATAACTGTAATAGAAATATCTACTATAGGTAGAGAACTATCAGTGACTAGTGAATCAGAGTACAAGCTAAACATGTGAACAGGTAGAGGTGATTCATGAGAGGTGGTTCAAGATTATATTATTTGAAATTATTCACATGCTATTTCTACTCCCCCAGCCCCAACCAATACACAAGGATCCAGACATGTTACGTTAAGGTTCAAGATTTCACTGTCTCCGTGATGAGAGCACACATAAAATTGATTCATGGGGGACTCGGCGAACATGAGAGTACATGAATACAGAGCGAGCATAAATAGTGAAGCATGAAGATACATGATGTAAGTAAAACGTACAGACATGAAGTTTCTGATGCTCCTGAGGGGGATAACATCTCATGAAGGGATCCATATAGTGCCAATCCGTGTTACCAACGTGACAGCATACAAGTCAAGTAAATCTAGAGCAGGAATATAAGTTCTAGCAAGTATGAAACGGTTAGAGAATGTACTCGCCTGATATCCTGAACGTCTGAGTGAAATACTGCCTGAGGAGTGGTGTCTGGCTCCTAATCAGAACAGTACAAGTCGCAACATGTCTAAAATGATAAAATGAAGCTCTACTATGCATTCTACATTTGTCTAGGTCAAACTAGGTCAAAGTCAACTCTTGGTCAACCAAGAAGTCAAACCTAGGTCTAGCAAGTCTAACTAGGCTTAACTAGTCTAACCTAGCTAGTATACACCATACACTAGTCTATAGGACTCTACACATGTGTATATTTTATATACACAAGACCACACAAGGCTACCATAGACTATGTACCTAGGTTATAGGCCATAGGCCATATCACATATAGACCAATACACTATATATCTATATACACAATAATATGTATACCAATAGTATTATCTATTTCATATTGTATATTCACATTACATATTTATATATAACACCCTCACCCTTATATACATATGTAACATTCATACCATAGAGAGAGAGATATGGAATCAAGGTAATGTGTGTATGTGTGTATATGGAAAAGACTGTGTAATCAGGAATGTACGCCTCAGATTTATGTGTGTAGGTCAATGAGAAAAATCAGTTAAGGGTGTCATATGGAATTGAAACTGGAATCAGTGAAGGCATTCTCAGATTTGAAATGTTGAAACCCAAAGTTAACATTCAAATTCCTTTCTTGTGTTAACAGTTAATAGGATAGAAAATTGTGAGTGTGTGTTGAAATGAAATTAATGAATTAATTTAGAGTAGTGTGTGTAAATAGGTGAAGTATAATGTGTCTTCATGTGAACTAAATCACACAAAACAGTGGGTTAACTGGAAATTTTAGATTACATGGGTTTCCAAGTTTTCAACATTCAGTTGCATATTGCATAATCTCAGAATTTAGTCATTTAGGAACATGTGAAATTTCAGTCAACTATAGCTCTTTTACAGGTTTAATACTCTTCACAGTAACCAACATTAAAACTTAGGAACTTAACAATGAATCTCATTTCATTTGACATTTTAGTTCACACAATTCAATCTCAGGTTTTATACGCTGTAAATCAGTCCATTTAAACTCAGCAAATCTCAGTTCAGATTTCATCAACTCAGTAAAAAGGGAAAAAGGGAAAATCAATCATTTAAACCTACACTAATTCTCAGGTTTCATTTCAGTCCACATGATTATTCATTTCGAAACTAAGTAACTACTAACCATTGAATCAAACCACATTTAGTTTACCTGAACATTAGGAATCTCAGTTCACATACAATTCCCCATTCTTAGGAAATCTCAGGAATCAACTAACAACCTATATTTTAACATTCCTATAACAGTTTAATATATCATTACACATTTCTCAGAAATTTTCCTAGGCATACACAGGTTTAACTTAACCATAGTTAACAACCTTAATTAATAGGGACATCAACATTTCGTTCCTTCTCAGGAATCTCAGGAAAACTCATACACATTCATTCTCAGGAAAACTCATACACATTCATGTGATTCATACGATTTGAACTCAGGTTTAAACATCTCATGAACTCAGTTTTAGTGAATTCGAAAATAATATTTTACACAGTGAAACAAAATCTTAGTTAACATTTCTGAAAACATGAACTTCCCATCTCAAAACCCAAAACAAATTATTGAATTTAACAAATAGACATACCTACATATACAATATAGTTTCTAAACTAATTTTAACATTGAATCTCAGGGAAATGGTTTATAGCTTGTTTCATATTTCCTTTCATGTTATGAATTGTGTGAAATATATGCATTCGTTCCTGTCCTGAGTGGACCTGTTAAAATATTACAGATGATGAGGTTTGCTGCAACACTTACTATGGAGTAGGCCTAGTTAACACAGGTGACCTGGACCCGCAGCAGGATCCAGTAGTCGCTGAGGACTTGGCATGAGTTTAGATTGGACTTATATCATTACTTAGTTATGAGACGTTGTGATTGTATTGAGATATGTTTATGGTATGGTTTACACCGAGACTTATTCTTCATATTGTGGCTACTACTAAAATATAGCAAATTGGTGACGGAGGATTAGCGACGGATCGTATATGTCGGTTACAGCGACGGCCTCATGACTACCTTGTGACTGGCTACCATCAGAAAGCAATGGATATTTTTTTTAGTTTTTTGCGTCAAAATCAGTCGCACATCCGTCGCTAATTTGACGAAACATTAGCGACGGATTCATGTCCGTCGCTAATATGTCACACATTGTGGCGGCAAAATCTGAAATAAATGGTGCGCTAAATTAACGTCTATTTGGCGACGGACGTTCCGTCGATAATCTAGTTGGTATTTAGCGGCTACCTTTCGACGTATATATCCGTCCGTAATCCGTCGCTAAATACGGTAACCTAACTTAAATTGACCGACCGGGGGGGGGGATTTTTTATTCCGCCCAAAAACTCTCTCTTTCCCCTCTCTCTCTCTCTCTCTCCGGCGAGCTCCCCGACGGGTCATATTCTCCGGCGAAGCTCTCTCTGACGAGATATCTCTTTCTTAGGTATGCTCTCTCTCCCCCCCTCTCTCTCTGTTTAGGTTTTCGTGATGGTGGAGGGGTCGGCCGCTGGGGCCGGCGGGGGTGGGGGGAAGGTTGTTGAGGGCGGAGGGCAGGGTAGGGTTTAGGGTTTCGGGGTAAGGGTATGGTTTCGGGAGGGGGGTGGGCCGGCTGTCGCGGGGACCGGCGGTGATAGGGGGAGAGAGGGGGCACGGGGTGGATGGTGTTGGGTGCTGGGCGGGGTGAGGGAGAGGGGGGTGAGGGGGAGGGGGGTGGGTGTTTGCTGTCAGGGGGTGAGGGGAGGGGGGTGAGTGTTTGTTGTCGGGGGGAAAGGGGGTGGGGGTTTGCTGTCGGAGGGGTGAGGGGGAGGGGGTGGGTGTTTACTATCGGGGGTGGGGGGAGGGGGTGGGGTGGGGGTTTGCTGTCGTGGGGTGAGGGGGAGGGGGGTGGGTATTTGTTGTCGGGGGGGTGTTGCTGTCGGAGGAGGTGTGGGAGGTGGAGGAGGGGTTTGCTGTCCTGCGGGGTAGGATAGGGGGTGGGGGGTATCGATGGTTTCGGATCGGACCATTCCTATGAGTATCGGTGGTTTCGAATCGGTGTATCGGATCGGGGGAGGGGGTATAGTGAAGAACAGATGGCAACTCTAGAGGGGGGTGAATAGAGTTTATAACGATAATAACCAATTAAAAATTAAACTCTTTCACAAGCTGAAAGTAATCAGAGTAAATGCGGAAATAAATAAGGAGAAAGAAAGCATACGCAAACACAGCCGATTTTTAACCTGGTTTCCCTCGTGGAGGACTAGTCCAGGCCTGAGAACTCTAGCTCAGGATTAAATCCACTATTTATGAAATAATAGTTACACCCCGTGCCTTTTCTTCAGAAGAGCACGTCAACTTCTTACAAAGATCGCAGTGGGGATGCTTGGAATTTTCCAAGCGACTTCTTGAACTCTTGTACAAACTCCTGACTGAAAAGTACTGAGCACTTGAGCCTTAGGGAGCTTGTGGCTAGTAGATGAAGAAGGGTATGGCTTGTATGGAGCTTTAGAGAGAAGAGAAGAGAAGATTGGATGAATTGAAAATGAGAGAATTCATGGCCTATTTATAGGATACCAGGAAGGTAGAATTCGGTCAGAATTCTGGTTAGAATTTTTAAAAATTTGGCCGTTGGACAACTTGCAACCAGCCAACCCTAAAAATTAGGGTACTGATTTTTAGGAGGCAGAGTTCGGCCCGAACTCTATGTGGAGGCAGAGTTCGGCCCGAACTCTGTCTCCAGATCATAGAATGGGTTATGGGTCCAATTGGCTTATTTGGATATGTGTGGAGCTATAGGATTTTGGGTATGGGTATAGGCTAAGTCTCAGATGCTCAGTACAGCTCAGTTTACATAAGTCTAGACTCAATAAAATTGTAAAAATACAGACTCAAAATAACTTGCATTGCAAATCCGAGCTGTCGTCTGATTTGTACTGGATGTAGTCTTCATGTGTCGTATTGAACTAACACAAGTATCATGTAGTCAATTCTATCAATATTTGGTTGACTGTGATTTTGTGTCAACAATCTCCCCCATATTGATAATTGACAAAATGATAGTTGTATATTCAATATTCATACCTGGACACATTATATAGAAGTGGTATAGCTCCCCCGTAAGCAGTGCCGAGCTAGCAATAGCTCTCCCGTAAACATTGCTTTCAATCCTGTTGGCCTGATAAAAATATTCTCCCCAAAGCACAGATACAGATACAAAAACAATATAGAATATACCAAAATTTCTCTCCCTTTTGGCATTTAGCAATAGACCATAAACAAATAAGAACTGGCAAGCACACCAAAAGGTAATAGATAAAACTGCATAGATACTGATAAAACTACTGAATGTCTCAAAAGTTACACATAATAATAAGTCTAACACAATCAAAGTGCATAAAAGCAACTAAAATCCAAAGTGCATAAAAACATAAGCTATGATCCTTAGTAGCAGCAGCAAGTAGAAGTCCATATCCATCATCGAGCTCGTGAAGGCCCATCGTCGTCGGATGGATCAGTGAAGGAACGGTGAGGGTCCACGAAGGCCGCATCCGGATCCAAGTAGCGAATAACCCAAGGGTCATCGATACGATACCCTTCACGACCAGGGCCCCGCTCCATAGGCATAGGCATGGAAGGATGGCGAGACATGGAGTACCGAATATCGTACAGTGAGTTACTAATGGCACTCATCTGCAAGCTAGTTCGGTAGTCAAGCTGAGTCTAGCGATCATCCTCCAAGGTGAAACGATCGCGGAGCATAGTCTGGAGGGACTCGAGAGTGGCAGGAGGAGGAGGAGGATCATGTCCCAGAGGAGGGGCATCTGGCTCATCGTCAGAGTGCTTGGACACAACAGGTGAGCCAACTGCTGCCTGAAGTCTCCGTGCCTTAGAGAGGAAGGCAGGGGCAGGTAAGAACTGACACTCATCAAGAGGTATGCGAAAAGCACGAAAGACTATAGGAAGATACAAAGCATAAACCATGGATCATGGTTTCTTCCTAGAATTAATCATCCAGTCCATCATGGTACATGGAAGATTAAATGATACATGAAAGTGGAGGTGATATAAGGCCGAGATTTTAAAGTAGGTGACTTCATCGGTGGATCCCGCTTTGGACAAAATAGTGTTAAAGATAATCCGATGAAGTTCATAAAATAGGGATTGAGATATTTGGCCAAAAGCTTGTGAGGACGTGTGTTAGGAGTACACAAGTCATCCTTGAAGCTTTCAAGTGAAGACCCATCGAGAAATTGAAATAATCGTGCTTCAACAAGCTTTTCCCATGAGTTTGGCTCTTGGAGTTCAAGGTGTTCGGCCAAATCGAAATCATCAAACGAGATGTCAATGCCCACAATCCGTGAGTAAATATATGTATCATCATAAGTTAGGTTGCAGTAGAACATTTGAATAGCATTACGATATATGATCGAGTTGGTTGTGACAAGTTCGTCAAGGCAAAGATCATGAAAAAGTGCATCATATTGAGAGAAAATAGTAAAATTGATAGGATGACCCGCAAACACTGGACGTGTCAAAAAATCACTAAACCAATCATTTGATGCGTCAACTGATACAAATATTCGATCGTCAAATGTGTTTGGGTCAAGTGGACGAGGCGGGTTGAACAACGGATGGATAGGTGGTTGTTGTTCAACGGGTGGTTCACCACGAGGAGGAGCATTCGAAGAGGACGCTCCCTAGGTTCGAAGTCTCTTCCTGCGATTGAATAATCGTGGAGCCATAAAAAATAATAAAGACAATAGAGAAAATTGAGATGGAGAGGAGTGTTGAGATATACCTCAATGTGATGAAGAACAATGAAGGAGAATGATGAGGGAAGCCTTCTCCTTGAGTTTGGAGAAGAGATAAGCTCTAGGGAGAAAGAACTAGGGTTAGGGTTTGAGAAAAATATGTTTGGAGAAGTAGAAAAGGTGGCAATGAAGGAGAAGGAAGAGAAGAGCCCGAATATATGTGAAAGGATTACAATGGTCGGAACAAATATGGGCCATTAGATCAACTTATGATCAACGGCTGAGGCTGCTCCCGGTTCTGGAACAGTCAGGTCGAATTCGGCCAGAACTCTGTATAAGGCAGAGTTCGGCCCGAATTCCGGATCCTGGAAACAGAACCGAAATCAGGCTGAAAAATGATTAAGTTGAATAATAATTAAGTGAGAGAGACCAAAAGAAAAGTACATATACAAGATTGAGAAAGAATCTAAGTTGAAAAATTCCAGAAATTTGATTTCGAAGCAAAGTGAAGTTGGAAATCTGTATTTCAGCATGTGATAAATAAAAATAAACCATGTAATAAACAATGAATTATGCCATAATTTAATATTTTGAAGCTGCCATGGGTTAGCTGCAGGGGCCGGATCCCAGCTAGCGGTAGTCCTGAGGACTAGTGCACCGTGTCGCTTAGGCTTTTACGCCTTGTTGTCAGAAGGACCCTTTCGGCTTGTACCCATAACAATTTCATCATAAAAGAATCAAGACATACTCGATATTTACGCAGGTTTATTTTAATTAATAACAGCTTCGTCCAAAATTCCAAGTTCACGACAGAGAAAATTGAAGCGCTCTTCGGATAATAGTTTTGTAAAAAAATTTGCTAGCTGATGATCAGTGTCAATAAATTCTAAATTAATAGTACCATTTTACTGATGATCACGCAAAAATTGGTGACGTATTTCAACGTGTTTCGTGCGTGAGTGACATATGGGGTTCTTAGTGAGATTTATAGCACTAGTGTTGTCACAAAAGATTGGAATGTGCATAAAAGATAAGTTATAGTCTTCAAGGGTTTGCTCCACAGAATTTGCGCACAAGAATGCCCAGCTGCGATGTATTCAGCTTCTGTTGTGGATAGTGCGACAGAATTCTGCTTCTTGCTAAACCAAGAGACTAAAGCCTTTCCTAATAAATGACACGTACCACTCATACTTTTACGGTCGACCTTACATCCGGCGAAATCAGCATCAGAGTAACCAATAATGTCAAATGATGTTGACTTGGGATACCATAGGCCCACTGTAACCGTACCCTTAAGGTATCGAAAGATACGCTTAACAGCAGTCATGTGTGATTCCTTAGGATTTGCTTGATATCTAGCACACAGGCAAACGCTAAACATAATATCAGAGCGACTAGCAGTTAAGTAGAGTAGACTGCCTATCATATCTCGATACTTACGTTGATCCACATGTTTGCCGCTTTCATCTGGTTCTAGTTTAGTTGTAGTAGCCATTGGAGTGGTGATTGGTTTGACGTTGTCAAGGTTGAATTTCTTCAGCATGTCCTTTGTATACTTTGACTGACAGCTGAAAGTTCCATTTGATATTTGTTTGACTTGCAGTCCAAGAAAGTAGTTGAGCTCCCCTATCATGCTCATCTCAAACTCGGTCTGCATACACTTGGCAAAATCTTGACAGAGGGTTTCATCAGTAGATCCAATTATAATATCATCTACATATATTTGCACTAAGAGAATAGTGTCTTTGAAAGATTTTAGGAAAAGTGTAGTGTCAATTTTCCCTTTTGAAAAACCTTTCTCAAGCAAGAAATTGCTTAGCCGTTCATACCAAGCTCTAGGGTCTTGTTTGGTAGCGCTTTCTTTAGCTTGAAAACATGGTCGAGAAATATGTGATTTTCAAAACCAGGGGGTTGTTTTACATAAACTTCCTCCTTAATAAATCCATTCAAGAAAGCACTTTTAACATCTATTTGAAATAATTTGAAATTTTAAAAATTTGCAAATGCACAAAGCATCCAAATGGATTCCAATCTCGCAACAGGAGCATACGTCTCATCGTAGTTGATACCTTCCTCTTGGTTGTATCCTTGAGCTACTAGACGAGCTTTGTTGCATGTAACTGAACCATCTTCATTTACTTTGTTTCTAAAAACCCATTTAGTACCAATAATCGAGTGATTTGTCGGTCTAGGAACGAGTTCCTATACTTGGCTCCTCTCGAATTGGTTGAGTTCTTCTTGCATAGCAGAAATCCAAAATTCATCATTAAGAGCTTCTAAAATGTTTTTCGGCTCAATTTGTGAAATAAAGGCAGTGCTAGCAATAGAGTCTCTTAATGATGATCTAGTAGTTACTCCACGTGAAACCTCACCTATTACCAAATTTTTTGGATGTGATGGCTTGAAAGAGAATTTCTTAGGCAAGCCCTCCAGAGAATTGGTTTCGGTGGTGGTATTCATTGGAGTAGAAGTTGATGGCTCAACATCATCATCAAGAGTAGCTGCTACACTGTTATCTTCATCAAAAATCACATTGGTAGACTCTTCCACAATTAATGAGCGTTTGTTAAATACTCTATATCCCTTGCTCTTGGCAGCATAGCCAAGGAAAATACCATCGTCAGCTTTGGCATCAAATTTGCCTAAGTTGTCTTTGGTGTTAAGGATAAAACATCTACAACCAAAAACTCCAAGATAAGAAACATTTGGGGTTCTCCCGAACCAAAGCTCATAGGGTGTTTTCTTCGTAATAGGATGAATAAGCACCCTATTTAAAATGTGGCATGCTGTACTGACAGCTTCAGCCTAAAAGTATTTCGGAAGTGAAAACTTATTCAACATGAGTCTAGCCATATCGCCAAGAGTCCTATTCTTCCGCTCCACAATACCATTTTGTTGAGGAGTTCTTGGACAAGAAAACTCATGATCAAAACCATTAGAATCACATAACTTTTCAAAATCAGTATTTTTGAATTCGCCTCCATGATCACTTCGGATTCGAGTAATCATGTAGCCTTTTTCGTTTTGAACTTTCTGAACAAAAATCTTGAAAACTGAAATAGTATCGCTTTTATTTGTAAGAAAGAAAACCCATGTAAATCTAGAAAAGTCATCAACAATAACAAAAGCATAGAGTTTACCACCAAGACTGGCTACTCTACTAGGGCCAAATAAATCCATATGAAGAAGTTGCAAAGGTCTAGTAGTACTTACAGAGTTTATGGAATGAAATGAGGACTTAGTTGCCTTATTCAATTCACATTCGGCACATACCGTGTCCTTTTTGAATGTGATATCGGGCAGGCCTCTAACTAGCTTCTTAGTCGATAGCCTGGATATAGTATCCATATTGGCATGACCAAGACGCTGGTGCCATAGTAATCTTTCATCCTTATGAGTATATAGGCATCTACCTGCATTGTTAGTATCTCTAGACAGATAGAAAATATAAATATTATCCTCTCTTACCCCTTCAAAAGCAATGTCTTCCGTTGACCTATCATAAATAAAGCATTTATTTTGTCCAAAGTTAATGTCATATCCATGGTCAGCAAGATGACTAATGCTGAGCAGGTTATGCTTTAACTCGGTCACTAGGCGGACATCCTTTATTACGGGAGAGGGATGATGACCAATAATACTATTACCTATAATATACCCTTTTAGGTTGTTACCGAAGGATACATATCCTTCTCTCTTCATCGATAGTGATACGAAAAGATTTACGTCTCCCGTCATATGCCACGAGCATCTACTATCGAGAATCTACTTACTCTTAGTTGCGGAGGGAAGATCCACCTACATCAAGAGTTGATTTGACCTTTGGTACCCAAGTTCTTGAGGGTCCTGAAAAGTTAGTTTTCGAAAACCATGCATATATCTTTCTATCTACTAATGTTCTAATTCTATATTGTGGTGAAATGTGTCCATGTAATCCACAATAAGTACATATAGCATTCCTATTTATGTTAGGAGCATGCATATAATGTCTATGAGTAGAGTGATATGGAGTAGCATGATGATATGTAGAGTTAGCATGGTGATGATGTCTATATATAGAGTGATGTAGAGCAGTATGGTGATAATGTCTATATGGAATAGTATGGTGATGATGTCTATATGTAGAGTGATGGTGATTTTGTGCAACATAGTGATGATTGTATCTATGTGTAGCATGATAATTCTGTGACATATGAGAATTATCTCTACGTGCATGTGGTTTGTGTGCTTTATGAAAGTGTGTGAATATGTAAGCATGATTACGTGCTGCAGGTGAATGACGTGGTTGACTAGTATGAGTAGTGTCATGCTTTGTGTGTCTCATGTGATTGGGTTTGAGGTTGAGCAACCTATTTTCCCAATTTAGTCTCTAATTTCTTAGAGACAGCCTGCAGTTCAGTAGCCTTAGCATTCAAACCACATATCTTAGTAATAGAAATCTTGTGTCTACTCTTTTCTTCAGCAAGCTCCGCGTTGAGTGCTGTGATTTCTTGTGTTTGTTGTTCAATGCGTGCTTCGGCATCATGTAGGCTTATTTTAAGCTTAGATACCTTATTTGTGACTTCCATGGGTGAAGTGTCTCTAATGTTATCAAGCAGTAAAGAAAGTCTTTGAATTTTGACTTCATGACTTTTGATCTTTTCCTTGGCATGTTTATATTTACCAATGACCTTTTTATGATCATCAAGTAAATCGGTGAAAGCATCGCCAAGTTCATCAAAAGTGAAATCATCAAGAGTTTCGTTTGATACCTTATTGGATGTTGCCATTAGGCACACGTTTGTAGCGTCTTGAGGAGAGTCATTTTCTTCCTCAGAGTCACTTGCTTCACTTTCATGCCAAATGCTTGTGTTGGCATATTTCTTTGAGGAAGCCTTCTTGTATGGTTTCTATAGCGGATGTTCTTCTTTAAGAATGGACAGTCTTTTCGGATGTGTCCCATCTTCTTGCAACCATAGCATGTTGGCTCTTCTTCGTCATCTTCTTATGGTTCCTTCTTTCTTCGGTTGAAGCGAAGGAATTTCTTGACGTTGCGGACAAGGAGAGCTTGATCATCACCTTCCGAGTTGTCGTCATCTGTCTATTGGGAGTCAGTCCTTCGTCGGTGAGCTTTGAGGGTGATCTCCTTAGCTTTAGGAGAAGGCTCTTTGAAGTCCTTGAGGTCAAGCTCATGAGTCATCAGCTTTCCCATCAAGGTCTCTATGGACATAGTTGTGAGATCATTTCTTTCTATGATGACTGTCACCTTAGGGTTCCAAATCTTTGGTAGCCCCCTAAGTAGCTTGCGAATCTTCTCGTGATTTGAATATTGTTTGTCGAGCAAAGATAGGGGATTGGTGATGTTGAGGAATCTTGTGAACATTTGCGTGATCGTCTCATTTGGCTTCATCTTGAAAGCCTCATATTCTTGAGTGAGACGGCTTATCTTCGATTCCTTGACTTGGGTGGTTCCTTCATACGTCACTTCTATAAGTCTCCATACTTCGTGAGAGGTGGTGCATGTTGATACCCTGTTGAACTCATTCCTGTCTATAGTACAGAATAAAGCAATAATAGCTCTCGCGTCGAGACTTGCCTGTTTCTTCTCCTCGTCAGAATATTTGTCATATGGTTTATCAACGAGATCACCATTGACAACTATCCTAGCAGACTTTTTGTAACCATCGGTGACGATGGTCCACAGGTAAAAGTCTAGCGACTTGAGATAAAAGCTCATCCTTGTTTTCCAATAGGTGTAGTTAGTTCCATCAAATAGGGGAGGCCTATGAGTGGACTTCTCTTCACCGTGATTGGAAATCAAGGATTGTGTGGTTGCCATGGATCAGCTCTAGGATGTTAGTCCTTGTTGAGAGAACAGAGCTCTGATACCAATTGAAGAACAAATGGCAACTCTAGAGGGGGTGAATAGAGTTTATAACGATAATAACCAATTAAAAATTAAACTCTTTCACAAGCTGAAAGTAATCAGAGTAAATGCGTAAATAAATAAGGAGCAAGAAAGCATACACAAACACAGCCGATTTTTAACCTGGTTTCCCTCGTAGAGGACTAGTCCAGGCCAGAGAACTCTAGCTCAGGATTAAATCCACTATTTGTGAAATAGTAGTTACACCCCGTGCCTTTTCTTCAGAAGAGCACGTCAACTTCTTACAAAGATCGCAGTGGCGATGCTTGGAATTTTCCAAGCGACTTCTTTAACTCTTGCACAAACTCCTGACTGAAAAGTACTGAGCACTTGAGGCTTAGGTAGCTTGTGGCTAGTAGATGAAGAAGGGTATGGCTTGTATGGAGCTTCAGAGAGAAGAGAAGAGAAGATTGGATGAATTAAAAATGAGAGAATTTATAGCCTATTTATAGGATACCAGGTAGGCAGAATTCGGCCAGAATTCTGGTTAGAATTTTCAAAAATTTGGCCGTTGGACAACTTGCAACCAGCCAACCCTAAAAATTAGGATGCTAATTTTTAGGAGACAGAGTTCGGCCCAAACTCTGTGTGGAGGCAGAGTTCGGTCCGAACTTTGTCTCCAGAGCACATAATGGGTCATGGGTCCAATTGGCTTATTTGGATATGTGTGGAGCTATAGGATTTTGGGTATGGGTATAGGCTAAGTCTCAGATGCTCAGTACAGCTCAGTTTACATAAGTCTAGACTTAATAAAATTGTAAAAATACATACTCAAAATAACTTGTATTGCAAATTCGAGCTGTCGTCTTACTTGTACTGGATGTAGTCTTCATGTGTCATTTTGAATTAACACAAGTATCATGTAGTCAATTCTATCAATATTTGGTTGACTGTGATTTTGTGTCAACATATAGGTGGTTTCGGATCGGACCAATCCTATGAGTATCGGATCGGGGAAGGAGGAGGGGGGGTATCAGAATCGGTATAGGAATCGGAATCGGTATCGGACCGATACTGACCGATATCGGTATAGTTGGGCAAAATAGGTCGAAATACAAAGAAGAAAGTCCTCAAATGGAAGAAAAAGAGTCAAAACTCCTCACCATTGGCAACCCTATTGCATGGGGTTCTTATTTGATGCCTCTACATTATTTAATGCAATTTAGAGGGTTTACAATGCATATACCTATTGGGAGATGGATTTCTAATAAAAATGGCTCCAAGATCTAAAAATCCCCAAGCTCCAAGTGCTCCATCCTCTAATCTCATACAACTGATCACTAACTCTGATACTTGGATTACTGACCTCTCTAACTCATGTATCCCAATTGCTAATAAAATACTAACTCATAATACACCCTCATTTTACTGATCCAAAGACACCAACACAAGACACTCATACAACTGAACACTCAAAACAGTACCCATGTCCTCACTGATTGTAGGACTGACACCAACTAATATCCCTTCTCTTCATGACAGTAGCCCCATTCTCTCTTTATTTCTCTCTTCATTTCTCGATCTTACAAGATGGCACCCATGACCCGAGGAGCGGCACGTCATTTGAAGGAAACACTGAATGCTGATGTGGCTCCTCCTATTGTTAAGGAGGAAGTGGCACCGGTAGCTAGTGAGACCGGGAGTCCTATTCATCCAGCACCGGTAGCTAGTGAGATCGGGAGTTCTATTCATGCAGCACTTGTAAGGGACTACATCTCTCCTAACGCCGTCGATCCCACTTATTCGAGGTGGTTGCGTGATCGTATCACTGAGCGTTTGCGTGAGCTGCGTGGTTCTCATTAGCTATTACTAAACTTATTTGTATTGGACTATTTGTATTGGGTTGTTTTTGTATTAGACTATTTGTATTGGACTACATATATGAATTAGTACTGTGTCAATCTCTGGATTGTATTGGACTACGATATAGTGATCAGGACATAGTCCCTGCAGCCATTCGACTGGCGAGGCAAAAACTATGTAGCCGTAGATGAAGTTAACTGTCCTCCGACCCTCATCCCTCGGCAATGATGATACGACAACCAACCGGAGAGGACACTCTGAGAGATCCATCTGAGTAGGACATATACTCTGAGAGATCACCTTTACAAGAATGATATCAGTAGTGTGATTGAGCGTTGGAGGAGATATTATCAGAGTATACATCCTACTCAGATGGGTCTCTCACCATTACTATTTTTTCTCACAGCATGGTGGATGTGCTCCGTCAACAGATTCTTGCTCCGAACCAAAACTTTGCCCCGGAGCTCAAGTGGATATCCTTCGTGTAGAGCTCGAGTGAGAGGTTCCTGATAGCATGGTGGTCTCATTTGTCAAAGGATTCTTGCTCATCCCACAATTGGTTGTGGGATGAGCAAGAATCCTTTGACAAAGGAGACCACCATGCTGTCAGGAACCTCTCGCTCGAGCTCTACACGAAGGATGTCCACTTGAGCTCCGGGGCAAAGTTTTGGCTCAGGGCAAGAATTTATTGACGGAGCACATCCACCATGCTGTCAGAAAAAAATAGTAAAAGTGAGAGACCCATCTGAGTAGGACGTATACTCTGATAGTATCTCCTCCAACACTCAATCCCACTACTGATATCATTCTTGTAAAGGTGATCTCTTAGAGTATACGTCCTACTCAGATGGATCTCTCAAAGTATCCTCTCCGATTGGGTTGTGTTCTGAGCCATCCGTTCTCACACTTAAAACACATATGAATTTGAACTGTGTGTCAATCTTTGTTTTTGTATTTACGGCGAACCCAGGGATTGAATTCTGTATTTTGTATTTTGGATTCTGTATTTTGGCTCCAGCTCCAGCTCTATTTGTATTAATCTACGGTACGACATGGTGATCAGCACATAGTCCCTGTAGCCATTCGACTGACGAGGCAGAAACTATGTAGCCGTAGATAAAGTTGACTGTCCTCCGACCCTCATCCCTCAGCAACGATGATACGACAACCTGTCACAATATCTTATATAGTAGTAGATGATGTTTTAGTATTACATTATGTGAGTTCATCTTGATTCTGTTACATTCATCAGATACTAGATACTAGATTCGATAAGAACGTATAGTACACCATATGTACAAAACATAGATGATTCACACTAATGTATACTAGAATGAACTTTTGGTTGTGTTTTGAACCATCCGTTCTCACACATAAAACACATATGAATTAGAACTATGTGTCATTCTTTGTTTTTGTATTTTCGGCGAACCCAGGGATTGGATTCTGTATTTTGTATTTTGGATTATGTATTTTGGCTCCAGCTCCAGCTCCATTTGCATTAATCTACGGTATGACATGGTGATCAGCACATAGTCCCTGCAGCCATTCGACTGGTGAGGCAGAAACTATGTAGCCATAGATAAAGTTGACTATCCTTCGACCCTCATCCCTCGGCAATGATGATACAACAACCTATCACTATATCTTATATAGTAGTAGATGATGTCTTAGTATTACATTATGTGAGTTCATTTTAATTCTGTTACATTCTTCAGATACTAGATACTAGATTCAATAAGAACGTATACTACACCATATGTACAGAACAGAGATGATTCACACTAATGTATGCTAGAATGAACTTTGGATTGTGGTCTGAGCCATCCGTTCTCACACTTAAAACACATATGAATTAGAAGTGTGTGCCAATCTTTGTTTTTGTATTTTTGGCGAACCCAGGGATTGGATTCTGTATTTTATATTTTGGATTCTATATTTTGGCTCCAGCTCCAGCTCCATTTGCATTAATCTACGGTACGACATGGTGATCAGCACATAGTCCCTGCAGCCATTCGACTGGCGAGGCAGAAACTATGTAGCCGTAGATAAAGTTGACTGTCCTCCGACCCTCATCCCTCGGCAATGATGATACGACAACCTACCACTATATCTTATATAGTAGTATATGATATTTTAGTATTAAATTATGTGAGTTCATCTTGATTTTGTTACATTCTTCAGATACTAGATTCGATAAGAACATATACTACACCATATGTACAGAACATAGATGATTCACACTAATGTATGCTAGAATAAATTATGAATGATTTCCAGTTACATCAGGTTATTGGTGAGTACATGATTACATAGTAATTCTGTTAGCCTTGTGATACAGATTTTTACTCTCTCATGCTACCAATGTCACAACTTTTCAAGTTCTGCTCCCTCTAATAATAATGAACGCAAAAATCAAACACCCCCCTCTCCTCTCTCACTCTTCACCGTTCTCACAACAAGAAGGTTCAGTGCTTTCTAGTTCTCTTCCATCCATGCTCTGGACCCATCTGCTCCTTCCTACTTCCCTTTTTCTTATTTGACTCTCTCAGCCACATATGATATCCAGCTTAAGTGTAGAGTCTGGGGAGAAGAAGTGGGCAGAAAGAGGAGGGGGAACCAGCATAGCCGGCGACATAACCTGGAGGAAGTACAGAGGATTTGCTGGAGGTGTTGGCGATTTTTCCAGGATGGTGTTGAGGGGCAAGTGTAGAGTCGGCCGAAGGAAGCTATGGCTCCTTCGGTCGACTCTACACTTGCTCCTCAACACCATCCTGGGAAAATTGCCAGCACCTCCAGCAAAACCTATGCACTTCTTCCAGGTCATTCCGTCGGCTGTGCTGGTTCTCCCTCCTCTTCCTGCCTACTTTTTCTCCCCCGACTCTATACTTGAGTTGGATATCACATGTGGCTGAGAGAGTCAAATAATAAGAAGGGAAGTAGGGAGGAGCAGATGGGTCCAGAGCATGGATGGAAGAGAGGCGAAGGCTCCCAAGACTCCCCGAGGTGGATATCATATGTGGCTGAAAATTTCGATAAACTTCTTATTTATTTTATAATTTGAGTAAATTTCTTTACCCTATATGAAATTTTTTGTTGTCAGAGAGATGGCTCCCAAGACTCCCCGAGGTGGTATTGCTAGCCGAGGAAGGGGCCGAGGTAAGGAACCCTTAGATGTCGACACGGAGGAAGTCCCCATCGTCATACAAGAGTTGGTGACTGTTAAGGAGGAGGTGTTACCAGTGGTCAAGGTCAAAGAAGAACCGATGACCATCAGGGAAGAGATTGCTCCCAAGGTTGAAGTTAAGGAGGAGCCACCGTCAGAGAGTAGTAGTATCGGGACTGACCCTCCTGTTCCTACAGAAGACCTCAACCAGATTGAGCCTTCGTATGCAAAGTGGCTGATAGAATGGTACATGCCTCAACGCAACTATGATCCCTGGCTGTGAGGATTCATCGTCTGACTTGCGGTCTTTTCTGAAGCATTGTGTTTGATTGTTTTTGTTTGGATATTTTACAAAGTGCCTGATAGAATGGTACATATCTCAACGCAACCAGATTGAGCCTTCGTATTTGTATTGGGTTATTTACGTTTGGATATTTTGCTATGTATGTTGTGATAGTGTGTTGGATATTGTGTTGGATATTTTGTTGGTCATTGTGTTCCAATCCCTGGGTTCGTCGAAAATACAAAAACAAAGATTGACACACAATTCTAATTCATATGTGTTTTAAGTGTGAGAACGGATGGCTCAGAACACAACCCAAAGTTCATTCTAGCATACATTAGTATGAATCATCTATGTTCTGTACATATGGTATAGTATACGTTCTTATCGAATCTAGTATTTAATATCTGAAGAATGTAACAGAATCAAGATGAACTCATATAACGTAATACTAAAACATCATCTACTACTATATAAGATATAGTGATAGGTTGTCGTATCATCATTGCAGAGGGATGAGGGTTGGAGGACAGTCAACTTTATCTACGGCTACATAGTTTCTGCCTCGCCAGTCGAATGGCTGCAGGGACTACGTGCTGATCACCATGTCGTACCGTAGATTAATGCAAATGGAGCTGGAGCTGGAGCCAAAATACAGAATCCAAAATACAAAATACAGAATCAAATCCCTGGGTTCGCCGAAAATACAAAAATAAAGATTGACACACAGTTCTAATTCATATGTATTTTAAGTGTGAGAATGGATGGCTCAGAACACAACCCAAAGTTCATTCTAGCATGCATTAGTGTGAATCATCTATGTTCTATAGATATGGTGTAGTATACGTTCTTATCGAATCTAGTATGTAGTATCTGAAGAATGTAACAGAATCAAGATGAATTCACATAATGTAATACTAAAACATCATCTACTACGATATACAATATAGTGATAGGTTGTCATATCATCATTGTCGAGGGATAAGGGTCGGAGGACAGTCAACTTTATCTACCGCTACATAGTTTCTGCCTCGCCAGTCGAATGGCTGCAGGGACTATGTGCTGATCACCATGTCGTACCGTAGATTAATGCAAATGGAGCTGGAGCTGAGGCCAAAATACAGAATCCAAAATACAAAATACAGAATCCAATCCATGGGTTTGTCGAAAATACAAAAACAAAGATTGACACACAGTTCTAATTCATATGTGTTTTAAGAGTGAGACAGGATGGCTCATAACACAACCCAAAGTTCATTCTAGCATACATTAGTATGAATCATCTATGTTCTGTACATATGGTGTAGTATACGTTCCTATCGAATCTAGTATCTAGTATCTGAAGAATGTAACAGAATCAAGATGAACTCACATAATGTAATACTAAAACATCATCTACTACTATATAAGATATAGTGATAGGTTGTCGTATCATCATTGCCGAGGGATGAGGGTCGGAGGACAGTCAACTTTATCTACGGCTACATAGTTTCTATCTCGCCAGTCGAATAGCTGCAGGGACTATGTGCTGATCACCATGTCGTACCGTAGATTAATACAAATGGAGCTGGAGCTAGAGCCAGAATACAGAATCCAAAATACAAAATACAGAATCCAGTCCCTGGGTTAGCCGAAAATATAAAAACAAAGATTGACACACAGTTCTAATTCATATGTGTTTTAGGTGTGAGAACGGATGGCTCAGAACACAACCCAACCAGAGAGTAAACTCTGATAGATCCATCAGAGTAGGACGCATACTCTGAGAGATCACCTTTACAAGAATGATATCATTAGTTGGATTGAGTGTTGGAGAAGATACTATCAGAGTATATGTCCTACTCAAATGGGTCTCTCACCGTTACTATTTTTTTCTGACAGCATGGTGGATGTGCTCCGTCAACAGATTCTTGCTCCGAGCCAAAACTTTGCCCCGAAGCTGAAGTGGACATCCTTCGTGTAGAGCTCGTGCGAGAGGTTCCTGATAGCATGGTGGTTGTCTTTGTCAAAGGATTCTTGCTCGTCCCATAATTGGTTGTGGGATGAGCAAGAATCCTTTGACAAAGGAGACCACCATGCTGTCAGGAACCTCTCACTCGAGCTCTACACGAAGGATGTCCACTTGAGCTTCGGGGCAAAGTTTTGGCTCGGAGCAAGAATCTGTTGACGGAGCACATCCGCTATGCTGTCAGAAAAAAATAGTAATAGTGAGAGACCCATCTGAGTAGGACGTATACTCTGATAATATCTCCTCCAACACTCAATCCCACTACTGATATTATTCTTGTAAAGGTGATCTCTCAGAGTATACTTCCTACTCAGATGGATCTCTCAGAGTATCCTCTCCGCTTGGTTGTCATATCATCATTGCCGAGGGATAAGGGTCGGAGGACAGTCAACTTCATCTACGGCTACATAGTTTTTGCCTCGCCAGTCGAATGGCTGCAGGGACTATGTCCTGATCACCATGTCGTAGTCCAATACAATGTAGAGATTGACACAGTACTAATTTATATATGTAGTCCAATACAAATAGTCTAATACAAAAACAACCCAATACAAATAGTCCAATATAAATAAGTTCAGTAATAGCTAATGAGAACTACGCAGCTCATACAAACGCTCAGTGATACGATCACGCAGCCACCTCGAATAAGTGGGATCGACGGTGTTAGGAGAGATGTAGTCCCTTGCAAGTGCTTCATGAATAGAACTCCCGGTCTCACTAGCTACCAGTGCTGGATGAATAGAACTCCCGGTCTCACTAGCTACCGGTGCCACTTCCTCCTTAACAGTAGGAGGAGCCACCTAAACATTCAGTGTTTTCCTCAAACGACATGTCGCTCCTTGGGTCATGGGTGCCATCTGGTAAGATCGAGAAATGAAGAGAGAATGGGGCTACTGTCATGAAGAGAAGGGATATTAGTTGGTGTCAGTCCTACAATCAGTGAGGACAAGGGTACTGTTTTGAGTGTTCAGTTGTATGAGTGTCTTGTGTTGGTGCCTTTGGATCAGTAAAATGAGGGTGTATTATGAGTTAATATTTTATTAGAAATTAGGCTACATGAGTTAGAGAGGTCAGTAATCCAAGTATCAGAGTTAGTGATCAGTTGTATGAGATTAGAGGATGAAGCACTTAGAGCTTGGGGATTTTTAGACCTTGGAGCCTTTTTTATTAGAAATCCATCTCCCAATTGGTATATGCATTGTAAACCCTCTAAATTGCAATAAATAGTTTAGAGGCATCAAATAAGAACTCCATGCAAAAGGTTTGCCAATGGTGAGGAGTTTTGACTCTTTTCCTTCCATTTGAGGACTTTCTTCTTTGTATTTCGACCTATTTTGCCAAACTGTACCGGTATCGGTCAGTATTGGTCCGATATCGATTCCGATTCCGATACCGATTCCGATACCCCCCTCTCCCGATCCAATACTCATAGGATTGGTCCGATCCGAAACCACCTATACCCCCTCTCCCGATCCGATACACCGATTCGAAATAACCGATACTCATAGGAATGGTCCGATCCGAAACCACCGATACCCCCCCACCCCATCCCCTACCACACCGGACAACAAACCCCCTCTCCCTCCCCCTCCCATACCCCTCCGACAGCAAACACCTACCCCATCCCCATCACCCCCCGGTAGCAAACCCCTACCCCACCCTCTCCCCCCCACCCCCGACAGCAAACACCCAACCCCCCTCCCCCTCACCCCCCGACAAAACCCCCTACCCCCTCCCCCCCTCCCACAGCAAACACCGTCTCCCCCTCCCCCTCACCCCCCGACATCAAACACCCACCCCCTCCCCCTCACCCCCTCCCCCTCACCCCGTCCCGCAACCAACACTATCCACCCCCCGCCCCCTCCCTTCCCCCATCACCGTCGGCCCTTGCGACAACCGGCACACCCCCTACCCGAAATCCTACCCCTGCCCCAAAACCCTAAACCCTATCCTATCCCCTGCCCTCAACAACCTCCCTCCACCCAGCCGGCCCCAGCGACAGCCGACCCCCACACCAACCCGAAACCCTAAACAGAGAGAGAGAGAGAGCGGGGGGGAGAGAGAGCATACTTGAGGAAGAGATATCCCGTCGAAGAGAGCTTTGTCGGAGAATGTGACCTGTCGGAGAGAGCTCGCCGGAGAGAGAGAGAGAGAGAGAGAAGGGGGGAAGAGAGAGAGAGTTTTTTAGAGGGAATGAAAATTCCCTCCCCCCCGTCGGTCAATTTAAGTTAGGTTACCGTATTTAGCGACGGATTACCGACGGATATATCCGTCGAAAGGTAGCCGCTAAATACCAACTAGATTATCGACGGAACGTCCGTCGCCAAATAGACGCTAATTTAGCGCACCATTTATTTCAGATTTTGCCGCCACAATGTGCGATATATTAGCGACAGACATGAATCTGTCGCTAATGTTTCGTCAAATTAGCGACGGATGTGCGACTGATTTTGACGCAAAAAAAACTGAAATAATATCCATTACTTTCTGACGGTAGCCAGTCACAAGGTAGTCACGAGGCCGTCACTATAACCGACGGATACGATCCGTCGCTAATTCTCCGTCGCCAATTTGCTGTATTTTAGTAGTGAGTGTGCTCATGTACTTTATCATATGCATTGTCTACTCATTGTATTCGTATTTATTCATGTATACTCATGTGTAATTCATGTACACTCATGATCATGTGAGACTTCATGTATAACCTAGTGTGCATGTGGACTAGCTATCCGTGTGACATACTACTTTCATGTGCAATAACATAATCTGGACAGATCCTTGTGTACTGATTGGGGCATAGGAAGTATTTATTTGGTTATATGATCTACACCTTTTTCATGTATAACTCCAAACTAGATTTAAGTCATGTATAACCTAAGCCAGTTTACATAACCAGATTGTGCTCTACTGTAAACCCCCAATATTTTTATTATTTTAGTGTTTTAAAAAAATAAATTTTTTGATATTATTTAGAATTTATGTGGTAATTGGTATGTTTGTAATTATAGATATATGTTATATGTATAATTGTGCTTGATATATTTTAATTGTAATAAATATAGTCTTTAATTATTAAAAGTATTTTGTTATGTATTAGAAATTTATAGGATTGATCCCAAGGCCGCCGACCTTCCCCCATACCCCGCGCTCACCGTTGATCTCCTGCCCGCCGTTGCCGATGTTCGGATCGCCATCCAACCGCTCGGAGTTAACAGTAATCAGAGAATACTCTGATTTCGAAAAACTCAGGTACCCATCTTCCAATTCCGATTTCTTTAAATCTTTTCGACAGTTTTGTAAAAGTAATTGGAAGCCAATTTTTTGGCGATTCTTCAACAGTTTTGTAAAACTAATTGAACCATATGAAGACAACATAACCACGATTAAAACGCAACTGGTAGATCGGTATTTCGATTTCTGTGCAAGAATTAAATCAGTGTTGAACTTGTGTGAATAACTATTTTTGAAATGGGAAAACTATACTTTTGGTCACTGAATGTTTGCCTCACCAAAGTTTTAGTCACTCAAAGATATTTTCCAAAAATTTAGTCACTGAATGTCTGGCCATCCAACAAAATGGTCACTCTGTTAAATTGTTATTTGTTTTGTTAACGTTTTTTGTTGACATGACATGTTATGTGTCATGTCAGTCATTAAGTATGACCTAGCACATTTACGTGGGCTATTTTTGGGTTTTATCTTTCAAAAAAATTGTTTGGGTATTAAGTTTTAAAAAAATAAAATATCATGTCATAAACATTGAAACATGGCACATAACTTAATACCCAAACGAATTTTTTTGCAAAATAAAACCCAAAAATAGCCCACGTAGATGTGCCACATCATACTTGATGACTGACATGGCACATAACATGCCATGTCAACAAAAATCGTTAATAAAACAAACAACAATTTAACAGAGTGACCATTTTTTTGGAAGACCAAACATTCAGTGACTAAATTTTTGGAAAATATCTTTGAGTGACTAAAACTTTGGTCAGACAAACATTCAGTGACCAAAAGTATAGTTTTCCCTTTTTGAAATAGTAATTTTCAGTAGATTTTCTCCGATACGACGTACGCCCCGATAAACCGGGCGACGTGGCCGCGTGCTATACGCATCGAAAGGCGCATATGGATGTTGCGGAAGTGTGGGAACTGACGGAACTCAGTTTTGTCGTACGTGCGCGACGAAATCAACGCGTATCCGTCGAGATACCCCCGTATCGGCGTTTTGCAAACTTGCCCATAACTTCGTGTACAGTCGTCGAATTGAGACAAAACTTGTGCCAACGGGTCCGGATCAAAATTATGGTCCTGCATGCCAAGTTTAGTTCGATTCTAAGAAGGTCAAATCGGAACCCATTTTTGGTGGGCCCGCGACCCACTCAAACGGGCGATTTTGTACACGGCTCCTCGGAATCCAAAACTGGACCTACCGTAGAGTTCCTCTCCTCAAACTAAAATTGTAGACATATAGTTTGACGACTTTAGAGACCGTAGACTTTGGCACGTGTTTCAGTGCAAAGCGAGTCCAATGGCGGACATCGTTTTAACCCGAAATTACGATTTTGCCCCTGTTCCAGAATTAGACTTTTGGACAGGCGCTTCCTAGATATATCTTCTTCACCGAGATCATTTTTGATGTTTGTTTCAGCGTTTGGAGTCATCTGTGATTTGTGAGTTTTGGTGCTGACACTTGCTACTCTTGGATTTACCCTTCTCGCACTACAGGCAAGATACCTTGCCACCTTACTCTGTGATTACTATATTCTTATTTTCAATTTTTATTTTCAGCATTTTATTTCATGATATTTAAACTGTGCATCCAAGTCACACTTGGGTGCAAGCGACTCTATCGGTCGTTTTCTTGCTTTATTTATTATCTTGCATTGACTTAGTTTATTGACCACCCATTAATGTTGAGGTATTGGTATATCTCATACGGCCTTGACACTTGTTGTATCACGTGATGTGAGTCATATGTTGGACACGTATCCTTATAGTCGGCTGGCCATCGATACGTATGGAGCGTGCGACGGATAGGGGTACCTGCCAATAGAATTGTATGTTAGAAGACTTGGCGGTTACTAGAGGTACATTTTAGTCATGGAGATGATGATGCTAGGCATTGGATGGGGAGAACATTACCTGACGTATTGGCTTCGATTGTACTTCCCTTGTAACTCGGAAGCTCCGCTGGAGATACGGGTATGAGCCTCTCAGGTTGGCCACTGTCATTTTTGAACGTCCTGCTCTTGGTCACTGGTACCCAAGAGGGCACTATACCGGATCCTATATTCAGCCAGGGCTCATGCATCGAAGGAATGTATCTCAACTACATATTCAAAGTAGAATGGTCAGAAACTCGACTGCATGCATACCTTTCTTTTTTATTATATTATTACAGTTTATATGGCATGGTATTTTCTTGTATCTTGCTATGTCCCCTGAGGACCTGGTTATCTCTCCATGTTTAGACGATTTTCTACAGGAGTACAGAGCGGCATTGGAGCCATCCTACATTGATGATGAGGCAGTGCCTTATGACTTCTAGTCTATTTCTTATCTGAGACAGTTGTAGACATTATTTTACATCTCTTTTCTTTCTATTTTGTGGAGGTCGGACTCCGATCTTGTGAGACTATTTTTCATAGCTGTTTGGAGTGAGTATGATCACCCAGCTATCTTTTGATACTCTTATTTATTTATTTATTTATTTGGACTTTATTATCTTCTGTGTTGAGCTGTGATGAGATTAGATATGTTATTCTGGCATGTGATTATTTTTATTTACAGCTTATGTGCATATATGAGGATTCCATATATTGCAGTATTCTTCGTATATGTGCAGCTAGTATGTTTACGTACTTGGTCCTATGTATTTTGGGACTGAGGCGTTACATGTTTTTGTGGTGGCCCATGCAGGTTGAGTTTAATATTGTTGGGTTACATGACTGTGTCCAACAAGCCTGCATATAGGAATAGGAATATCTCATCCAGAACTACTACTATCTTTTGACTTCCAATCTTTTTGAAACTTCCTTGATTATTGATTTATCACATATCTAATCCTTCCTAATTTCAACTTATCTTCCTCGTGCCAACAGTATGAATCTACGAAGCGGACGCACTTCTGCTTTGGCCCTCACATCTGGTGAAGAGGCTACTTCGAAGGGACAGAATTCTTCCATGACTCCAGCAACACATTACCAGCCAGGACTGTCGCAGCCTACTACGACACCGATGACGGAGCACCCAGAGATAGCAGCACCCCCAGGCAGCCAGGCTGGACAGACTACTACCATGTCCCCAGAAGGGAATGTACCACTGCCTCCTCCTCCACCATTCCCTCAGCAGTTTCCCCCACAGTCGAGACCTCAGATGCCTCCACCACCGACTGATGGGAGCCCTACTACTCAGTTTATGTATGCCATGATGCAGGCTCAGTGGCAGCAGACTGAGCTGATGAGACAGACGATGATGGCAGCTATGGCTAGACCTCTACCACCACCTCCAGTACCAGCACCAGCACCGACTCTGCATCCCTATGAAGGCTCTATCAAGAATTTCACAGATATGAATCCCAAGGCCTTTAGAGGGACGAAGAAGCCATTAGAGGTGTCACAGTGGCTTATTAGTACCGAGAAGCTACTGAAGGCATCCCAGTTGTCAGCTCGAGATTGGATGACAGCAGTGGACCTACTGTTAGAAGATAATGCTCACCACTGGTGAAAGGCAGAAGAGAGGCGATTAGGCACTGGGATCACCTGGAAGCAGTTCTATGATGTATTTTATGAGAGATTCTTCCCTATTCATGTTCGAGATGGTCTCTACGACCAGTTCCTTCATCTGAAGCAAGGGAATATGACAGTTGATGAGTATGACTCGGAGTTCAATCGCCTGAGTCGATTTGGTACGAGATTGATTCCGACAGAGTTAGAGAAGGCGAGGAGATTTTATTAGGGGCTTGCACTAGAGCTCAAGTCTTATACGACTACTCAGTCTCGAGTCTTCCATTCAGCTGTCTTGGAATAAGCTCGTGCTCAGGAGATTCTTCACAAGAAACAACAGCAGACATCGAGGCGCCATACCCCAGCAGCTACACCAGCCCGAGCTACTCAGAGTGGACCTATCAGGAGGACTATAGGACAGTACCAACAGAGGCACACACCTTATCAGAAGCCCACCTGCAACTTTTGCAGGAAGCAGGGGCATATTAGAGATGACTGTCGACTTCATTTGGGCTTATGTATGAGATTTGGATCAGGACAGCACTTGGCCAGAGATTGTCCTGAGCAGCAGGCTCTAGTTCAGGCACATCAAGCCCAGAGGCCCACAGCCCCTGCACCTCGTCCACCATTACCCCCACAGATATCACAGTACCACAAGGCCAGAGCTCAAGGCCCATGACAGAACCAAGGGAAGGCATTCTTTCTAGTTGTTGAGAATATAGAGACATAGGCAGAGGTCATAGCAGGTATGGTTTTAGTTGCATCTTTTCCTGCTATTACATTATTTGATACTGGAGCCATACATTCATTTATAGCCACTAGTTTTGCCACTAGACACAACATTCCCATCACACCTTTAGTTAAGAATGTTAAAATCCTCACTGGAGGAGGAGTTGTACCTGTTAGTGGTGTTTGTAGACTTTGTCCTGTAGTGATAAATGGCAGAGAGATGATGGCACGACTTCTTGTATTCCCTATGCCGATATTTGATGTGGTTCTTGGAATGGACTGGTTGAGCCAGCATTTCGCTCTCATAGACTGCCATAGGAGCAATATTATCTTTAGACCACCGGATCCGACAGAGATTGAGTTCACCAAAGAAGACGGAGAGAGTTGTGATGCACCCACATCGGGGACTCATATGATGATGTATGACACCCCTCAGCACCATATTATCACCTAGTTGGCGGATGTATTCCCCGAGGAGTTGCCAAGACTACCACCTGACCGAGATATTGAGTTTTCTATTGAGCTTATTCCCGGAGCCGAGCCTATTTCATCTCGAGTATATCGTCTGGCACCTAAGGAGTTGGTAGAGATGAAGACGCAGATTGATGACTTATTAGAGAAGGAATTTATTCGTGCCAGTGCGTCACCATGGGGAGCACTCGTTCTTTTTGTGCCTAAGAAAGACGGGACAGTGCGCATGTGCATTGACTACAGAGCATTGAATGCGGTGATGGTGAAGAACAAGTATCCCTTGCCACGTACAGAGGATTTATTCGATCAACTGAGTGGAGCAAAAGTATTCTCCAAGATTGACTTACGATCGGGCTATCACCAATTGAAGGTTCGGAAGGAAGACATTGCAAAGACGGCCTTTCGTTCGAGGTATGGACACTACGAGTTCTTGGTTATGCCTTTCGGTTTGACCAATGCTACCGCAATTTTCATGAATTTAATGAACAAGATCTTTCACCAATACTTGGACAAATTTATAGTAGTCTTTATAGACGATATCTTGATTTACTCAAGAGTCAAGAGGAGCATAAGCAGCATCTACGGATAGTTTTGGGAACATTGAGGAACGAGAGACTCTTTGCGAAGCTTAGCAAGTGTGATTTCTTTCTTAAGAAGTATCATTCCTTGGTCATATTATTACGGGTGATGGTATATTAGTGGACCCAGAGAAGATCACAGCAGTCAAATCATGGCCCGCTCCCACATCAGCTTCTGAAGTAAGAAGTTTCCTCGGACTTGCGGGTTACTACCGACGGTTCGTAGAAGATTTTTCTCGAATAGCGGGGCCTATGACTCGATTGACTTACAAGGATCAGGAGTTTGTATGGACAGACGAGTGTCAAGCCGCTTTTGACGAGTTGAAGAAGCGATTGACCACAGCACCGATCTTGACACTACCATCGGGCCCAGGAAGATTTGTGATCTACAGTGACGCATCCGGGAAGGGATTAGGATGTGTATTGATGCAGCACGGTCGTGTAGTAGCTTATGCATCGCGACAGTTGAGAGTGCACGAGAAGAATTATCCGACCCACGATCTAGAGCTCGCAGTGGTTATCTTCGCTTTGAAGCTATGGAAACACTACTTATACGGCGAGAAGGTTGATATCTACACTGATCATAAAAGCCTCAAGTACGTGTTCACACAAAAGGAGTTGAATATGCGACAGCGACATTGGTTGGAGTTGGTGAGGGATTATGAGATCGAGCTTCATTATCATCCGGGCAAGGCTAATGTCGTGGCAGACGCATTAAGCCGTAAGCCCATGGCACACTTTTTGTCTACACAGAAGGAATTGATTAGAGACTTGGAGCAGCTTGGTATTAAGGTAGTATTGCCCGGAGCAGACGGCGTATTAGCCAACCTTCAAGTGCAATCATCATCGGTAGAGCGTATCAAGGCTGCATTGCCTAATGATGCTAGATTTCGACGGCTGAAAGAGAGGACTGAAGCAGGAGAGCAGACATGTTTGAGGATCCACTCAGATGGGACACTGCGATGTGGGGATCGCATTTATGTACCCAATGAAGATCTACGGCAGTAGTTGATGGCCGAAGCTCACAGTTCGACTTACTCTATTCATCCCGGAGGGACCAAGATGTATTGCGACTTACGACAGTATTATTGGTGGCATGGAATGAAGCGGGAGATAGCTCGTTTCGTTGCCAAGTGCTTGGTATGTCAGCAAGTTAAGGCGGAGCACCAGAAGATGGCCGGATTATTGCAGCCGCTACCCATTCCCGAGAGGAAGTGGGAGCACATTACTATGGATTTCGTCACAGGTTTTCCTCGGAGCCATAGAGGACGTGACGCAGTGTAGGTGATTGTTGATAGACTTACGAAGTCAGCCCATTTCTTACCTTTTAGAGTGGGCCAGTCGACAGAGGTATTGGCGGAGATGTATATGGAGCAAATTGTGAGATTACACGGTGTGCCGGTTAGTATTATGTCGAACCGTGACTCGAGATTCACATTACACTTTTGGAGGAGCATACAAGAGAGTTTGGGCTCCCGATTGAAGTTTAGCACATCGTATCATCCGCAGACAGACGGCCAGTCGGAGCGTACCATTCAGACGCTAGAGGATATGTTGACAGCGTGTAAGCTTGATTTTGGCGGTTCGTGGGAGGACCATCTTCATCTTGTTGAGTTTTTCTTCAACAATAGCTATCAAGCGAGCATTCAAATTGCTCAGTTTGAAGCATTGTATGGTAGGAAGTATCGGTCTCCTGTTTGTTGGAGCGACATAAGAGAGCGACAGCTATTGGGTCCCGAGTTGGTCTTGAGCACAGTGGAGACAGTGAAGAAGATTCAGGGCCACCTGCGAGCAGCGCAGGATCGTCAGAAGCAGAGGGAAGATAATCGTCGTCGATCCTTGGAGTTCAAAGATGGCGACCATGTGTTCTTGAAGATATCCTCCACTAGAGGCACGATTCGATTCGGAGGACGTGGCAAGTTGAGTCCAAGGCACATCGGGCCTTTCGATGTCTTGGAACGTGTTAGAGAGGTTGCCTACAGATTGGCATTGCCACCGTCGCTTGAGGGAGTGCATGACGTATTCCATGTATCTCAATTGAGGAGGTACGTGGCAGACAGCAATCATGTGCTTGATCACTCCGAGATCAAAGTTGGATCGAGTTTGTCGTACGAAGAGCAACCAGTAGGTATCCTCGATCGCTGAGTGAAGGTGTTGCGGAATCAATCTATTCTATTGGTTCGCGTGGCATGGAAGCATCACTCACCAGGGGAGTTTACTTGGGAGCGCGAGGACGACATCCGAAACCGCTACCCACATTTGTTCGTAGACGAAGGTATGTCTTGCAGTTGAGCTTTTTAATTGCTATTAATTCCCTTGCATTGCATTGGACCCCCGACATTAGTTTAATTTCGAGGACAAATTTTTTTTTAAGTTGGGTAGGATGTAAACCCCAAATATTTTTATTATTTTAGTGTTTTAAAAAAATAAATTTTTCGATATTATTTGAAATTTATGTGGTAATTGGTATATTCGTAATTATAGATATATGTTATATGTATAATTGTGCTTGATATATTTTAATTGTAATAAATATAGTCTTCAATTATTAAAAGTATTTTGTTACGTATTAGAAATTTATAGGATTTTTTTATAATTTTATTCATATATATATAATTTATATATATATATATATATATATATATATATATATATATATATATATATAGTTATATATATAATAGTTTATTGTAAAAAAAAATGGTGGGGCCCGGCCAACACCCCAAAGGGGGCGGCCAGGCTGTGCCGAAGTCCAAGTATTGAACATGCTTTAAGTAGTAAAGTAGTAAAGTAATAAAGTAACACATATATATGCTTAGCCTTAAAGCACCAATTAGTGCAAAACCCGACCCCACCATCCTAATACACCAACCGAACCCACACGCAGTAGCAACTGCAGTGGGAAACCCGAGCCCCTTAACTTTATTCCTACTCGAAATAGGAACGGCGGACAGCATATATATTTGCATCCGCTCAAAGCCGAACCCTAACCCCCTCTCGTAAGCAAAAAAAAAAACCTCTCGACCCCAAGGCTGCCAACCTTCCTCCATACCCCGCGCTCACCGTTGATCTCCTGCCCGCCGTTGCCGACGTTCGGATCGCCATCCAACCGCTCGGAGTCGACAGTAAACAGAGAATACTCTGATTTCGAAAAACTCAGGTACCCATCTTCCAATTCCAATTTCTTTAAATCTGTTCGACGAAAGTTCGATCTATCGAATGCTGTACATAGTAGACATAACCCGCTCAAAACCCTTTCTGGTAGAATCAAGCGAAACCCCATATATCGCTCGGTATTTGGAACCCAATTCTCGAGAAAAACTCGAGGAAAAACAGAATAGAAAGCAGTCCCAAACCCATAATTGGAAGCCAAAATTTTGGCGATTCTTCGAAAGTTTTATATAACTAATTGAACAAATCTGAAGACAACGTAACCACGATTAAAACGCAACTGGTAGATTGGTATTTCAATTTCTGTGCAAGAATTAAATCAGTGTTGAACTTGTGTGAAAAACTATTTTCGAAATAGTAATTTTCAGTAGATTTTTTCCGATACGACGTACGCCCCGACAAATCGGGGGACGTAGTCGCGCGCTATACGCATCAAAAGGCGCGTATGGACGTTGCGGAAGTGTGGGAACTGACGGAACTCAGTTTCGTCGTCCGTGCGCGACGAAATCAACGTGTATCCGTCGAGATACCCCCGTATCGGCGTTTTGCAAAGTTGCCCATAACTTCGTGTACAGTCATCGAATTGAGACAAAACTTGCGCCAACAGGTCCGGATCGAAATTATGGTCCTGCATGCCATGTTTGGTTCGATTATGAGAAGGTCGAATCGGAACCCATTTTTGGTGGGCTCCTCGGAATCCAAAACTGGACATACCGTTGAGTTCCTATCCTCAAACTGAAACCATAGTCATATAGTTTGACGACTTTAGAGACCGTAGACTTTGGCACGCGTTTCAGTGCAAAGCGAGTCCAACGGCGGACATCGTTTTGACCCGAAATTACGATTTTGCCCCTGTTCCAGAATTAAACTTTTGGACAGGCATTTCCTAGGTATATCTTCGTCACCGAGATCATTTTTGATGCTTGTTTCAGCGTTTGGAGTCATCTGTGATTTGTGAGTTTTGGTACTGACACTTGCTACTCTTGGATTTGCCCTTCTCGCACTGCAGGCAAGATACCTTGCCACCTTACTCTGTGATTACTATATTCTTATTTTCAGTTGTTATTTTCAGTATTTTATTTCATGATATTTAAACTGTGCGTCCAAGACACACTTGGGTGCAAGCGACTCTATCGGTCATTTTCTTGCTTTATTTATTCTCTTATATTGACTTAGTGTATTGACCACCCATTGATGTTGAGGTATTGGTATATCTCATACAGCCTTGACACTTGTTGTATCACGTGATGTGAGTCACATGTAGGACAGGTATCCGTGCAGTCGGCTGGCCACCGATACGTATGGAGCGTGCGACGGATAGGGGTAACTGCCAATAGAATTGCATGCTAGAAGACTTGGCGGTTACTAGAGGTACATGTCAGTCATGGAGATGATGATACTAGGCATTGGGTCAGAAGAACATTACCTGAGGTATGGGCTTCGATTGCACTTTCCTTGTAACCCGGAAGCTCCGCTAGAGATACGGGTATGAGCCTCTCAGGTTGGCCACTATCATTTTTGAACGTCATGCTCTTGGTCACTGGTGCCCAAGAGGGGACTATACCGGATCCTATATTCAGCCAGGGCTCATGCGTCGAAGGAATGTATCTTAACTGCATATTCACAGTAGAATGGTCAGGAACCCGACTGCATGCATACCTTTCTCTCTTATTATATTATCACAGTTTATATGGCATGGTGTTTTCTTGTATCTTGCTATGTCCCATGAGGACCTGGTTATCTCTCCAGGTTTAGACGATTTTCTACAGGAGTACGGAGCGGCATTGGAGCTATCCTACATTGATAACGAGGCAGTGCCTTATGACTTCTAGTCTATTTCTTATCTGAGACAGTTGTAGACATTATTTTACATCTCTTTTCTTTCTATTTTGCGGAGGTCTGACTCCGATCTTGTGAGACTATTTTTCATAGCTGTTTGGAGTGAGTATGTTCACCCGTATATCTTTTGATACTCTTATTTATTTATTTGGACTTCATTATCTTCTGTGTTGAGCTGTGATGAGATTAGATATGTTATTCTGGCCTATAATTATTTTTATTTACAGCTTATGTGCATATATGAGGATTCCATATATTGGTGTATTCTTCGTATATATGCAGCAGGCATGTTCACGTACTTGGTCCTATGTATTTTGGGACTGGGGCGTTACATCTATACCACGTAGTTAGTTCAGTTCTCTTATTATATCATGTATATCTATTTCCATATATCATGCTCTCTTTTACAGTCTTATTTCTTTATCAGCAGTTCATGTATATTACTCTATAGCTTGTTTCATATTTTTTTTCATGTTATGAACTAAGTGAGAGATATGTATTCGTTTCTGTCCTGACTGGACCTGTTGAAATATTACAGATGATGAGGTTTGCTGCGACACTTACTATGGAGCAGGCCTAGTTGGCACAGGTGACCTGGACCCTCAGCAGGATCCAGTAGTCGCTGGAGACTTGCCATGAGTTTAGATTGGACTTATATCATTATTAGTTATGAGACATTGTGATTGTATTGAGATATGTTTATGGTGTGGTTTACACCAAGACTTATTATTCATATTGTGACTCCCAGTTGAGATTATCTTATCTTATATTCCATCTTAGTTTGTGATTGAGATTACTTATCATATTGTCCTCCATTCGGAGTATATTCTAGATTGTGTTAGATGTTGTGACCTAGGAAAGCGTTCTACCGTCGACACTACGACGTAGGCTGGATGTACCCATGTCTCGTGCCCTTACATTGGGTACGGGTCGTGATGGGCCTCGCAGGATATCGTAGACCATAGCCAGAAGCAAAACCAATAGATGTCCAAAGGCCAATTTTATAGCCGGCAGAATAAGTTCATGATTGATCAGTCCCACGGATCCAGATCCCCCAGGAACTATTGCCTTTCGTAGCTATATCATCAGGAAAGCCGCCAGTGCCTCTTTTGGGCTCAACGCAGTCAGGTTCTAACAAAAATAGTTGTGAATGGTAGAAGTAGGATTTCTTTCAACATTTACTATAGGCATCAAGCAGCCAGTACCGCTTTTGGGCTCAAAGCAGTCAGGAAAGCTGCCTGTGCCGCTTTGTCCATCATAGAATCTACTTCGTCAGTGGTATATGCCCTGCGCATGGTGAAGTGGACCGTCCCCGGCTGTGGCGGATGTTGATCGAAGATATAGTCCTTTCAAGCATTAATGTGGGGTTAAGTCTTTGCAGGGTCCGGGCGCACACACACTTGATGGTGACAAAGCAGTTCTTTGTACACTGCCATCATTTCTGGGTACTTGTTCTCTAATCCCCAAAACTCCTTTTTGCTAGGAATATATTCCCCGTATGGTTCCTCACCCCAGGGTAACTTTGAGATAGCATACATCTCGTGGTGGGCTAGCCCCTTCTCTTCGTGCGGAGTGTAGAAGGTCCCGATGTCATCCAATAAAGTCGTGAACAAGGCCTGATTAATGTCTGTGCTACGTTCAGTAGCTCTGATGGCACGACGCAAGCCGGTACCACTCAGCTCTGTTCTGAACCTATCCAATGCATATTGGGATAATTCATACCATTTAGCATCATGGACCCAGCCTTCAACCCGGAAGGTTCCTTTCAGATATGTGCATCCTATCTCTAGAAGTCGATTGGCCAAAAGCGAAGCCCTGAACGGATGTATATCCATGTTAAAATCACTGAGCCGGTGGCCAGGGAGCAACACGCACAAAGTGTACGATGGACCATCATGTACACTCTTGAAAGTATCCCTTCTCTTATAATGCATGTCTACCTGGAAATGGCCTATCATCAAATCCCTTGCTCCGGCATCAGGTCCTATTCCATATGACGTTTCTCCGAGAAATAGAAAAAAACCAAGAGCGGAAGGTGTCGATTGGTTGACAAAACATACAAAGAGAGAATGTCATTCTCAAAGTACCATTTCTCCTTTATATCCAGGAGGTCGGTCTCTTTAAAAGCTAGCTGATTACCAAAAAGGTACCGGGGTTTCAGCATCTCGACAGTATCAGAAAGAAGAGAGCTTTCCTCGGTCTATCATACGATGGAAGTAGATATGTTGTTGATCTCGTATCATGGCCAGATGCTCTTTCGATTAACCTTAAGCGATCAACTTCTTGGCAATATTAACGAGTGCCTCATCAACATTATACCCAGGGCGCAGACTGCTAAGTCAAAAAGGATAACCCCAAAGAGAGGCATGGACATGGGAACTGCACATGAACAAAATGTATCAAAAAAATAGTATTTTCTACAAAAAACAAAAGTGTAGACTCTGACTAAGGGTGTTGTCCCTCTGCAAGCAAATAGCCATACAGACATTTTGGAAAGTTGTACTGCGTATCAGCAGGCAGGCATCCGCACGGGCACTATAAAAGTTGTACTGTGTGTCAGCAAGCAGACATCCGTACAGGCGTTACAAAAGTTGTACTACGCATCAGCAAGCGAGTATACACATATGTACTTCTTAAATTGCATTGTACACAGACATTGCTAGCATCTCTGTATGTCAGCAAAAACCTCAACACATCTTAAAGTCGTTGCTTCATAAAAGTAATGACCATGCGTATCGATTAATGGGGCTTTAGCACATCTTCATGACTGTTTGCCATGAAATATAAAAGAGCAGAACAGTTTTATGGGAGGACTGGACTTTTACTTCACGTTACAAACTCGCTTGTACAAAGAAAGCCTAGGGACGAAAACCTAGGTACAGCAGTCTAAGTAAATTGTTTATTTTAGATTCTGGGGGGTGACGATAGAGGCTCGGGAAGGCGACGGCAGCCCTGCCTTACTCCTTGGATGATCGGTATGCAGCCTTGGCTCCTGTAACGAGATGGTTGGCGTTGATGAAGAAATGCTCCTCTTGCTCTCCTTGTATTGCCCTTCTGACTTCTCTCTCTTTGGATTGATCTCTCAGTATTTTCTTTCTGATTATTGGGGGAGCCTTTTTGTATCTCCTTTTTTCGCAAGGGAATGGCACCTTACTTATTTATAGGAGTGGGGGCATCATTAGGGTTTAGATGATTGCCCATTCTCAAAGTGGCGGCGGCCTGATGTTTAATCAATCTGGACCATTAGTCTTAAGCGTGAAGGATCTGGGCCATAAATGTGGATAGTATTGAATCCTGTGAGTGATTAATGCTGATTGCTTTAAATCTTCATGATTGATTGTGTCAAGCTTGGATCTCTCACCACGTGTCCTATTGGCTTGATCATGAATGATATGAGCTGATCTCATTAATTATGAGGATAACGTTAAATATGGTTATTGGGATCTGGTAAATCTCTGATTAATTTAATACCACGCATCCCATAATCACCTTGCTACCAGCTGTCAAGTTATGGGGGCAATTGAATCTCTGCCATTGTAGAAGCATGGAAAATATTAGAATAAAGGCATAAATGGCCCATGCGGTTTTGGGTAGCAAGTCTATGCGGCTCATACTGGAGTTGCCCTATGCGGCCCAAAAGAAGACCCTCAAGACTCATGCGGCTCGGGGATGAATGCGGTTCAGCAGGAATATACGGCTCAATTGACGACACGTGTGACCCCCCCCACAGTTGGCCACTGGAGTAATGGCCTCATTTAATGCTCTGACACGACTCGACGGCTGTCTCTGACATAAAGTATCATAATAGCTCTGCCATAATGACAGACTCTTCGGGAAAAGAAGAAAATCTCTGACCCGATCTGACAAAAATCCTAGATTGCCACGTGGCAAAAGTCTCATGCGGCTCGGATAAAGAACAGCTTCATGCGGCTCATTGAGGAATCATTCTAATATGATTAACAAAAATCCGCCATATGCGATCCACCCATAGCCCGGTCTATGCGGCTCAACACCACGCTAATTCATGCGGCTCGCAAAGATTATGCATATGCGGCTCATGGAAAGTTCGTCCCCTGCGGCTCGATGAGGCATTGACTCATGCGGCTCACGAGGAGTATCCCCCTGCGGTTCAAGTGTTGGTCACCCTATGCGGCCCTGGCAGGATCTTCAATTAAAAAACGTGGCACTGAAGATGCAACAGAATCCCAACGAGAATATTCGACATCATCATCATAATTGCCGAGATCAGGGCATATCATTCATCATCAAGCCAATAGGACACGTGGCGAGCAATCAAATATTGGCATAATCAATCACGAAGATTTAAAGCAGTCAGCATTAACTGCTCATAAGATTTGGTGCTATCTGCATTAGTGGCCGAGATTCATTATGATCAGGATCAAGGGCCCAGATAGAATGAAGGAGCGCCGACATTCCAAACAGATAATCATCAACAAACCCTAATGATCCTACCCCACTCTTATAAATAGCCAGCATCATTCCCATGTAAAAAAGGTCGGCAACAAAAGAATAAAAAAATAAGAAGAGAGAGATCTACACAGAGAGAGCTCCCCCTTTTCTTGATAATCACAGAGAAAGAGAAGCCAGGAGAGCAACCCGAGGAGAGTAAGGAGAGCCTTTCTTCGTCAACGCCGAGCAGATCTTCCCCGAGCCAAGGCTGTATACCGATCGTCCAAGGAGTAAGGCAGAGCGGCCGTCGCTTTCCCGAGCCTCTATCGTCACCCCCCAGAATCAAAAATAAATAATCGTACTTAGTCTGCTGTACCTAGGTTTTCGTCCCTAGGCTTTCTTTGTACGAGCGAGTTTGTATTGTGAGTCTAAGTTCAGTCCTCCGATAATTGTTCTGTTCTTTTACAATCAATGGCAAACACGATGGCGACTCTGCTGGGGAATAACTTCTCCACGGCTGAGGAGTTGGTGACGCAATCGGATGCAGCCAAACTTGGTTCCACACAACAGAAGATGGTCGTCCACTTCGACCAACAGGCGTTCGAAGAGACGCTCTCTGAAGGCAGCGCTGGCCCGGTCCAGAAACGCACCCGCACCACGAAGGCTCGCAAAGAGTGGAGGCCAAAGTCATTTGCTCCTCCCCAAGCCCTCGATGGGATACCCTCGGTCGCTCAAGACGGCGAGAAAGACTCTCCTGCGGCCCCACTTCAGATCGCAGGCACCTCTGCTGTCCCCAAGTCCGGCAGAAGAAAATACTATGATGCTGGACTTGCAGGGGCAAAGAGGGTCTCTGCTCAACCTGAACCGCAGAGGGGTATTAGCCGCAGAAAGAAAATCCATGTGGCCACAACCGTCAACCATACGAAGAAAACTCATGCGGCCACTTCTGTCAGCCGCATAACTTATGCTGCTACAGTTTCCAACCGCATGGATGAGATTCCTGCAGCTAGTAAAGTCAACCGCTTGCAGAAAACCCATGCGGCCACAGATGCCAACCGCATGCGGACAGCCTGCACGACCGTGACTCCTAACCGCATAAGAACTCGTCCCACAACAGAAGACAGTCGCATGCAGATAGCCTGCACGGCACCCAACGCTAGCCGTATAGCGTCTCTACCACACTTCTCTCGATCAGTTTTCGACCGACTCTCATGCGGTCCTAACTCTGATCACTTTCTGGATGAAAATCCAGACTCTGTGATACCTAATGTGGACTCTTCCTATTACGCACCCACAAGTGCTAAAAAGAAAAAGTCTAGGGCAGCGCGGGCTCATCAAGTCCAGACAGCTGCCCCAATCTCTGACTATCGGGGCGTCCCGCTGAGTATCACGCGGGCCTCTGACGGGAAGTTGTATAAAACCACTCGAGTCCAGCCCCGGGCGGCAAACGGACAAAGTAGTTCCTCTGACCTGCGTGAAGCTATCCTCCACAAACGCAAGGAAAGAGAAGGAGCCTCAGTGTGCAGAGAGTCCTCACAGGGACGTCACTGTACCCAGATTATCGTCAACTGCTGTTGCAACAACATGGCAGTAACGGAAGACCGGCCATCCGTCTTCCAAATATTACAACATCCGAGCTCGGAAGACGAGGCACCTCCCGTTGCCTCCTGCAATTCCGCGCGGAAAGTCCCCGTTGAGGGGAGAGGGAAGAAGACAAGCATCTCCAGCCCAAAGGTGTCAACTATTGCAGCTAAGAAGCCATTGTCTAAAGGATTATCCTCTACTGGAGTATTCCAACATACCCGTTCAAAGACGAAAACTGCTGCAGTAGGAAGTTCGCCGTCTACGTCATTGGGGGTCGTCGGAACTGGGGGTAGCACTCCTCCAAACCTCCACGACAACCCGACATTCCAAGAAGACGGACTGGAGGAAGCAAATCCTCCGACGGATACAACCGATACCGACGTCCCCGAGGACGTCCTAAACGAAGCAAGCTCTGAAGCTGGGGGTACTGTTCCTTCCGAGTCCGAACCTGAAGAGAACATCCCCACATATCCTGATGATTTCTCGATACATGAGTATGACTCGGAGGGCATGTCCGTCACCTCTCCTTCTGTCACTCCTCACGTGAGGACGGTATTCATGACGGACAACAGCCAAGGTGGTTCCGGCGATCGCCAACGTATCGACACTTTGGAGGCTATACTGCACGCCTTGGTCAAGTCTGTAGACGAGATCAAAGCAGCGCTTCCTACTCTGCAGGAAGTGACACCTGGTCAGACAAGCACGGGTCCCGCGAACAACATAGATTCAAATTCAGCGGCACCAAACCCGGGCAATAATGCTCCCGAGATAACGGCCCCTACCGCGACAGATGAGGCCCGAGAAGTAAGGAGAGAGGTTCAGGAGCTTCGAGCGATGTTCCACGCCCAAGAAAATTCTCAAGACCTCAGAATACGGTAACCATACCCTGCTGAATGGAGGGATGTGCCCTTTCCCCCAAGATATAAGCCGTTCAATATCAACCCATATGATGGTAAGACTTCAGCAAGCCGGTACATCACTTACTTTGAGGTCACTACCGACCATCTGCCCCATGATGACGCCATCCTCACACGGTTATTCATTGGGGCACTGGAAGGAGTCGCCTTCGATTGGTACCGCAACCTGCCAGATAATTGCATCCACTCCTTCGCTGGCTTCAAGCGCTTGTTCTTGGAGAGGTTCTATGAGGTAGGACAGGACGTCACGATGTCTACCCTCATGGACGTCGTCCAAGGAGAGAAAGAGCTGACAAGGAATTACATTGAGCGGTTTCGTCAAACCGCAATGAAGTTACCATCTGGCAACCCGGACTCTTCCTTGATTAAAATTTGCCAAAAGAGACTACTCCCAACAATTAGTCTCTGGATGGGCGAAAGTTAATTCAAGGACTGGAAGGCCTTTATCATCAGCGCTACAAGTGCCGAGGAACGATTGAAGAAAGCTCGCCAACTGGGGTTGCATATCTCAGAGGGAGAGAACAAGAGGAAGCGTCCCAACGCCAGCAACGACAATGGGGGTAGCCTCTCCAACAACCGGGACAACAAAGGCAAGCAGGCCATGGTGACCGATACAGCCCAGAAGCCCGAGCCACAGCCGACAGACAAACAATGGCCTCAAATCACTTATTCCTTTGAAGACGGTCACGTCAAGCCTATCTTGGACATGCTTATACAAGGAGATAGGATTCAGCTTCCTCCACCATGATGGGAGCCTCGGCCGGCTGATCTGGAGAACCCAAATTTCTGCCATTACCATCGCTACGTCCACCATGCTACACACGACTGCTACCAACTGAAACGGTATATCCAAAACCTCATCGATTCGAACGCCCTGGCCATCGATTTCGAAGAGGTAACCGTGGCAGCCAACATGGTGTCCGTACAATTCGGCAGCTTCCCTCCAACAGAGACTCAGGACGGGGTTATACCCATCCCTCTGGCAACAATGGAGATTGCTAATCTGCCGCCTGCTCGCGATCAAGCCGCTGGTCTAGTACCCCTCACCACATCACGAGGGGAAATCATGTGGGTCCATCCGGACCTAGTCCACGAGGTAACTCAGCCCTCTCCACCTTCTAAAAGGAAAAGTAAAAAAGTCAGATCCTGCCGCACTGCCTCGGCGGAAGAAGAGGAAGTCTCGGCCGTCACTACTCGATCTGGAACACAAGCCCAACCGATGATCGAAAACGCGACTGATGATCATCCGCCCACTACCAATGATGCTCCGGGACCGGCTCAGCCTTCGACGACCGACGAGCCTAGGCCGAAGGAGACTCCCTTCGACAAGTCCCTCCGGAAGGAGACACCTCAGGGGCTGGAGAGGCCCTACAACTTCGACATCTTAGCGCAATTAGCTAATACCCCGGCCAAATTGTCTTTATATGAACTCCTCAGGCTCTCAAAGGATGTCCGCACGGCTTTGAGTGAGGCGCTCCAAAATGCCGACGCATACTTGGCTCAGGTCAACCTCATAGGAGATAACCAACCTGCAGAGCTCCAAGATAGTGCGTGTACAGGAGCAATGTCCAATATCGTCTTTTCTCTGTAAGATATGCTTATCAAAACTAACCTGCATGATCGTCCGCTATACTACACTGGATACATCGGCGACGTAAAGGTGGACCGAATGCACATTGATCCTGGGTCCTCCATAAGCATCATTCCGAAGGGTCTGCTACATCACCTTCGCATTCCAATGCATCGCCTGACGCCTACAAGCACCGCCATTAGCGGTTTCAATTCGGGCAGGAGCTACCCAATAGGGAAGATTCGCTTGAAATGTCAGATTGGCGATCTCCAATCAGAAGTCACCTACTACATCATAGATGCCGACACTTCTTACAATATCTTTCTGGGACGGCCTTGGATACACGATTATATGACCGTGCCTTCCACGCTACACCAGTGCTTCAAATATGTCGATAAGCATGGCTTTGTGAGGACAGAGTTTGCTGATATCGATCCCTTCAAGGGGGTCGAATCTTATTACTCAGACTCTTGTCTGTATGAAAAATTAAAGAAGCATCTGATCGAGGAGGAGGTGCAAGCTCACACCAAGACAACCACAAGATCAGAAGAACCCCTGACGATCCACCTCCAGGCTCGCAAACCGGGCAGTTCTGCACCCCTTACGGCTACTCTGCGTAAGGACGCAATCAGTCTATCGGCGCAAGAAGAGCAGATGAGAATCCGGCTGCCGAGGTCTGGCCAAGTGCCGAGACCCACACCAGGGCCTTTTACCATCAGACTACCGAGAGTCGGTCAGCTCCAAACGGAGAAACTCAATCCCTCCGACAGACCGCTCACGATACGTCTTCCTAAAAAGGGCCATCACCCCGACGCGAGGTCTGACACTTCCAGCGAACCATGCCACTCCTCGCCCCACGTCAGATGCCAAGCTGGGGGTTGCTAGTCTACCAACAACTCCACGACCTGCTCCGCTAGTCGAGCCTCTGAAGATCAAGCTGACTAGGTCGCTCTCTCAGTCTTCATTTATACAGGGGTGGCCGAAGAAGAACCAGAATTAGCCAAGTATGTGGCTGCCCACTCCAATACCCCTTCCACGGATGATGTAATCCCTCTCGAAAAGATACCTTATTTTATCAATAAAGGGCTATCTTTGAATTACATCGAGCTCAACAAGCTATGTACATTGTATGCTATGGACCACGGTATAGGCACTCACCTACACACACAAGTGACAAATGTATATACCACAATCCAGCTTACTCCGGCAGAAGACGCTTACCGAATAGTCGAGGGAGGGGACCACCCGATTATCTTCGGCCGAAAAGACGATCCGTACCCCTTCACCATAAAAGAAGTCGATCTTGGGTCAGATGTCGGGAGATTGCCTCTATACCTTTATAGTTCCCAGTCCAAATACCTCATGCAGAAACAAGGATATGATCTAGAAACTACACCAGGTTTGAATTACGGTACCGGACGGCGACTACCTTTGAAGCCCCCAGTACCGTCTGGTAAACCACGGGACTACTATAGCAAAACTCGATGTGGACTAGGGTATGTAACTCCCACAACGACTCCAGAGAGTTCAGATGAAGAATGTGATTGGCAGTTACACTCAACCGGGTCACCAACTTCCGACTCAGACACAAGCATTGGGGACATATTCAGACAAGTCCTATCAATCAACATGGCATTTGCCGACGCTTACGAAGAAGACGAGGACATTCCTGAAATCCTCGAGCTTGAGCCGTGGGCCCAACAGTTAGACGCACAATGGGAAAAGCGGTTCGAGCTAAGAGAACCTCCTACAGAGGATGAAGTTATGCAGGTCAACCTCGGCATCGAATCCTCTCCAAAGCCAATCTTCGTCAGTAAAAGCCTAACAGACGAGGAACGAGAATCACTGCTGGAACTCATCAGAGAATACATTGACGTATTTGCATGGAGTTACGAAGACATGCCGGGGTTAGATCCCGATATTGCTCTCCATAAACTCAATATACGGCCGGATGCAAAGCCAGTCAAGCAGCAGCAACGACGCTTCCGCCCGGGCGTCATGGACGCGATCGAAGCCGAAGTCAACAAGCTGATAGCCAGCGGCTTCATCCGTGAGGAGCAACACCCTGACTGGGTCGCCAATATAGTCTCGGTCCTTAAAGAAGAACGGGAAGATCCGAATCTGCATCGACTTCCGTAACCTAAATGAGGCATGTCCGAAAGATGAATTTCCCCTCCCGATCACGGACATCATGATTGACAACACATGCAGCTTCGAACGTATGTCATTCATGGATGGATTCTCGGGATACAATCAAATCAAGATGTCCCCCGACGATGAGAAACACACATCATTTAGAACACCGATCGGCACATACTGTTACACAGTCATGCCATTCGGTCTAAAGAACGCTGGTGCCACATATCAGCGGGCTATGAGTATCATTTTCAGAGAACATTTGCGCAAAATAGTGGAATGCTACGTCGACGACATCGCTGTCAAGAGTCGCCGTAAGGAGGATCATCTGCAAGATCTGAGAACGGTATTCGACCTGATGCGAGCCCACAACCTGAAGATGAACCCTACAAAGTCGTTCTTGGGCGTATCCAGCGGGAAGTTCTTAGGTTTCATCATCACTGCACGGGGTATCCATGTAGACCCTGAGAAGACCAAGGCAATAATGGAGATGGGTTCCCCAAAAAATCTCCGCGAACTTAGAGGCCTCCAAGGGAGGCTAGCCTATATCAGAAGGTTCATTTCCAATCTCTCCGGACGATGCCGGCCGTTCACACACCTCATGAAGAAGGGAGTCTCATTCGTATGGGACGAAGAATGCCAACGCGCTTTCGACGACATCAAAGAATATTTGTCAAATCCTCCAGTCCTGGTGGCCCCGGTCCCTGGAAAACCATTCTTGCTCTATGTACGAGCAATGAAACACTCCCTCGGTGCCCTGCTGGCACAAAATAACGACGTAAGACACGAACAGGCCATATACTACCTCAGCCGAATGATGGTCGAGCCCGAACACCGATACACTGCCGTGGAGAAAGAATGCCTCGCCTTGGTATTCGCCATTCAAAAAATGTGGCATTATGTTACAGGACAAACCATACATGTGATCTCACGGGTAAATCCCCTCAGGGTCCTCATGACTAAACCAGGAGCGCTCAGCTCTCGCCTCGCTACATGGGCAATACTGCTATCCCCATATCATATAATCTTCGTCCCACAGAAGGCTGTCAAAGGCCAAGCCCTGGCAGACTTTTTGGCGGCCCATCCAGGATCGGGGTCATCCAGAATATACGAGGAAATCCCAGATGAGGTTGCCGATTCTAATACAACCACCCACGACAACATATAGAGGATGTTCTTCGATGGCGCTTCAAGAACCGGACCCAAGGGAAATATCGTCGTCGGGGTCGGAGTAGTATTGATCTCTCCTACCGGGCTAGTGATCAATCGCGCCTACTCTCTCACGGAACCCTCTTCCAACAATGTGGCCGAGTACAACGCTTTGGTCATTGGCCTCCAACTCGCAAAGGAGCTGGGTGTAGAATATCTCGAAGCATACGGCGATTCACAATTAATCGTCAATCAGATTCGGGGGTCGTACGAAGTCCGCCATGAAGACATGATCCTCTACCACCAAATAGCAATCAACATTATCTCCTCATTCGAGGGATTCTTCATCGAACACGTCCCCAGACTTCAAAATATCGAAGCTGATGCCCTAGCAGGCCTTGCCGCTTCCTTAGCAGTGCTGAACCAAGCGCATCACTCGGTTGAGGTGATAGGCCACGAACTGGTCTGTCCCAAGAACAATATTCAATTCGTGGCGAGCTATTCCGCCCAGACGGTCGACGAAACACCAGACTGGAGACAACCGTTCATTGACTTCGTCGTATACGATATCCTCCCGGAGAATCCAAGGGAAGCCACCTCCATCAGACGGCGTTCTCTCAGATTCTTCTATGACACAGAGACAAAGATGCTGTACCGACGATCCTACGACGGATTATTACTCTGGTGCTTGTCAAACGCAGAAGCCAAAGAAGTTGTACGAGAAGCTCACGACGGTGTCTGTGGGGCCCATCAGCCTGGCCCTAAGCTACAGGACCGCCTTCGCCGTATGGGCTACTACTGGCCCACGATGGTCGCAGACGCAATAGACTATGCCAGAAAATGCAAGGCTTGCCAAGTCCACGCGGACTTCATTCACCAACCATCCGAGTTTCTACATCCAACGGTGGCATCCTGGCCATTCGAAGCATGGGGAATGGATATCATTGGTCCAATCACCCCACCTTCCTCCCGAGGACATCGCTTCATACTTGCGATCACCGACTACTTCTCCAAATGGGCGGAAGCCGTCCCACTCACAGAAGTTAAGACATCAAACGTGATCAGCTTCCTTAAGCATCACGTCATCTACCGCTTCGGACTGCCGCGGAGGATCATCCATGATAATGGTCCGCAGTTTGCAAGCCATGCATTCTATCGATTCTGCGACAAACACCGTATTCAGAATGTCGCTTCGACACCATATAACCCGGCAGCAAACGGGTTGGCAGAGGCATTCAATAAAACAATCATCAAACTCCTCAAGAAGTTTGTATCCTCTAACAAACGCGACTGGAACGAGAAGCTCGGCGAATGCTTATGGGCTTATCGCACCACGGTTCGAACAGCTACTGGGAATACACCATTCTCTTTAGTATACGGGAGTGAGGCAGTCCTCCCACTGGAAACTCAGATTCCCTCACTCCGCGTCGCCCTCACTTATCAATTGACAACGGATGATAACTATCGACGCCGATTACAAGAGTTGGAGGCCTTAGACGAAAAGCGCCTCCTAGCCCAGCAAAGGATCGAGCTATACCAAGCACGTATCTCAGGAGCCTTCAACAAGAAGGTCAAAATCAGAACATTCCAAGTGGGCGATCTCGTTCTGGCAGTCCGGAGACCAATGGTCATGACTCACAAGACCGCAGGCAAGTTCCAGCCAAAATGGGAAGGTCTATTTGTCATCGAGGCCGTGTTCGCCAACGGCGCCTACCGCCTCGCCAAGCAGAATGGGGACTTGCTTATGTTGCCCGTCAACGGCAAGTTTCTAAAGAAATACTATGTTTAGACAACATTCTCCAAATTATCGAGTCATGTACCCTCTTAGTACCCTTGAACTCGCACCCACCATTTTCCAAATTATCGAGTCATGTATCCATTGATACCACTGAACCCACATCCACAACATTTCAGATTACCGGGCCATGCACCCGCTGGTGCCACTGAACTCTCATCTCCTCAATATTCTAGAAAATCCAAATTATGTACTTACATTCCGGTCACTCTCTCAGATAGTAAGTCACGTATAATCATACCTCTGAACTTTCTTCCTGAAAGAGATCCTCCCTCATGATCCACTACCCGCGCTCCCAGTGCACAAAAAGGGTAATCGATCCACTAATTTCCGAAACGACCATGTCCTCATTACCTCTGAGTCGTTTTCACTTCCACCAAAAATAAACCGCCTCCCCGCATAGAACTTCCATGTCCTCCTACCTCTGAGTAGTTCTATGTACCCCTTCTTCATTGAGCCCACTCCTGCCATGTCCTCATTACCTCTGAGTGGGAAGGCTCTGTCGAAGAAATCACCATATTTGCCATATCCATATTACCTCTGAGCAAGTATGTTGGTTCCCTTTCAACCTATTATCCGTACCCACAACCGGAGTGCGACAAGGATAATAGGTCCACAAATGTCCTCTGTTGACCACAAATGTCCTCTATTGACCACAAATGTCCTCTGTTGACCACAAACGTCCTCTGTTGACCACTATTGATTATAGAAAAGTCTTCCGTGAAGTCTCCCCCTACCATGTTCTCATTACCTCTGAGTAGGAAGATTCCACGATAAAACCCTCATGTTTGCTACGTCCTCATAATCTCGGAGCAAATATGACTGGCTTCCTCCCACCTTATTATCCGTATCCTGAACCAGGGTACGCCAAGAATAATAGGTCCACAAATGTCCTCTGTTGACCACAAATGTCCTCTGTTGACCACAAATGTCCTCTGTTGACCACAAATAGCTTCCGTAAAGTCTCTCCTGCCATGTTCTCATTACCGCTGAGCAGGAAGATTTCACAATAAAACCTTCACGTTTGCCATGTCATCATAACCTCTGAGCAAATGTGATTGGTTTCCTTTCATCCCATTATCCGTATCCTGAACCAGGGTACGCCAAGGATAATAGGTCCACAAATATCCCTTGCTAAGCTTCTTAGCATAAATCCACCATCTTACCATGCCCTGGGAGCCCAACTGCTCTACGGCATTCCTTTCCCCAGTACCGAGAACATCCATGACCATTTTGTCGTGGCTGTCCCGGACATCCTGATCAAACTTGTTATCCGTACCTAAAACTAAGGTACGCCCAGGGTAACAAGTCCACAAATAATCCCCCAGCAAGTCCAATTCCATGAACACCACAAGAACAAGAAAGAGAAGATGAGTTGAAACATGCTCATTTATTTCAAAATTCAAAAGAGCTACATCAGTAGGGATCACATCCCTTGCAAATAAAAATATACACATATGAAAGAAAAAAACAAAAAAAGAGAAGCAGAAGAAGACAGATGGCGGATCACTGTTCCGGGGCACATAACACCGTGAGGCGGTCCTTTATCAAGGCGACCGACCGCTCAAACCTCTGTTTGGCTCGACGCTCAGCTTCCTGGTTCAACACCGCCGGGTCCTCCAGATGAACGTGGGCCTGCCAGTTGTCCTCGAACTTCTTAAAAGATCGCTCCAGGTTGGCAGAAGTTCGAGAAATCCGCTCGGCCTCCCGAGCGATCGACTCCTGCTCTGCACGAGCAGCCTCCAGCTCTGACTCGAAGAGGGCCAACTCTTGCTGGAGTACGATAATCCGCTCCTGTGTGGCAGCTACTCCACGAGAAGCAGACTCTTCACGAGCCCTACAAGCCTGACTTCGACGACCCAGCTTGGCATACGAAGCGGAGAACTTGTCAAGGTCCTCCCGTACAGCTGGCCTGGCAGCATCCCGAGCAAGCCTGATCCTATCCCGAGCAGCAACAAGGAAGCCCCGCTCCCGTTTAATCGCGGCAGGCAAGCCAGCCTGCCGTGTTGCCAGCAGTTGAGTCACAAGCTGGTCGGCCTCGACCAACTTGGGCTCCAGAAGCGCGGCTAACCCCATCCCGCCAGGAAGGTCCTTCAAAGTATCAATCTAGCCGCGAGCACCCTTCAGAGACATAGTGAAAGGGATTCTCCGTTCCACGGCAGCATCTACACCCCTCCCTAAGTGGCGATAGAAGCTGTCAACTACATCTTGCGTCACCTCGTTCAAAGCCTCCGAGGAAGCCGGTGTTAACGGGAGTGTGGCTGGCAGCACAGAAGAAGACGCGATAGAATCTGCCGCTCCTGCCACGAGAGAAACCAACTCTGCACGGAAGGACGCTTGAACAGCGGCCAACTCCTCTTCAGCAGTCCGTAGAATTTGAATGCTCGGTAGGACCGAGATGTCAGCCTCTGAAGCCGCAAAAGAAACAGAGGATGAGACAGAGATCGCAGTTCTCGGGACAAGCTCCATCCCCACCCACCCAGGACTGGCAGGAGACACCTCAGTATGAGTCGATAAAGGAAGGAAAGCGCTTCCTTCCCCCGGATCAGGACAGGTCGAGCTCTCCCTAAGAACATCCGACGTGAGAAGTAAAGGGTCGGGACCTACAGGGCCAAAACAACCATGAATCGATTTGATCTGGAGAATATGCTGATAAAGCAAATAAGCCTCCGCATGAGTCAATATTTGACCTATCTTACCAACCGAAGAGCATGGAGGCTGAGGTTCGCTTGCAGTCGCCCCAACACCTTCACCGACAGCCTCCGAACTAAATAAGATAGGCTCCTCCGCCCCAGCACCTTCGGAAGGAGATGCGCCGAGATCGGCATCGCCTTCCGAAAATCCAGCAATCTCGGATACAGGTCCAAAGGAACCTTCGTTATCCCGGATTGGGGTCTCAATAACTCGAGAATTCTCAGCATCCGTTGAAAGAACCCCCGTAGAGAGGACCACAGTACATACGCCACTAGTTAAAGCAGCAAGGGTCGGATCAACCGAGGGGGCGAAAGACGGTGCATAAGAGTCCGGTTCATCAGGCGCCTACAAAGGAAAGTGATCAAGTCATATCCCAAGAAGAGAAAAAATCACAATAAACAGATAAATCCTATTTGATTTTACCTCCGGAGCATCGCCAGCACCTTCACCCCCCTCCGTGATAAGCAGCCTACGAGATCTGGCTACAGTTCTCTTTACAGAAAAAGTCACTCCTTCATCGGCGGACTCACCCCTGCCTCGCTTACGCGAGAGACCAGGCATTGCAGACGGTGGTTTCGACCTCACCACCTCAGGAACAAGTGGCAGCTGATCTTCCATCTCACCAAAACGGTCGACGGTCGATCCGCCATCCCCTCTTCTGTCATAAGGGGCGGCTGATCTGCTGTTACTTCACCACTAGAGGAAGGAGAATCCTCGTTATCCCGCTCCTCCGGCTCGTTGTTTCTCTCAGCTGTGTCAGAGGACTCAGAATCAGGCATAGGGATCCTATTCGCCCTTTCTTCTTCGCTTTCAACACTGGGGTCCTCTCCGCCAAGCGAGTGCCCAGAATGAAGCTCGTCCTCAGGTCGAAATCTACAGGAGCCTGGTTCACCGTAACATGGTAGAAGGCAGCCATATGCAAGATCTCCTCTAGCACGTTGGCCACAGGAACGGAGAAACTAGTCCGAGTATGACAAGTGTCATAATAGCTCCACGCCCTAATACCGTCAAGTATACTGCCCTCAAATCCCAGGCTAGGACTGGGACGCCCAAGGAATAGTTGACAATACCCAAATTGGCGGGCAAATCTACTGGACAAATAGGGCTCCAGGTATACAGTGTTACGGTTGCGATAAACTAAGTGCGATGGGCGAATGTTACGCAACCAATAACGCATCTTCTCAGGCAAGAAATGAGGAGGTCTCACGCCATCAACATGAACATTCCTCACCTTCTGGTCAGTAAAACGGGGGACAGATACGAAGAAGCTATACCCGTCTGTCCTCGCCAACATCCTCCGACACGTCGGCATAGTGCTATATTCCCAAGGCTGATGACGATATTTGAAAAGAAAGACGTCATCGCCCGTGACACTGTCTCCCGTCCCAGGCCTCATCAAAGACTGATAATGCAGCAGCAACCACCCCAACAGGTAATGATAAGGCAGCTCTATACGTTCAAAGTCCATCGCCACGTCACGTGCGATGACTCCGGACGAGAATGAGCGGAGACCATGGTGAATGCTGCATACCATTGCAGGAAGAAGAGCCAACCTGACCCCAAAAGCCAATTTCACAGCGGGAAGAATAAAAGTACGGCTGATCCGCTCGATAGCACCTGCCCCGCCTGAAACCACACAATTGCGTAGCCACACCATTAAAAATTCGGCCAGAAGGGCCTTATCTGATAACCGTCGAGTGCCATAATAGAAATAGCTGAAGGAGTCAATCCAACTCCCAAATTTGTCGCCCATAGATTTCGACCTCCTAGCGGTCGACATCAAATCTTCCACTTCACCAGGAGTTTGACGGTCGCGGGAAGTGACCCGGCCAGCAGCACTGAATTTAAAAAGATAAGAGACCCAGGACTTGGTGTGAGGAGAATCCCCCTCCGAGCTATCATTTTTTTTTGATAGCCACTCGATGGCAGTTACTATGATGACATAACAGTTCTTGGTATACCGCGACGAAGCCTGGGATCGACGATCTAGATCCCGGAACTCCTCGTTCGTCGGAGTGTACGCCTCGAAAGGCTCATCTCCCCAGGGAAGCTTGGAGACGTCATACATCTCATGGAGAGCGAGCTCCAGCTCCCCTACGGGGGTAAAGAACGTCCCTGTCCTATCGTTATACATCTCCAGAAGGGCCATGAATAACGGCTTATTAATGGGCAGTCCGTGGCTGGTACCCCGGATAGCGTCATAAAGATTGAATTCTCTCAAAGGTGCCTCATATTTCCGTAGAATCCATGAAGTCAGGTTAGCCCATGGGGGAGTGGGGTGCAACCAGCCCTGCAGAGCCAACCTGCCAACAGGATAAGACCCCTTTCGTGCAAGCTGGCTCAAGAAGGTATCAGTCTGAGGAAATGAGAAGTTAGGACCGGGCGTGTTGATAAAAGAACCCGGAACTAACCCCATCACGGACCGACTGATTGGATTCTTGATCACACGCACCGACCCGGTAGCTTTATTATGACGGATCTCGCCCACGAACATCCCCGGTCCGGTAGGAGTAAGAGGATCTGTCATCTGCCTGTCCAAGACAACCATGTTGAACCACGCAAAGGGGAAATGACGTTTCATAATGGGAATATGAATCGGCCTCCCATCCAGAGCAAAATCCCAATTCTCGGAAATATCAAGAACGCGGGAGTTTTTAACGATCAGTGCATCCCCAAAGAGGAAGACTGGTCTCAGATGCTTCCCTTCAGGATTCCCTAAGCTCATCATATCACGAAGGAATGGGAAGGATTGAACCCTGATAACAGTCACTCGTTCTAAAGGCTCGTCAACGAGGAGCTGCTCTGACACTTGATGAACTAAGTTGTCCAGTGGCACGTTTTCGACAAGTTGCTTCGAACCGACCAGGAGTTCTCCCGCAGAATTCACGGGTAGATTCACTAGAAAAAGATAAAAGAAACAAGGTCAGAAGATAGACAAAAAACAGAAGCATTTGAAAGATTATTGGAGTCTATGCGGCTCAGGTTGCCACAGCCTCATGCGGCTCATCAGCAGATAGGTCCATGCGGCTCTGCGCGTCATAGCCCCATGCGGCTCTGAATTAACCAAGTCCGTACAACTCAGATTCAGAAGGGTTTTATAGATTCATGCGGCTAAGCCCGACTCATACAGAACGCTGCGGCTACAAACCATCAAGTTCATGCGGTTCAAAAGTAAGCAACGCTTATGCGGCCCAAGTCGAAAACACACATGCGGCACTGATCGAATATGACAAGCTCATGCGGCCATAATGGGCGAAGTGCTTATGCGGTCACATCGATACGTCTCGTATATGTGGCTTGTGCATAAAGTATGCAACAGAGCCATGGCAGCAGTTAGGGTTTTTCGGAGTGACCCCCTTACCAGCGATGGGCGGGTGAACATCAGGATGGACAGCGCCTACAGCAACCGACGGAGGAGCGACTACATTCGTCGCCGCAGTCGCCGTAGCAGCAACTGCCTTGCCCTTCGCGGCCTTCGATGCAGCAGATCTCTTGGGAGCCATGGTCGATGGATGAAGAAGGAAAACGAAGAGCGAAGTTGGCAACAGGGAATTCAAGCAAAGAAAGGAGGTAAAGAAATCCCCAGGAGCTGAAAAACTCCTATTTATAGGCGATCCATAAAGTAGAAAGATGCCTCGGATTATGCGCCGCCTCCAAAAATAAAGGCGAGAACGCTTCGGTCAAGGCAAAACCGACCCTTGGGATCCTTCCCCAAAAGGCGGCATCAAATCAAATCGAAGGCAATTAATGAAGATTTGCTCACGTGGTCAGGACGCGTGGCGAAGAGCCTATGCGGCCAGAAGAATCTATGCGGCCGAGATGCTAATGCGGCCAGGAAGCTCAGGTAAACAGAACATCCTATGCGGCATGAACGGGGCCATGCTTCTTATTCAAAGTGTTTCAATTTTACAAATTGAAAACTTTGAAGGGGGTCCTGTAGAAGCATGGAAAATATTAGAATAAAGGCATAAATGGCCCATGCGGTTTTGGGTAGCAAGTCTATGCGGCTCATACTGGAGTTGCCCTATGCGGCCCAAAAGAAGACCCTCAAGACTCATGCGGCTCGGGGATGAATGCGGTTCAGCAGGAATATGCGGCTCAATTGACGATACGTGTGACCCCCCCCACAGTTGGCCACTGGAGTAATGGCCTCATTTAATGCTCTGACACGACTCGACGACTGTCTCTGACATATATAAAGTATCATAATGGCTCTGCCATAATGACAGACTCTTCGGGAAAAGAAGAAAATCTCTGACCCGATCTGACAAAAATCCTAGATTGCCACGTGGCAAAAGTCTCATGCGGCTCGGATAAAGAACAGCTTCATGCGGTTCATTGAGGAATCATTCTAATATGATTAACAAAAATCCGCCATATGCGGTCCACCCATAGCCCGGTCTATGCGGCTCAACACCACGCTAATTCATGCGGCTCGCAAAGATTATGCATATGCGGCTCATGGAAAGTTCGTCCCCTACGGCTCGATGAGGCATTGACTCATGCGGCTCACGAGGAGTATCCCCCTGCGGTTCAAGTGTTGGTCATCCTATGCGGCCCTGGCAGGATCTTCAATTAAAAAATGTGGCACTGAAGATGCAATAGAATCCCAACGAGAATATTCGACATCATCATCATAATTGCCGAGATCAGGGCATATCATTCATCATCAAGCCAATAGGACACGTGGCGAGCAATCAAATATTGGCATAATCAATCACGAAGATTTAAAGCAGTCAGCATTAACTGCTCATAAGATTTGGTGCTATCCGCATTAGTGGCCGAGATTCGTTATGATCAGGATCAAGGGCCCAGATAGAATGAAGGAGCACCGATATTCCAAACAGATAATCATCAGCAAACCCTAATGATCCTACCCCACTCTTATAAATAGCCAGCATTATTCCCATCTAAAAAAGGTCGGCAACAAAAGAATAAAAAAAATAAGAAGAGAGAGATCTACACAGAGAGAGCTCCCCCTTTTCTTGATAATCACATAGAGAGAGAAGCCAGGAGAGCAACCCGAGGAGAGTAATGAGAGCCTTTCTTCGTCAACGCCGAGCAGATCTTCCCCGAGCCAAGGCTGCATACCGATCGTCCAAGGAGTAAGGCAGAGCGGCCGTCGCTTTCCCGAGCCTCTAGCGTCACCCCCCAGAATCAAAAATAAACAATCGTACTTAGTCTGCTGTACCTAGGTTTTCGTTCCTAGGCTTTCTTTGTACGAGCGAGTTTGTATTATGAGTCTAAGTTCAGTCCTCCGATAATTGTTCTGTTCTTTTACAATCAATGGCAAACAGCCATGTGTCTTAATGGTGGACCCTGCCAGAGCTGCATGATATCCATGAACCGCATGAGACAGTGTCTCAGTGAGCCGCATGGGAGTAGCCAGGTGTCTTAATGGTGGACTCTGCCAGCCGCATGAAGCTATTCTTCAATTAAGCCGCATGGGAGTAGCCACGTGGCAATCTTGGATCGTGTCAGAGATTTTCTTCTGTTCCCGAAGAGTCTGTCATTACGACAGGACCATCATGGCACTTTATGTCAAAGCCGTCAGCTGTCAAATCATGGCAGAGCATTAAGCATTAAATAAGGCCATTACTTGACGACCAGCTGTATGAAGGGATCCCACGGGGACACGTGGTGTTGATCGAGCTGCATATCTCTGTTGGTCGTTTGTGAGCCGCATGTACTTCCGAGACGCATGAGGCTGGAAGACTCTTTGAACCGCATGGGACTGTCCCTATGTAAGTCGTATGGATTCTCCTGTCCCGAGCCGCATGAGACTAAGAGTCTCTCTGAACCGCATGGGACTGCCCCTGTATGAGCCACATGGGGTTCTCCTGTTCCGAGCCGCATAGACCATCATTCTGATATTTTCCATGCTTCTACAAGACCCCCTTCAAAGTTTTCAATTTACAAAATTGAAATACATTGAATAAGAAGCATGGCCTTTGCTAACCGCATAGATGGTTCAGCCGCATGGATTTATCTGGCCGCATGAGCTGTTAGGCCGCATAGACTTTTTGCCACGTGTCCCGACCACGTGTGCAAATCTTCTGTATTAAATATCCTTGATTAATTTTTTGAATTAACGCCGCCTTTTGGGAGAGGATCCCAAGGGTCAATTTTGCTTTGACCGAAGCGTTTTGCCTTTATTCTTTTAGGCGGCATGTGGATCGAGGCGTTTGTTGATTTACGAGCCTCCTTCGCCTATAAATAGGAGTAATTTATTCTTTGAGGGTTTCTTTACCTTCTCTCTTTGCTCGAACTCCTTGTTGCCGACTTCTTCTTCGTCTTCTCCTATCAACGATCGGCAATGGCTCCTAAGAAGACTACCGCTGCTACGGGCAAGAAGGCCGCATGGTCGTCTGCGGCAGCGAAGGGCAAGAAGGCCGCGTCCTCATCGACTGCGACGGCGAACGTGGCGGCTCCTCTGCCGGCTGACGTGCCTGTTTTTCACCCCGACGTTCACCCGCCTATTGCTGGTAAGACCATCAATATGAACTGTCATGGCTACGTCGCATATGTTATACGCGAGCCTGTATTTTCAAGTGTGCTGCATGTCCGACTCATGTTCGAGCCGCATGGGATATGACCCAGGCCTGTGTCGCATGAAAATTGTTGTTTGCAGCCGCATAATTACTTCACCATCAGGGCCGCATAAGCTCATCTGGACTGGACCGCATGAGCTCTTTTCAAACTGAGCCACATAAGCCTATTTTGAACTGAACCGCATAAGATCATTTGGACTGGACCGCATAAGCTCATCCGCACTGAACCGCATAAGCCTATTTCGAGCCGAACCACATAAGCTTATTCGAACTGGACCGTATGAGCTCATCCGAACTGAACTGCATACGCTCATTTCGAACCGAACCGCATAAGCTCATTCGAACTGAACCGCATGAGCTCTTTCAAACTGAGCCGTATAAGGCTATGCTGAACTAAGCCACATAAGCATCAAGTAGTCGTGTTTCGGCTATCTTTTTGACCTTGTTTCTTTTGTCTTTCTTCAGTGAATCTGCCAGTAAATCTTGTGGGGGCACTTCTGGTTGGCTCGAATTAGTTTGCCATGGATGTGCGACGGGACAATTTAGTTCGTCAAGTATTAGAGCAGCTCCTTGTTAATGAGCCTTTGGAGCGACTAAATGCTATCAGGGTTCAATCTTTCCAATTCCTTTGTGACATGATGAGCTCCGGGAAGCCTAATAGAAAGCATCTGAGGCCGGTCTTCCTTTTTGGGGATGCGTTGATCGTAGAGAATTCCCGAGTGCTGGATATTTCTGAGAGCTGGGATTTTAATCTAGACGGGATGCCGATTCATATCCCCATTATGAAGCGTCATTTCCCTTTTGCGTGGTTTAATATGATCTTATTGGATAGGCAGATGACAGACTCCCTCACTCCAACCAGACCGGGGATGTTTGTTGGTAACATCCGTTACAACAAAACTACTGGGTCAGTACGTGCGATCAAGGATCCGGCCAGTCGATTCGTGATGGGGTTAGCTCCGGGTACCTTTATCAACACACCCGGTCCTAACTTCTCATTCTCTCAGGCTGATACCTTCCTGAGCCAGCTTGCTCTCAAAGGGTCCTATCCTGTTGGCAGATTGGTACTGCCGAGCTGGTTACACCCCATTCCCCCGTAGGCTAACCTGACCTCATGGATTCTGCGGAACTACGGGGAATTTTTGCGAGAAGTCAATCTTTATGATGCTATCCGGGGTACCAGCCACGGATTGCCCATTAATAAGCCATTATTCATGGCCCTTCTGAAGATGTGTAATCATCGGACAAGAACTTTCTTCACACCTGTAGGGGAGTTGGGGCTCGCTCTTCATGAGATGTATGCTGTCTCCAAGCTTCCCTGGGGAGATGAGCCTTTCGAAGCGTATACTCCAACGAACGAGGAGTTCCAGGATCTAGATTGACGATTCTCAGGCTTCGTTGCTGTGTACCAAGAACTGTTGTCTCATCATAGCACCTGTCACCGAACGGATATCCGAAAAAATAATAGCTCGGAAGGGGACACTCCCTATACCAACTCTTGGGTCTCATATCTTTTCAAATTCAGTGCTGCTGGCCGAGTTACTTCCCGAGATCGTCAAACTCCTTGGAAAGTAGAAGACTTGGTGTCGACTGCTAGGAGGTCGAAGTCTAAGGGTGACAAATTTGGGAGCCAGATTGACTCCTTCAGCTATTTTTATTATAGTACTCGACGGCTGTCAGAGAAGGCACTCTTGGCAGGGTTTTTAATGGTATGGCTGCGCAATTGTGTAGTCTCAGGAGGGGCAGGTGCTATTGAGAGGATCGGCCGTCACTTCATTCTTCCCGCCGTGAAGTTGGCCTTTGGGGTCAGGCTGGCTCTTCTTCCCGCTATGGTGTGCAACATTCAGCATGGTCTCCGCGCCTTCTCGTCCAAGGTCATCGCTCGTGACGTGGCGATGGACTTTGAACGTATAGAGCTGCCTTATCATTACTTGCTGGGATGGCTGTTGTTGCATTATCAGCCTTTGATGAGGCCTGGGACGGAAGATGGCGTTACGAACGACGACGCTTTTCTTTTTAGGTATCACCATCAGCCTTGGGAATATAGTACCATGCCGGTGTGTCGGAGGATGCTGGCGAGGGTGGACGGATATGATTTCTTCGTGTCCGTTCCCCGTTTTACCGACCAGAAAGTGAGGAGTGTTCATGTCGATGGACCTCCTCATTTCTTACCTGAAAAGATGCATTTCTGGCTGCGTAACATTCGCCCGGCGCATTTAGTTTATCGCAATCGCAACACTGTGTACTTGGAGCCCTACTTGCCCAGTAGGTTTGCCCGTCAGTTTGGGTACAGTCAACTATTCCTTGGGCGGCCCAGTTCCTGCCTGGGATTTGAAGGTAGCATTCTCGATGGTATTAGGGCATGGAGCTACTATGACACTTGTTATACTCGAACTAGCTTCTCAGTTCCTGCAGCAAACGTGATAGAGGAAATCTTGCATATGGCGGCCTTATATCACGTTACGGCAAATCAGCCTCCTCTCGATTTTGACTCGAGGACTAGCTTCATCGTGGGCACTCATCTGGCGGAGAAGGCTACGGTGTCGAGGGCAAAGAAGAAAGGGGCGAATAGGGTTCCCATGCCCGATTCTGAGTCCTTTGACACAGTTGAGGAAAACGACGAGCGGGACGATGAGGATTCTCTCTCTTCTGGTGGCGAAGCAGCGGCGGATCAGCCGCCCATCATAGCAGAAGAGATAATGACGGATCAACCATCGGTTGTATTATATGAGGTGGTAGAGCAGTTTCCATCTATATCGGAGGTGGTAAAGGTCGAACCACCGCCTGCCGTGTCTGGCCCTTCGCGTAAGCGAGGCAGGCGTGAATCTACTAGCGAGGGAGTAGCCTTTTCCCTGAAGAGAGCTACGGCCGGACCTCGTAGACTGCTTATTACGGAGAGGGGTGAAGATGCTGACGATGCTCCGAAGGTAAGACCAAGTCGGAGCCATCTCCTTGTTGTGGTTTTCTTTCTCTTAGGATACGACTTAATCATTCTTCTTTGTAGGTGTCTGATGAACCGGTCTCTCATGAACCGTCTGCCGCCCCTGAGGTTGATCCGGCCCTTGCTGCTTTGATTAGTGGCATGTGTTCTGCGATCCTTTCAGCAGGGGCTATCCCAGCGGCGACTGAAGACTCCCAAGTTGCTGAGGCCCCAGTCCGGGATGACGAAGGTTCCCTCGGACCTGCCTCCGAGGTTGCTGAATTTCTGCAAGGCGACACCGATCTCGTCGCATCCCCTCCCGAGGGTGCTGGGGCAGAGGAGCCTATCATATTCAACTCGGAGGCTGCTGGTGAAGAGGCTGCGGTGGCTGTAGGCGAACCTCAGCCTCCATACTCCTCCACTGGTAAGATAAGCCAAATATTGACTAGCGAGGGAGCTTATTTGCTCTATCAACATATCCTCTGGGTCAAATCGATTCATGGTTGTCTTGGCCCTACAGGTCCTGACCCTTTACTTCCTCCTCTGCCTGATCAGATCTCTCAGGCAAACTACTCGATCCAGTGGCCTGCGGGTGCGTCTTCGTCATCCTGGAGACGAATTGAAACAAAGAGATCAATATGGCACATGAGTAGATTATCAAGGAAGGACAGTTAATTTAATACAAGGGGAGTAATCATGATAATCAAAGATCAGAAAATTTCCTAGTTGTGATTGAGAAACTCCTATCATATCCTAGGTCCTACGTCCTAATCGCAGGCTCGTAATTAGTACTCTAAGTCGAGCACCATTACGAGATCGCAATAATTGCGACACGAGACCTGCGTGGGCCACCACAAAAATGTGTCACGACCTGCACCCTGAAGAGGGGCACGAGCACGTGGTTACGTCCAGCCTACGCCGCAGTATCGGCGGTAGAACGCTGTATATAGGGTCTGTAAATGCCTACGACTAACAGTTAAAATGTACCTGTATAGTATATACTCTCTGAATGGAGGTGACATAACAATACAGTCTCAATCACAGAAATAAACTAAGGTAGATAGCTCAGATGAAAGACATATGATAGATAAAAGAGTAAATAAGTGTAGAGTCTAATGCAAGCCCAGATATATACATCACAGGGTATCAAAATAGAATATAGAACTACAGTCTGATAAGCTAGCTGGATCGTAGTCCAGTCAAACCTAGCTAACCTACACTACTCTGGAAGTACAAAATCTAGTGGCTCTACTATAAGGCCACGATCTAAGGCTACTCTATCTGACTCGAGCCCATAATAGGTCGAGCAGTCCGCCTCAGAGTCATCTGTAATATATCATAACGGTATCCTGTCAGGAAAATGAGCAAGTACAAATACTAACAGCAGTTCCATATGAATTGACAAATTCTATAAGAGACAGTATAATGAACTACAAGACAAAGATATATGAAAACTTGGGAACCGTTCGAAAGCCGAGTTACAACCCTTAAACCAAACAAGGACCGGGGTTGTAACTCTTCTCCCGAGCAGAACTTAGTCTCCAATCAAGGTATAATGTAAAGGCAAGTAGAGCATGTGAGTAACTGTATATCATGGCATGGTGAAAAAATACTGAATGTAGAACAGAGCAGGATATACGATAAGATAAAGTAAATATAAAATGTGATTTGAATTATTAGAGCGTTATGTGATCGGCTTGGGAAATATGATCAGGCTTTCCATCCGGCCGGCTATGAACAATGTGTACAATAGAACGGTAAGGCCGGTCACCATGGAAAGCTATGAACGATGTAGGGTAAGGCTTTACCCGTCGTGAGGTGAGGGTATAGCTATGAACAATGTATACAGTAGAACAATATGGAAATTTGATCACACAACCCCTAATAACTCCCCATCCCCGAATAGTATAAAGGATCCGGACATAACACGTTATGACATGGGATTCAAAAGCAGGTGATCAGCCCACTCCCAAGTCCATGTCTATACAAGTACAAGTAACAAGTCGAGTCATGTACCAATATACTAAGTAACCCGGGAACAACATCTCATAACAGGATCCGACATATACTAGTCCGTGAACCATCGTGTTAGGAATCAAGTAAGACACTACAACTGAATCGTATATAGCAGATATCAAGACAATAAAAACTATCAGTCAATGTACTCGCCTGCTGTCCTGAGCTGTATGATATATCAATGCTCAGAGCGGTATCAGAAGACCTAAATATGAGATACTGTAAGTTAATTTAGGTCTAAACAAGTTTAGGAATAATTTACAGTGAATGATATGCAATCTAGGTCAAACTAGGTCTCATTGAGTCACACTAAGTCCTGTCAAGTCAATCTAGGTCAAATCAAGTTATATCAAGTCAATCTAAGCCTAACCAAGTCAATCCTAGGTCATACCAGGCATCACGGGTCAAAACAAGTCGAAGAAAGTCAAACGGGGTCAAGAGTTGGCCTACAGTTGACTTTTGGTCAACTGGTCAACTCTGGTCAACTCTAGGTCAACCCTAGGTCAACCCTGGTCAACCCTAGGTCAATGGTGACTAATAGTAGACTTTTGGTCAACTACACAAGTCTAATGGAAATTGGGACTAATTTGGGTAAAGCGTTGACCCATAGTTGACTTTTGGTCCAAAAAGTCAACCGTGGTCAACCGGGGCCAAGACTAGGTCTAGGCGACTATTTCTAACTATTACCAACCTCTACAACCCATATCCAAGTCCATCTTGGACTTCGAAACTCATATCTTGGCCGTAGGCCAATATCCTATTTTACCCTTAAAAAGGGTAAAATTCTAGCTTCGGCAACTATCCAGTTAGCCTACCTACGTTTGGTATTTTGACCCGATCTCCCTAGGGTAGTATGATACTAGCCTATACATATAATATCTTTCAAAATACCTAGGTAACGTGGACATTCGGTCCATGATACGGCCTGTTGTCAAAATCTTGAATATTTCAAGATACGCACCGATACGGCGCGATACGGGCGCCCTACAACCCTGAATTCCACCCGGAAGCCTACACGCAAAATCTAAATCACATATTCATGCCCCACGCCAAGTTTCAACTCAATCAGATACTCCGAGCTCCGTTTCGCCCTCTAACTCGGTTTTTTCCTTTTTCTATTCTAGCCTTTTCCCTTTTCTTCTAACTTCTTTCAATCTTTTCTTTTAACCTCTAATTATTTTCTAACTTCTCATTCAATAATCTTCTTCTACTCTTCTCTACGATTCTAACCATATATAATACATATATATATATCTATATATATACCTATATGTATAGGTAAAGGGGAGGGGGTTAAATAGACCAAAACACTAAGGGGGTTTCTTTCCTGGCAGCAGCCCTTGGCTGCTGCTGCTGCTGTTACTGCTGTTCTTATTCTTCTTCTTCTTCATCTCCTTTACTCCTCTATACATACATATCTATGTCTATATATATATATATATATATATATATATATATATATATATATATATATATATATATATATATATATATATATATATATATATATCTAACCATCTATAATCTATCTAGATATCTATCCATCCCTCTACGTATATATATAACACACACACATCCATATACACACAACCACATACACACATCCATGTATATATATAAATACACTCATATATATATATATATATATACACTCATATATCTATATATATATATATATATATATATATATATATATATATATATATACATATATATATATATATATATATATATATATATATATATATATATATATATATATATATATATATATATATATATATAAACACACACACACATCCTCACACAACACAAACACACACACACCACTCTCACAACACCACCATCCCCATGACACAAATATCACCCTCCTCTACACACACACAAATACATATATAAATACACACACATAAATACACATAAATACACATGTATATATTTATATACACATGTATATAAATACACACACATAAATACACATGTATATATATATATATGTATATATATATATATATATATATATATATATATATATATATATATATATACCACTCTCAAAATGATTAAAACCTAATAAATCCTTAACCTATTTTTCTAGGAAAAACCTACAAATTTGTGGGCAAATGGAAGAGAATCTTCTCCTCTCCATTTATGGTGAAGGAACTATATGCAAAAGAGAATTAAATTAGAAGATTAAAGCTTACCTAATTAGTAGGTTGAAGAGGAAGAAGGAAGCTTGAGAAGAAATTAAATTTGGAAGAGAGAGAGAGAGTTTCTTAGTGGTGAAGGAAGAGGGGGGGGGGGGCTATAGGTGGCCGGCCATGACATGGTGGTGAGAGGCACTTGTAAATTACAAGTTTGCCCCTCCCTAAGCCTAACATTAAATAAATTCCAAATTAGGTTTAGGAAGTTGCTAAAAATAAATAAAAATCATAATTAAACTAAATTACTCATGCGGAACTAGTCCAAACTCTTAAACCCTAAAATTTAGTGTGGTGGGCCATGGTTAGCTATCAGGCTAATTACAGCTCAAGTCGAAATTCCCCGGGGTCCCGAATTAACTCGGAATGCGATGAAATTCGAACCCGACTCCTATAATAATTAAATAATAATATTCATGAAATAAAATTCCCAAAAATATTATAAAATAGAAAATTACCATTTTACCCCTAACTGGGAAAAGTGAGGGCGATAAGTCTATCCACCTTAAAAGAATTTCGTCCTCGAAATTAAAACCAAACAATAGTAAATATCAAAATCACAAGTCATGGCTTAAAATTTAAATGATTAAAATCTCAAAAATCAAGCATGAAATAAATGACTAAAATTATAAAATTTAAAAATTACTCTCAAATAGAAACTGGGTGCTGTAAGTCTATCCACCTTAAAAGAATTCATCCTCCAAAAATTAAAACAAAGTAAACACAAAAAAGTTATGCAGTTCGATAATCGTATGCATCTGTCCAATCATCATGATACTCAGAATCTTCGTCATGCCAGTGAGCAAGGCTACGATAATCACAGAGTCCTCGACTAAGGTACATATCTCTAGAATTATGGTATTTAAAATTTTCGTATTGCCGCTAGCTTGGCAGCGAAAACATTAAATTTCTACACCCAAGAAATACGACCATAATCCGACTATATGTCCTCGCTATGCCTGCTAGCATGACCCTAGAGTATTCTAAAATCTCATAATCGAGGCGACCTAGCCCATACGACTTATCTCAGAAGAAAATCACATCACAAGAACAATTTTCATCCAACGATCAAAGAACAGATAGAATCGAGTTTCAAGACAGTTATAAGAAGGCAAATACGGAAAGGAGATCGAAAGATTGGAACCTGCTATCTGCTCTGCTACTGCCTGAGTGGGCTCAACTGTCATGGCGAAAGCACGCCCTTGCTGGCCTCCTCTAGCCTGCTGCACTCCGTCCTGGCCTGCCTGTCTGGCTGCACGGGCAGCACAGTTCTTCACCTGGTAGTCTGGAGCTCTACAGAATAAACAAACTCCCTGCTTCATCCTACAATCCTCTCGGGTGTGCCCCATCTTCTTGCAGAAGGCACACTGGATGGCCTACCTCTGGCCCTGTCCCTGGTGCTGCTGGGCACGCGCTGGTGCCTGCTGAATCTGCAACAGAGGCTGCTGCTGAAACGGCCTCTGCTGCTGCTGCTGAATGTGGGGGCGCTTGGCCGATCCCGTACTGGAACTCGCCCCCATAGTATCTCCGCTCCTCTTCGGCTTGAGGCCGAAGTCCTCCTCTGCGATCTGCGCGTCCATCAATATCTGATCGAATGTCACGTCACGGCGACCTGAGGTACGGGTATGCACTGCATGAATAAGTCCCCTGCGGAACTTACGAGCCTTCTGCCCCTCATCCTGGATCATACCGGGAGCAAACCTGCTAAGGCGGAAGAACTCAGCTGCATACTCGTCCACCGACGAGTTCCCCTGCACTAGTCCCACGAACTGGCCCTCCAATGCTGTAAGAGCCACGTCCAGAAAGAACTTCTCCTTGAAGAGCCTCCGGAAGTTCTTCCAAGTTAGCCCTCTCACCGACGTACGAGGATCCGAACGGTACCATGTCAGCGCAATATCGAAGAATCGGCTGGCTGCGGCCGAAACCCAAAGCGCTCTAGGAAGCTCTGCCAGCTCCATGCTCCGCTGTACATCCTCTAGCCAGTCGTCTGCATAGAGGATGCCCTCCGTGCCTGTAAAGTCCCTGGAGCTCATCTTCCTGAAGTCCAATACTGTCCTCGGCCTGGACTGCTGCTGGTACGGCTGCTGGCCAGTAGGGCCCTGTACCGTACCCGGTGCCACTCTCTCTACTACTGCTAGGACAAGCTGATGCGAGTTCTCCATACTCTGCCTCAGCATCTCGATCTGTCGGTGTGACACCTCCGACTGGCGCTGCGACGCCTCTGCCTGGGCCCGCTGTGTCTCCATCATCTACTGAAGGAGAAGGAACATATGATGTGTATCCGTCGATATCGGTTGCGCTGGCGGCAGTATCTCTGGAAGAACGACCGTAACCCTCTGGGGTGGAGGTGGTAGACCTCCCTGTACAACTGCCTGGGTCTCCAGAATAGTAGAATCACTGGGGACAGTCTCGTGAACCTCCTCCTCTGCCTGATCAGATCTCTCAGGTAAACTACTCGATCCAGTGGCCTGCGGGTGCGTCTTCGTCATCCTGGAGACGAATTGAAACAAAGAGATCAATATGGCACATGAGTAGATTATCAAGGAAGGACAGTTAATTTAATACAAGGGGAGTAATCATGATAATCAAAGATCGGAAAATTTCCTAGTTGTGATTGAGAAACTCCTATCATATCCTAGGTCCTACGTCCTAATCGCAGGCTCGTAATTAGTACTCTAAGTCGAGCACCATTACGAGATCGCAATAATTGTGACACGAGACCTGCGTGGGCCACCACAAAAATGTGTCACGACCCGCACCCTGAAGAGGGGCACGAGCACGTGGTTACGTCCAGCCTACGCCGCAGTATCGGCGGTAGAACGCTGTATATAGGGTCTGTAAATGCCTACGACTAACAGTTAAAATGTACCTGTACAGTATATACTCTCCGAATGGAGGTGACATAACAATACAGTCTCAATCACAGAAATAAACTAAGGTAGATAGCTCAGATGAAAGACATATGATAGATGAAAGAGTAAATAAGTGCAGAGTCCAATGCAAGCCCAGATATATACATCACAGGGTATCAAAATAGAATATAGAACTATAGTCTGATAAGCTAGCTGGATCGCAGTCCAGTCAAACCTAGCTAACCTACACTACTCTGGAAGTACAAAATCTAGTGGCTCTACTATAAGGCCACGATCTAAGGCTACTCCATCTGACTCGAGCCCATAATAGGTCGAGCAGTCCGCCTCCGAGTCATCTGTAATATATCATAACGGTATCCTGTCAGGAAAATGAGCAAGTACAAACACTAACAGCAGTTCTATGTGAATTGACAAATTCTATAAGAGACAGTATAATGAACTACAAGACAAAGATATATGAAAACTTGGGAACCGTTCGGAAGCCGAGTTACAACCCTTAAACCAAACAAGGACCGGGGTTGTAACTCTTCTCCCGAGCAGAACTTAGTCTCCAATCAAGGTATAATGTAAAGGCAAGTAGAGCATGTGAGTAACTGTATATCATGGCATGGTGAGAAAATACTAAATGTAGAACAGAGCAGGATATACGATAAGATAAAGTAAATATAAAATATGATTTGAATTATTAGAGCGTTATGTGATCGGCTTGGGAAACATGATCAGGCTTTCCATCCGGCCGGCTATGAACAATGTGTAGAATAGAACGGTAAGGCCGGTCACCATGGAAAGCTAGGAACGATGTAGGATAAGGCTTTACCCGTCGTGAGGCGAGGGTATAACTATGAACAATGTATACAGTAGAACAATGTGGAAATTTGATCACACAACCCCTAATAACTCCCCATCCCCGAATAGTATAAAGGATCCGGACATAACACGTTATGACACGGGATTCAAAAGCAAGTGATCAGCCCACTCCCAAGTCGATATCTATACAATTACAAGTAACAAGTCGAGTCATGTACCAATATACCAAGTAACCCAGGAACAACATCTCATGACAGGATCCGACATATACTAGTCCGTGAACCATCGTGTTAGGAATCAAGTAAGACACTACAACTGAATCGGATATAGCAGATATCAAGACAATAAAAACTATCAGTAAATGTACTCGCCTGCTGTCCTGAGCTATATGGTTTATCAATGCTCAGAGCGGTATCAGAAGACCTAAATATGAGATACTGTAAGTTAATTTAGGTCTAAACAAGTTTAGGAATGATTTACAGTGAATGATATGCAATCTAGGTCAAACTAGGTCTCATTGAGTCACACTAAGTCCTGTCAAGTCAATCTAGGTCAAATCAAGTTATATCAAGTCAATCTAAGCCTAACCAAGTCAATCCTAGGTCATACCAGGCATCACGGGTCAAAACAAGTCGAAGAAAGTCAAACGGGGTCAAGAGTTGGCCTACAGTTGACTTTTGGTCAACTGGTCAACTCTGGTCAACTCTAGGTCAACCCTAGGTCAACCCTGGTCAACCCTAGGTTAATGGTGACTAATAGTTGACTTTTGGTCAACTATACAAGTCTAATGGAAATTGGGACTAATTTGGGTAAAGCGTTGACCCATAGTTGACTTTTGGTCCAAAAAGTCAACCGTGGTCAACCGGGGCCAAGACTAGGTCTAGGCGACTATTTCTAACTATTACCAACCTCTACAACCCATATCCAAGTCCATCTTGGACTTCGAAACTCATATCTTGGCCGTAGGCCAATATCCTATTTTACCCTTAAAAAGGGTAAAATTCTAGCTTCGGCAACTATCCAGTTAGCCTACCTACGTTTGGTATTTTGACCCGATCTCCCTAGGGTAGTATGATACTAGCCTATACATATAATATCTATCAAAATACCTAGGTAACGTGGACATTCGGTCCATGATACGGCCCGTTGTCAAAATCTTGAATATTTCAAGATACGCACCGATACAGCGCGATACGGGCGCCCTACAATCCTGAATTCCACCCGGAAGTCTACCCGCAAAATCTAAATCACGTATTCATGCCCCACGCCAAGTTTCAACTCAATCGGATACTCCGAGCTCCGTTTCGCCCTCTAACTTGGTTTTTTCCTTTTTCTATTCTAGCCTTTTCCATTTTCTTCTAACTTCTTTCAATCTTTTCTTCTAACCTCTAATTCTTTTCTAACTTCTCATTCAATAATCTTCTTCTACTCTTCTCTACAATTCTAACCATATATAATACATATATATATATATCTATATATATACCTATATGTATAGGTAAAGGGGAGGGGGTTAAATAGACCAAAACACTAGGGGGGTTTTCTTTCCTGGCAGCAGCCCTTGGCTGCTGCTGCTGCTGCTGTTACTGCTGTTCTTATTCTTCTTCTTCTTCATCTCCTTTACTCCTCTATACATACATATCTATATCCATATATATATATATATATATATATATATATATATATATATATATATATATATATATATATATATATATATATATCTAACCATCTATAATCTATCTAGATATCTATCCATCCCTCTAAGTATATATATAACACACACACATCCATATACACACAACCACATACACACATCCATGTATATATATAAATACACTCATATCTATATATATATATATATACACTCATATAACTATATATATATATATATATATATATATATATATATATATATATATATATATATATATATATATATATATATATATATATATATATATATATATATACATATCCATATATATATATATATATATATATATATATATATATATATATATATATATATATATATATATATATATATATATATATATAACACACACACACATCCTCACACAACACAAACACACACACACCACTCTCACAACACCACCATCCCCATGACACAAATATCACCCTCCTCTACACACACACAAATACATATATAAATACACACACATAAATACACATGTATATATATATATGTATATATATATATATATATATATATATATATATATATATATATATATATATATATATATATATACCACTCTCAAAATGATTAAAACCTAATAAATCCTTAACCTATTTTTCTAGGGAAAACCTACAAATTTGTGGGCAAATGGAAGAGAATCTTCTCCTCTCCATTTATGGTGAAGGAACTATATGCAAAAGAGAATTAAATTAGAAGATTAAAGCTTACCTAATTAGTAGGTTGAAGAGGATGAAGTAAGCTTGAGAAGAAATTAAATTTGGAAGAGAGAGAGAGAGTTTCTTAGTGGTGAAGGAAGAGGGGGGGGGGGGGGGGCCTATAGGTGGCCGGCCATGACATGGTGGTGAGGGGCACTTGTAAATTACAAGTTTGCCCCTCCCTAAGCCTAACATTAAATAAATTCCAAATTAGGTTTAGAAAGTTGCTAAAAATAAATAAAAATCATAATTAAACTAAATTACTCATGGGGAACTAGTCCAAACTCTTAAACCCTAAAATTTAGTGTGGTGGGCCATGGTTAGCTATCAGGCTAATTACAGCTCAAGTCGAAATTCACCGGGGTCCCGAATTAACTCGGAATGTGATAAAATTCGAACCTGACTCCTATAATAATTAAATAATAATATTCATGAAATAAAATTCCCAAAAATATTATAAAATGGAAAATTACCGTTTTACCCCTAACTGGGAAAAGTGAGGGTGACACGAGGTGACGCAGGATGTGGTCGACAGCTTCTATCGCCATTTAAAGAGGGGCGTAGATGCTGTCGTAGAACGGGGGATCCCTTTTTTTTTGTCTCTGCGGGGCGCTCGGGGTCAGATTAACACTTTGAAGGCTCTTCCTGGCGGGGTGGGGTTGGCTGCACTCCTGGAGCCTAAGTTGGCAGAGGCTGATCAGCTTGTGACCCAATTGCTGGCGATACGACAGGCTGGCTTGCCTGCTGCAATTGAACGGGAGCGGAGCTTCCTTATTGCTGCTCGGGATAGGATCAAGCTTGCTCGAGATACTGTCGGACCAGTTGTGCAGGGGGGCCTTGATAAGTTCTCCGCTTCGTATGACAGGCTGGGTCGTCGAAGTCAGGCTTGTAGGGCTCGGGAAGAGTCTACTTCTCGTGGAATAGCTGATACGAAGGAGCAGATTCTTGTACTTCAAAGGGAGTTGGCTTTCTTAGAGTCAGAGCTAGGGGCTGCTCGTGCGGAACAGGAGTCAATCGCTTGGGAGGCCGAGAGGGTTTTCCGATCTTCTGTCAACCTAGAGCGGGCTTTTAAGAAATTCGAGGACAACTGGCAAGCTCATGCTCATTTGGAGGACACGACGGTGCTAAGCCAGGAGGCGGAGCGTCGAGCTAAACAGAGGCTTGAGCGGTTGGTTGCCTTACTGACGGACCGTCTCATGGCGTTATGTGCCCTGGAGCAGTGATCAGTCTTCTGTCTTCTTTTGTTGTCTTTTTTTTCTTTTTGTCTTCATCTTGTAAGGGATGAGATCCCAAATGATGTAGCACTTTGAATTTTGAATAAATGAGCAAGCTTCAACTCATCTTCTCTTTCTTGTACTTGTGGTGTTCGTGGATTTGGACCTGCTGGGGGGATTATTTGTGGACCTGTCACCCTGGGCGTACCTTGGTTTTAGGTACGATTAACAAGTTTTGGAGAGGAATACCTAGAAGAACTTCGCGATAAGACAGCTATAGAAGTTTTTGGTATTCAGGAGAATGCCAAGGAGCAGCTGGGCTCTCAGGCATGATAGGGAAGAGATGGGCGCGTACTGGAGATCCAGTATAGCATCTGTGGTCGACTGAGGACATTTATGGTCAATAGAGGACATTTGTGGTCAACAGAGGACGTTTGTGGTCAATAGAGGATATTTGTGGTCAACAGAGGACATTTGTGGTCGACAGAGGACATTTGTGGTCAACAGAGGACATTTATGGACCTATTATCCTTGTCGTACTCCGGTTGGGGGTACAGATAATAGGTTGAAAGGGAACCGACATACTTACTCAGAGATAATGGGGACATGGCAAGCATGAAGGTTTCTTCGACGGAGCCTTCCCACTTAGAGGTAATGAGGACATGGCAGGAGTGGGCTCAATGAAGAGGAGGTACATAGAACGACTCAGAGGTAGGAGAACGTGGAAGTTCTATGCGAGGGGCGGTTTGTTTTTGGTGGAAGTGAAAATGACTCAGAGGTAATGAGGACATGGCCGTTTTGGAAATTTGTGGATCGATTACCCTTTTTGTGCACTGGGAGTGCGGGTAGTGGATCATGAGGGAGGATCTCTTCCAGGAAGAAAGTTCAGAGGTATAATCATACGTGACTTACTATCTGAAAGAGTGACCGGAATGTGAGTTCAGAGGCACCAGCGGGTACATAACTCGGTAATTTAGAATATTGAGAAAGTGTGAGTTCAGAGCTACCAGCGGGTATATGACTCAGTATTCTGAAGTACATGTGGGTGTGAGTTCAGCGGTTCCAGCGGGTACATGACTCGATAATCTGAAGGGAATGTGGAGGTGAGTTCAGCGGCACCAGCAGGTACATGACTCGATAATCTTAAATGTTGTGGATGTGAGTTCAGCGGTACCAGCGGGTACATGACTCGATGATCTGGAGAGAATGTCGTTTACATATAATATTTCTTCAGAAACTTGCCGTTGACGGGCAACAGAGCAAGTCTCCATTTTGTTTTGCGAGGCGGTAAGCACAGTTGGAGAATACTGCCTCAATGATAAATGGGCCTTCCCACTTTGGCTGGAATTTGCCGGCGGTCTTGTGAGTCATGACCATCGGCCTCCGGACTGCCAGAACGAGATCGCCCACTTGGAATGTTCTGATTTTGACCTTCTTGTTGAAGGTTCCAGAGATGCGTGCTTGGTATAGCTAAATTCGTTGCTGAGCCAGGAGGCGCTTTTCATCTAGTGCCTCTAATTCCTATAGCCGGCGATGGTGGTTTTTGTCTGTCGTTAATTGATGTATGAGGGCGACGCATAGTGAGGGGATCTGAGTCTCCAATGGGAGGACTGCCTCACTCCCGTACACCAGGGAGAATGGTATATTCTCGGTGGCTGTTCGTACTGTGGTGCGATAAGCCCATAAGCATTCGCCGAGCTTCTCGCTCCAGTCGCGTTTGTTGGAGGAGACAAACTTCTTGAAGAGTTTGATGATTATTTTGTTGAATGCCTCTGCCAACCCGTTCGCTGCCGGATTGTACGGTGTCGAGGCAACATTCTGAATATGGTGCTTATCGCAAAACCGATAGAATACGTGGCTTGCAAACTGCGGACTATTATCATGGATGATCCTTCGGGGCAGTCCGAAGCGGTAAATGACGTGATGCTTAAGGAAGCTGATCACATTTGAAGTCTTGACTTCTGCAAGTGGGACAGCTTTCGCCCATTTGGAGAAGTAATCAGTGATCGCAAGTATGAAGCGATATCCTCGGGAGGAAGGTGGGGTGATTGGACCAATGATATCCATTCCCCATGCTTCGAATGGCCAGGACGCCACTGTCGGATGTAGAAATTCGGATGGTTGGTGAATGAAGTCCGCGTGGACTTGGCAGGCTTTGCATTTTTTAGCATAATCTATCGCATCTGCCACCATCGTGGGCCAATAGTAGTCCATTCGTCGAAGACGGTCTTGCAATTTAGGACCGGGCTGGTGGGCCCCGCAGACACCGTCATAAGCTTCTCGTACGGCTTCTTTGGCTTCTGTGTTTGACAAGCACCGAAGCAACAACCCGTCATAGGATCGTCGATACAGCATTTTCGTCTCTATATCGTAGAAGAATCTAAGAGAATGCCGTCTGATGGAGGTAGCTTCCTTTGGATTCTCTGGGAGGATGTCGTAGACGACGAAGTCGATGAATGGCTGTCTCCAGTCTGGTGCTTCGTCGGCCGCCTGGGCGGAATAGCTTGCCATGAATTGAACGTTGTTCTTGGGACAGACCAATTCATGGCCTATCACGTCGACCGAATGATGAGTGTGGTTTGGCACTGCTAAGGAAGCGGCAAGGCCCGCTAAGGTGTCGGCTTCGATATTTTGGAGTCTGGGGACGTGTTCGATGAAGAATCCCTCAAACGATGAGATGATGTTGATCGCTATTTGGTGGTAGGGGATCATGTCTTCATGGCGGACTTCGTATGATCCCCGAATCTGATTGACGATTAATTGCGAATCGCCGTATGCTTCAAGATATTCTACCCCCAGCTCTTTTGCAAGTTGGAGACCGATGACTAAAGCGTTGTACTCGGCCACGTTGTTAGAGCAGGGTTCCGTGAGAGAGTAGGCACGATTGATCATGAGCCTGGTAGGAGAAATCAATACAACCCCGACTCCAACGACGATGTTTCCCTTGGGTCCAGTTCTCGAAGTGCCGTCGAAGAACATTCGCCATATATTTTCGTGAGTAGTTGTATTCGAGTCGGCGATCTCATCTGGGATCTCTTCATATATTCTGGATGACTCCGATCCTGGGTGGGCTGCCAAGAAGTCTGTCAGGGCTTGACCTTTGACAGCCTTCTGCGGGATGAAGACCATATGATAGGGGGACAGCAATATTGCCCATGTAGCGAGGCGAGAGCTGAGTGCCCCTGGCTTAGTCATGAGGACTCTGAGAGGGTTGACTCATGAGATCACATGTATGGTTTGTCCTGTGATATAATGCCGCGTCTTCTGAATAGCGAACACCAAGGCGAGGCATTCCTTTTCTACCGCAGTGTATCGGTGCTCCGGTTCGACCATCATTCGGCTGAGGTAGTATATGGCTTGTTCGTGGCCTGCATCATTGTTTTGTGCCAACAGAGCACCAAGAGAGTGTTCTATTGCTCGTACGTATAGCAGAAATGGTTTTCCGGCAACCGGGGCCACAAAGACTGGAGGATTTGACAAATATTCTTTGATGCTGTCGAAGGCACGCTGACATTCCTCGTCCCGTACGAATGAGACTCCTTTCTTCATGAGGTGTGTGAACGGTCGGCATCGCCCGGAGAGGTTAGAAATGAACCTCCTAATGTAAGCTATCCTCTCTTGGAGGCCTCTGAGTTTGCGGAGATTTCTCGGGGGACCCATCTCCATGATTGCCTTCGTTTTCTCAGGGTCTACATGAATGCCCTGAGCGGTGATGATGAATCCCAAGAATTTTCCGCTGGATACGCCCAAGAAAGATTTCGTAGGGTTCATTTTTAGATTGTGGGCTCGCATCAGGTCGAATATCGTCCTCAGGTCCTGCAGATGATCTCCCTTACAGCGACTCTTGACGGCGATGTCATCGACATAGCATTCCACCGTCTTGCGCAGGTGTTCTCTGAAGATGATACTCATGGCTTGTTGATACGTGGTGCCAGTATTCTTTAAACCGAAAGGCATGACTGTGTAACAGTATGTGCCAATCGGTGTTCGGAATGATGTGTGCTTTTCGTCGTCAGGAGACATCTTGATTTGGTTGTACCCCGAGAATCCATCCATGAACGACATACGTTCGAAGCCGCATGTGTTGTCAATCATGATATCTGTGATAGGGAGGGGGAATTCGTCTTTCGGGTATGCCTCATTAAGATTGCAAAAGTCGATACAGATTCGGATTTTTCTATTCTTCTTGAGGACCGGAACTATATTGGCGACCCAATCGGGATGTTGCTCCTCATGAATGAAGCCGTTGGCTATCAGTTTGTTGACTTCGGCTTCGATCGCGTCCATGACACCTGGGCGGAAGTGTCGTTGTTGCTGCTTGACTGGCTTTGTATCTGGCCGTATGTTGAGCTTGTGAAGAGCAATATCGGGATCTAATCCCGACATGTCTTCATAACTCCATGCGAACACATCAATATATTCTCTGATAAGTTCCAACAGCGATTCTCGCTCTTCGTCTGTTAAGCTTTTACTGACAAAGATTGGCTTTGGAGAGGATTCGCTGTCGAGGTCGACCTGCATAACCTCATCTTCGGTAGGAGGTTCTCTCTGCTCGAACCGCTTTTCCTATTGTGCATCCAGCTGTTGGGCCCACGGCTCTAGTTTGAGGATTTTAGGCATGTCTTTGTCTTCTTCGTAAGCGTCGGCGAATGCCAGGTTGACTGACAGGACTTGTCTAAATATGTCTCCGATGCTGGTATCCGAGTTGGAGGTTGGTGACCCGGTTGAATGTGACTGCCAGTCACACTCTTCATCCGAACTCTCAGGTGTTGTCGTGGGAGTTACATACCCTAGTCCACATCGAGTTTTGCTATAGTAGTCCCGTGGCTTACCAGCCGGGACTGGAGGCTTCAAAGGTAGTCGCTGTCCGGTGCCGTAGTTCAAGCCTGGTGTAGTCTCCAGATCATATCCCTGTTTTTGCATGAAATATTTGGCCTGGGGACTATAAAGATACAGAGGCAGTCTCCCTGCATCTGACCCAAGATCGACTTCTTTTATGATGAAGGGACGTGGATCGTCTTTCCTGCCGAAGATGATCAGATGATCTCCTCCCTCGATTATGCGGTACGCGTCTTCTGCTGGAATAAGCTGGATTGTGGTGTACACATTTGTCACCTGTGTGTGTAGGTGGGTACTTATACCATGTTCCATAGCGTACATTGTACAAAGCTTATTAAGCTCGATGTAGTTCAAAGATAGCCCTTTATTGATGAAATAAGGTATCTTTTCTAGAGGGATTACATCATCCGCGGAGGGAACATCAGTGTGGGCAGCCACATACTTGGCTAGCTATGGTTCTTCTTCGACGACCCCCTGTATAAATGAAGACTGAGAGGACGACCTGGTCAACTTGATCTTCAGAGGTTCAACTGGTGGAGCAGAACGTGGAGTTGTCGGCAGACTAGCAACCCCCAGCTTGGTACTCGATGCTAGGCGGGGAGTGGTTGGTTCGCTAGAAGTCCCAGGCCTTGCATCAGGGTGATGACTCTTCTTGGGAAGACGTATCATCATTGGCTTGTCTGAGGGATTGAGCTTCTCCTTTTGCGGCTGACCGATTTTTGGCAGCCTGATTGTTAGTGGCCCCGTTGTAGGTCTCGGCACTTGGTCCAACCTCGGCAGTTGGATTATCATCTGTTCTTCTTGTGCCGAGAGACTGATCGCGTCCTTACGCAAAGTGGCCGTAAGGGGTGCGGACTTGTCTGGCTTACGAGCCTGGAGGTGGATCGTCAGAGGTTCCTCTGATCCTGTGGCTGTCTTGGCATGAGCTTGCACATCTTCTTCACCCAGGTGCTTCTTTGATTTTTTGTACAGGCAGGAGTCTGAGTAGTAAGATTCAACTCCCTTGAAGGGATCGATATCAGCAAATTCTGTCCTTATGAAGCCATGCTTATCGACATATTTGAAGCATTGGTGCAGCGTGGAGGGCACGATCATGTAATCGTGTATCCAAGGGTACCCCAGGAGGATGTTGTAAGAAGTGTCGGCATCTATGACGTAGCAGGTGACTTCTGATTGGAGATCGCCAATCTGACACTTCAGGCGAATCTTCCCAATTGGGTAGCTCCTGCCCGAATTGAAACCGCTGATGGCGGTGCTTGTAGGCGTCAGGCGATGCATTGGAATGCGAAGATGATGTAGCAGACCCTTCGGAATGATGCTTATGGACGACCCAGGATCAATGTGCATCCGTTCCACTTTTACGTCGCCGATGTATCCGGTGTAGTATAACGGGCGATCGTGCAGGTTGGTTTTGATGAGCATGTCCTACGGAGAAAAGATGATATTGGGCATCGCTCCCGTACACGCACTGTCTTGGAGATCTGCAGGTTGATTATCTCCAGTGAGGTTGACCTGAGCCAAGTATGCGTCGGCATTTTGGAGTGCGTCGCTCAAGGCTGCGCGGACATCCTTCGAGAGCCTCAGGAGTTCATATAAGGACAATTTGGCCGGTGTATTGGCCAATTGCGCTAGTATATCGAAGTTATAGGGCCTCTCCAGCCCCTGAGGTGTCTCTTTTCGGAGGAATTTGTCGAAGCGAGTCTCCTTCGGCCTAGGCTTGTCGGTCGTCGGAGGCGGAGGGGGCCCTGGAGCGTCAGTGGTAGCTGGAGGATGATTATCAGTCGAGTTCTCTGCTACAGGTTGGGATTGTGCTCCAGATCGAGTAACGACGGTCGTGACTTCTTCCACATCTGTCGAGATGGTACGGCAGGATCTGACTTTTCTACTTCTCTTCTTGTGAATGGGAGGCAGCGTGGACTGAGTCACCTCGTGGACCAGGTCCAGATGGACCCACATGATTTTTTCTCATGATGTGGTGAGGGGTACTAGACCAGCAGCTTGATCACGAGTAGGCGGAAGATTAGCAATTTCCATCGTCGCCAGAGGGATGGGTATGACACCGTCTTGAGTCTCCGTTAGAGGGAAGCTGCCGAATTATACAGACACCATGTTGGCTGCTACGGTTACCTCCTCGAAATCGATGGCCAGAGCATTCGAATCGATGAGGTTTTGGATGTATCGTTTCAGTTGGTAGCAGTCGTGTGTAGCATGGTGGACATAGCGGTGGTAGTGGCAGAACTTTGGATTCTCCAGATCTGCCGGTCGAGGCTCCCGTCTAGGTGGAGGAAGCTGAATTCTATCTCCTTGTATGAGCATGTCCAAGATAGGCTTGACGTGGCCGTCTTCGAAAGAATAAGTGATTTGAGGCCATTGTTTATCTGCTGGTTGTGACTCAGGCTTCTGGGCTGTATCGGTCACCATGGCCTGCTTGCCTCTGTTGTCCCGATTGTTGGAGGGGCTACTCCCATTGTCGTTGTTGGTGTTGGGACGCTTGCCCTTGTTCTCTCCCTTCGAAATGTGCAACCCCAGTTGGCGAGCCTTTCTCAACCGTTCTTCGGCACTTGTGGCACTGATGATAAATGCCTTCCAGTCCTTGAATTGACTCTCGCCCATCCAGAGACTAATTGTTGGGAGCAATCTCTTTTGGCAAATTTCAATTAAGGAAGAATCCGGATTACCAGACGGTAACTTCATTACGGTTTGACGAAACCGCTCAATATAATTCCTCGTCAGCTCTTTCTCTCCCTGGACGACGTCCATGAGGGTAGACATTGTGACGTCCTGTCCTACCTCGTAGAATATCTCCAAGAACAAGCGCTTGAAGCCCGCGAAGGAGTGGATGCAGTTGTCTGGCAGGTTGCGGTACCAGTCGAAGGCGACTCCTTCCAATGCCCCAATGAATAATCGCGTGAGGATAGCATCTTCATGGGGCAGATGGTCGGTGGTGACCTCAAAGTAAGTGATGTACCGACTTGCTGAGGTCTTGCCATCATACGGGTTGATATTGAACGGCTTATATCTTGGTAGGAATGGAATATCCCTCTATTCAGCAGGATATGGTTGCCGTATTCTGAGGTCTTGAGCCTTTTCTCGAGCATGGAACATGGCTCGGAGCTCCTGAACCTCTCTTCTTACTTCTCGGGCCTCATCTGTCGCGGTAGGGGCTGTTATTTTGGGAGGATTATTGCCCGGGTTCGGTGCCGCTGAGTTTGAGTCCTCATTGACCGCGGGACCCGTGCTTGTTTCGCCAGGCGTCCCTCTTTGCAGAGTTGGAAGAGCGGCTTTGATTTCATCTACAGACTTGACCAAGGCCTGCAGTATAGCCTCCAAAGTGTCGATACGTTGGCGATCGCTGGAACCACCTTGATTGCTGTCCGTCATGAACACCGTCCTTACATGAGGAGTGATGGAAGGAACGGTGGAGGATGTGCCCTCCGAGTCATACCCATGCATCGAGAAGTCATCGGAGAAGGTGGGAATATTCTCTTCAGGCTCGGACTCGGAGGGAACGGTATCTCCAGCCTCAGAGCTTGCTTCGTCTTGAGAGTCATGGATGTCTTCGGGGACATCAGCGTCTGTTGTACCTGATGGAAGAGTTGTTTCCCCGGGCTCGTCTTCTTGAAACATCGGATTGTTGTGGATGTTCGGAGGAGTACTACCCCCAGTTCCTACGACCCCCAGCGATGTGGATGATGAATTTCCCATTTTAGCAAATTTTATTTTTGAATGGGTGTGTTGGAATACTCCGGTGGAGGACAACCGTTTAGACGACAGTTTCTTAGCTGTAGTGGTTGATATATTGGGGCTGGAGATGCTTGTCTTCTTCCCTCTCCCCTCGGCGGGGACTTTCTGAGTGGAATTGCAGGAGACAACAGGAGGTGCCTCGTCCTCTGAGCTCGGATGCTGTAGTCTTTGGAAGACTGACGGTCGGTCTTCCGTCACTGTCGCGTTGTTGCAATAGTAGTTGACGATGATTTGGGTGCAGTGACGTCCAAGCGAGGACTCTTTGTACACCGAAGCCCCTTCTCTTTCCTTGCGCTTGTGGAGGATCGCCTCACGCAGGTTAGAGGAACCACTTTATCCTTTTGCCGCCGGGGGCTGGACTCGAGCGGTTCTATACAACTTCCCATCAGAGGCCGGCGTGATAGTCGACGGGACGCCCCGGTAGTCAGAGGTTGGGGCAGCTGACTGGGCTTGATGAGCCCGTGCTGTCCTAGACTTCTTCTTTTTAGTACTTGCGGGTGCGTAATAGGAAGAGTCTAAGTTGAATACCATAGAGTCTGGCTTATCATCCAGAGAACCATCAGGGTCAGGACCGTATGAGAGACGGTCAAAGACTGATCGAGAGGAGCGTGGAACGGACGCTATGCGACTAGGATTGGAAACCGTGCAGGCTGTCTGCATGCGGTTGTCTTCTGTTGTCGGATGAGTTGTTCTTGTGCGACTGGGAGTCACGACCGTGCAGGCTGGCCGCATGCGGTTGGCAACTGTGGTCGTATGGGTTTTTTGCAAGCGATTGACTTCAGTGACCGCATGAGTCTCATCCATGCGGTCGGCAACTGTAGCCGTATAAACTATACGGCCGACAGATGTGGCCGCATGAGTTTTCTTCATGCGGCTGGCGGATACAGCCGCATGAGCTTTCTTCCTGCGGCTAATACCCTTATGCGGCTCAGATCGCATAGAGTTTCTCTCTGCCCCTGCAAGTCCAGCATCATAGTGTTTTCTTCTGCCGGACATGGGGACAGCAGAGTTGTCTAAGGTCTGAAGTGGGGCCGCAGGAGAGTCCTTCTCTCCGTCTTGACTAATAGAGGGTATCCTATCGAGGGCTTGGAGAGGAGCAAATGATTTTGGCCTCCACTCTTTGCGAGCCTTCGTCGTGCGGGTGCGCTTCTGGACCGGGCCAGCGCTTCCTTCGGAGAGCATCTCTTCAAACGCCTGTTGGTCGAAGCGGACGACCATCTTTTGTTGCGTGGAGCCAAGTTTGGCTGCATCCGACTGCGTCACCAACTCCTCAGCTGTGGTAAAGTTTGTCCCCAGCAGAGTCGCCATCGTGTTTGCCATGAAATATAAAAGAGCAGAACAGTTTTATGGGAGGACTGGACTTTTACTTCACGTTACAAACTCGCTTGTACAAAGAAAGCCTAGGGACGAAAACCTAGGTACAGCAGTCTAAGTACAATTGTTTATTTTAGATTCTGGAGGGTGACAATGGAGGCTCGGGAAGGCGACGGCAGCCCTGCCTTACTCCTTGGATGATCGGTATGCAGCCTTGGCTCCTATGACGAAATGGTTGGCGTTGATGAAGAAATGCTCCTCTTGCTCTCCTCGTATTGCCCTTCTGACTTCTCTATCTCTGGATTGATCTCTCAGTATTTTCTCTCTGATTATTGGGGGAGCCTCTCTGTATCTCCTTTTTTTGCAAGGGAATGGCACCTTGCTTATTTATAGGAGTGGGGGCATCATTAGGGTTTGGATGATTGCCCATTCTCAAAGTGGCGGCGGCCTGATGTTTAATCAATCTGGACCATTTGTCTTAAGCATGAAGGATCTGGGCCATAAATGTGGATAGTATTGAATACTGTGAGTGATTAATGCTGATTGCTTTAAATCTTCATGATTGATTGTGTCAAGCTTGGATCTCTCACCACGTGTCCTATTGGCTTGATCATAAATGATATGACCTGATCTCATTAATTATGAGGATAACGTTAAATATGGTTATTGGGATCTGGAAAATCTCTGATTGATTTAAAACCACGCATCCCATAATCACCCTGCTACCAGCTGTCAAGTCATGGGGGCAATTGAATCTCTGCTACGTGTCTTAATGGTGACCCTGCCAGAGCCGCATGATATCCATGAACCGCATGAGACAGCGTCTCAGTGAGCCGCATAGGTATAGTACTTGCGAGCCGCATGGGATGGTTTCTTGGTGAGCCGCAGGAAGATGATTCCTGCCAGCCGCATGAAGCTGTTCTTCAATTGAGCCGCATGGGAGTAGCCACATGGAAATCTTGGATCGTGTCAGAGATTTTCTCCTGTTCCCGAAGAGTCTGTCATTACGACAGGACCATCATGGCACTTTATGTCAAAGCCGTCAGCTGTCAAATCATGGCAGAGCATTAAGCATTAAATAAGGCCATTACTTGACGGCCAGCTGTGTGAAGGGATCCCACGGGGACACGTGGTGTTGATCGAGCCGCATATCTCTGTTGGTCATTTGTGAGCCGTATGTACATCCGAACCGCATGAGGCTGGGAGACTCTTTGAACCGCATGGGACTGTCCCTATGTAAGCCGCATGGATTCTCCTGCCCCGAGCCACATGAGACTGAGAGTCTCTCTGAACCACATGGGACTGCCCCTGTATGAGCCGCATGGGGTTCTCCTGTTCCGAGCCGCATAGACCATAATTCTGATATTTTCCATGCTTCTACAATGACGCCACTCCGAAGAGTGGTGCCCATGCGCATCAGCAAAAAAAAGCTTTAGCATAACTTTGAGACGTTACTCTGGAGAGTGAACGCTCATGTGCATCAGAAAACTGGGGTATCGATGTTCATCGAATACCTACTTGCGACGGGTGGCCGCACGTCTCTGTGTACTTCAACACCAACGACCAGAGCGTCGTCAACGTCGACATTTTTTGAGGTCGGCCATTTCCGTCTGGCCTGGCGTGTACTCGTCACATCCCCTCAAGCCTGCCTCGTGCTCGCTGCAGCCCCTCTAGCCTTTCTCATGTTCGCTGCACCCCTTTTGGGAGCTTTAGGGGCACTCGATCTCTTAGGAGCCATGGCTGGAAAACTAAGGTTTTGGGGAAGAAGAAGACTCTAGAAATAAAAAAACTTTGTCAGAAGAAAACACAGATGGCAGAAATGTTCTCTTTCTCCGAGCAGAATTCTATTTATCGAACAAGGCCATGTTAGCAGATGAAGACGAGTCTCTTCGTATCCGAAGAAACACTTCGAACGTCGTAGGAGATAAAGTAGAATCATGATGGCTTTTAAGTCCTAAAACCGAGGAGTTATCGTTACTTCTAAAAATGAAACGATAGCTCGAAAGTAACTAATACTGACGGCCAAGCATCACGCTAGCCTGTCAGCAACCCCTATGCATTCCCATGACGTGGCATTTTATGCTTCTGTTTAAAGTGTTCCAAACTTGTCCAAGTTTGAAAACTTTGAAAGGAGGTCTTGTATAAGCAGAAAAATAAGCGCAGCAGTGACGGAAGCGCAAATGACAACAATTGCTTAATATATTTCACAAAATGCATGAGACACATAAGTTGTTATGCTCTTTAAAACTCATGCTATAAAAAGACAATGCATAAAGGAAAGTTCTTTAATAAAATTATGTTTACAAAAGATATATTACAGACTTCAACATATAAAGACTAAAACCTAAAGCACAGCCTACAAGTTCGCAGTCCTCAGGAGCATGCAGTCCCCAAGAGTGCAGTAGCGTCAGAGAGAATCACTTCCTAGTCAGAAATGGAGGAACTCCAATATGGCTAATGAAGCAGCTATTGGCCCGAGCAAGAACGTAGCTTATCTGCGAAGCTCACAGCACTACATGCGGCTCTTCCAGCATAATAGGGCACCCCCGCACTCCAATTTGTCTAATAAAGCCGTTATTGAGTAGGCAAAGCATAACCTGTTGCTATTCGGGTTGGCAATCAATCCAAATCCTGTAGCTTCGACCTCGAAGACCACCAAGATGCTGTTCAGGTTCAAATCCCTTGTGCCAAACGCTCAAGTGCATCTCAAAACTCTATAGTTGTTCTTCTTTAAAGCCACAACTTCTTTGAACGAAGAGATCTATTACCAACAGTCGACTTTTGCAAAGCCCACCCATTGTCGTCCAAAGCTAAGTCGGGGTCGAGCATGACAGGGGGATAAATGGAAACTGTGAGCAAGTCTCACCTAAAAACTCCTCTTTATGTTGGCTGTGTGTTCCAACCTATATAACATGTGGCAGTCGGTCAATGGACTCCAGAGTAATGAGATGAACCTAGGACTCAGCACAATGAATCTCATTTAATAGATTCATTTGACTAAGCTTTTTAGTCACCGCTTCTCGAACCCTCCAAAGTGGCAGCAATTAAATGGGTGTTGACTCAGCCGTTCAAAGTCATTTTCCTTAGGAGCTCAGTGACTTAGATGCTTCGTAAAAGCTTAGATCTCTCAGTTTTACCTAGAAGTTCAACTCTTATAGCTGTCCAGAAGCGTAGCCCCTTCAATGTTTCGTAAAATTACAGCTCTTATGGCTACCCAAAAGCACAGCCCCTTCAACGGATCCTTCATATTAACCCCTCAGAGCCTCTCATGAGCACAATCTCTTCGTCGTCCGAAAGCGCAGTGACCTCTTGCCTCAAGAGAACAGTCTCCTCGTCGCCCCAAAGTGCAGTGATCTTGTTGCCTCAGGAGTACTATCTCTTGGTCGCCCAAAAGTGCAGTAATCTTATTACCTCAAGAGCATAGCCTTCTCGTCGCTCGAAAGCACAATGACCTCGTTGCCTCCAGAGCACAGTCTTCTCGACGCCCGAAAGCACGGTGACTTTGTTGCCTCAAGAGCAGCGTCTCCTCGTCACTCGAAAGTGTAGTGACCTTGTGGCCTCAAGAGCACAGTCTCTTCGTTGCCTGAAAGTGTAGTGACTTTGTGGCCTCAAGAGCATAGTCTCCTCGTCGTCCAAAAAGTGTAATGACTTTATCGTCTCCAAAGCAGCTCTTCATCGCCTAAAAGCTTAGTAGGCTCGAACACCCCTAAAAATGCAGCTCGTATAGTGCATAATTCGACTACAACGTGACTCCATGCCACATAAATGGTATGGAAGCTGTATCTTCTCGGATGCGATTGGATGTAGTTTGGTGTATCTTTTCAGATATGACCAAATCAAGTTTGTTTAAACCGCTGCCCCTGAGATGGAGCCAAATTTAGTTTGTTTAAACAGCTGTATCTTTTTTGATACAATCAAAACCAATTTTGTTTAATCTTATCGCTCCTAAGATGAGATAAGATTTCAGTTTGTTTAAACAACCTTCTCTCGATAAGAGCAATACCTGTTCCGTTTCATCCGTACAAGATAGTCGAGCAATGATTACACGCCATGTGTTAGTTGCTCGACCATGCTGATAAAGGATGATAACAGTCCAAGATCTCGATCTCGAAGAATCCCAATAACTCCAACGTGTCTGCTCAGCATCAGCCTTCACAAAGCAGTTACAATAGATCCTCCCAAAATCTCTCGTACAGCGCTCCAGCATACCAAAATCCTTATGCACATAGTATATGTGCTTGCCTATATAGAAGGGTTTCTCCTTCGTCAAAAAACCTTTAGTATCTTTTTGATTGGCAACCCCAAGTTCCATTCACATGCATCAGAAAGTCAGAGCAAGTTTAACTCGTCGTCATATCGTCAACGGAGTAAAAGAGCCGCTATAGTGCTCGATCTCCATCGTCACACTTCTTTAAAAATTCTTGTAACTTGATCTCCTGTTTAGGAATCTCTTGTACTCTTTTACACGTTTAATATACAAAAGTTCATTTAACTTTTTGTTATGGCAAACAGCGGGGTGCTGCACCTTTCTTCGTGTGCTGTGGCTTTTTCTGGCGTGCAACATAGGAGTTGCGCTCTTCGCTGTGATTCTTAGCAACTGGAGTCAAATGAGGCAGTACAGCAGCATTTGGTGAAGGCACCTTTGATGCTTTTTCGTTCAAGGAACTTTGGAGCACACCCCCTTCTGTCTTGGTGCTTGTTGTAGTAGCCTTGGGCACCCAAGTAGAGTCTTCTTTGGTTTTATGAACCACTTCGAAGGACACGACTTCTCTTCAGAAAGAAGATCTTCAAAAGCTTGCTGGTCGAAGTGCACGACCATCATCTTTTGAGAAGACTCCAGCAAGTTATCGTCGGATGTGTCACCACTTTCTCATCAGAGAAGAAGAAAGTCCCCAACAGAGTTGCCATTTTGTTTGCCATGAAGAAAAGTTGAAAAACTTTTTATATTTCAAATGTATAAAAGAGTACAAAAGACTCCTAAATAGGAGATCTAGGTACAAAAATTTCTAGGTAAGTATGATAGTAGAGATCCAGTACTGCAACGGCTCCTTTACTCCGATTTGACGACGAACTGAACTAGACGTCTTTCTGATGCCTGTGACAGCTAATTTGGGTTGCCAATCAAGAAAATGTCGAAGCCTCTTGAATGAAGGAAGATTCTTTTATTTATGGGCTGCACATATATAATGTGCGAAGGAATATTTGTCATCCAGAAGCGCTGTGCGCACGAGATCTCAAGAGAATATGTTGTAACCGTACTGTAGGGGCTGCTGCTGAGATAACACATGACAATCGTTGGGATTCTCTATCATCAAGGTTCTGGACAATTAGCATCCTTTATTAACATGACCGAGTAATTGATACGTGGTGTGTGACTATTGCTCGATGATCTTGCTCGGATGAAACCGAATAGATTTTACTCCTATTGAAAGAAAGATAGCTTAAACAAACTGTAGAAGCATAAAAAATAATAAAAAAAGATCCATGCGGCCAGGAAACCCCATGCGGCTCAGATAGCCCATGCGGCTCAAAGATTCATGCGGCACGAGGGACTATGCGGCTCAAGACATTCCATGCGGCTCAGAAGGGAAGACACGTGGCTTGCAAGCAGTTCTCCCCACCGCCCTATACTTTATTAATTACTTTGACAGCTGACCGCTCTGACGAAACGACATGCCTGACACAAAGAGGCAATTATGACTCTGTCATAATGACAGAATCCTAGGAAATCAAAGAAAATCTCTGGCACAACCCCCCAAGATCCAAAAAATGACATGCAGTCTAGACACGTGGACAGTCATATGCGGCTCGAGTGGAGACTCCCTATGCGGCTCAAGCTGAAGTTGTCCTATGCTGCCCAGATCGAAACAACTCTATGCGGCTCAAGCAGACGCAGCCCTATGCGGCTCACAAGGATCATCTCCATGCGGCTCAGATTATCATACGGTTCGGAGATTCAGAGGCCACTCCCCAGGCAGCCCTGCCACGTGGCCAGGCGTATGCGGCTCAACCCTTATACGGCTCATCCCTTATGCGGCTCAATCCTCATGCGGCTCAGTAACTCCCAGACATGTGTCATAAAGCCAATCAATTTCCCAGATTTACTACAATCAAAGATTGGGTCAAATCCTAATAATCTGGGACACGTGGCAGGAGAATGAATTAAATTTATTCATTCAGATTCACAGACATCAGTAAATCATCTTTACGGAGATTTATTCCAATCAGCATTAATTACTGATAGGATTTGGTGCAATCTACACTAAATGGCCCAGATTCATCACACTCGAGATTAATGGCCCAGATTGATCAATCAACAGGCCGCCGCCACTCTAAGGGGTAATCATTGCAAACCCTAATAATTGCATTCCCTCTTTATAAATAGCGAGGTGCCATTCCCTTGTAGAGGATGACTTTTCATGATCAAAGAGAGCACCAGAATATTTGGAGAGAAAGAGCAGAAAGAGAGCAAAGAGAGCATTTCTTCAACGCCGAGCAATCTTCTGGAGCCAAGGCAGCATACCGATCATCCAAGGAGTAAGGCAGAGCGGCCGTCGCTTTCCCGAGCCGCTATTGTCACCGCCCAGAATCTAAAATAAACAATTGTACTTAGACTGCTGTACCTAGGCTTTCGTCCCTAGGCTTTCTTTGTACAAGCGAGTTTGTAATGTGAAGTAAAAGTCCAGTCCTCCGATAGTTGTTCTGCTCTTTTATATTTTATGGCAAACACGATGGCGACTCTGCTGGGGACAAACTTCTCCACGGCTGATGAGTTGGTGATGCAGTCGGATGCAGCCAAGCTTGGCTTCACGCAATAGAAGATGGTCGTCCGTTTCGACCAACAGGCATTTGAAGAGATGCTCTCTGAAGGAAGCGCCAGCCCGATCCAGAAGCGAACCCGCACAAAGAAAGCTCGCTGCGAGTGGAGGCCAAAATCATTTGCTCCTCCACAAGCTCTGGACGGGGTACTCTCTGCTACCCAAGACGGCTAAGGCGACGCTCATACTGCTCCACTTCGAGCCGTAGAGAACTCTGCTGTCCCCAAGTCCGACAGAGGAAAGCACTACGATGCTGGACTTGCAGGGACAAAGAGTGACTCTTTGCGCCCCAAGAAGAAGCCGAGCACACTTGTGGCCAAATCTGCCAACCATATGCCGGAGGCTCATACGGGTGGATCTTCCAGCCGCATGAAGAAAGTCTATGCGGCCAGATCATCCAGCCGTATGAAGAAAACTCATGCGGCTGAGACTCCCAGCCGCATGAAGAAAGCCTATGCGGCTACGTCTGTCAGCCGCATGAAGATTGTTGAGGACGGCAGCATGACATCGACCCCGCGCGGCTCTGTCTTCGACCGCCTATCTTATGGTCCTGATCTCTTGTGCTCCCAAGAAGAAAGGTCTGACTCTCTCCAACATCGCCTAGACTCTTCCTACTATGTGCCTTTATGCACTAGAGCGAAGAAGTCTAGGGCAGCACGAGCTTGGCACGCTCGGTCCGCTGATCCTGTCTCTGATCATCAAAGCGTCCCGTATACCGTTATGCGGGCCTCAGATGGGAAGTTGTACAGAACCACTCGAGTCCAGTCCCCGGCGGCAAACGGACAGAGAGGTTCACAAAAGTCTCCCAAAATCCAGAGAGCAAACATGGTCGATCCAGACCCATCTGACTTGCGTGAGGCCATCCTCCACAAACATAAGGAAAGAGAAGATGCATCGGGGTGCAAAAAGTCCTCCCACGGACGTCACTGCACCCAAGTCATCGTCAACTGCTGCTGCAAAAATGCGACGGTACGAGAAGACCGGCAGTCCGTCTTTCAAAGACTGCAACAGCCATCTTCAGAAGACGAGGTACTTCCCGTCGTCTCCTGCAACTCTGCTCGGAAAGCCCCCGCTGATGGAAGAAAGAAGAAGACAAATGTTCCCAGCCTGAAGATTTCAACCACTTCGACTAAAAGACTGTCGTCTAAGTGGGTGACCACCATCGGAGTTTTCCAAGGTACTCGCTCTAAGACAAATTCTGCTACAAAGGGAGATTCGTCGTCCACAACACAGGGGGTTGCTGGGACTGGGGGTAGCACCCCTCCGAGCCTCCACAACAATTCGATGTTCCAAGAAGACGAGTCAGGGGAGGCAACTCTCCCGTCAGATTCAGCAAACCCTGGCGTCCCCGAGAACGTCCACAATTCCCGAGACGAGGAGAACTCGGAGACTGGGGGTGCTGTTCCTTCCAAGTCTGAGCCAGAATAGAACATACCCACATACCCCGATGACTTCTCACTACAGGGGTACGATTCGAAGGGCGCTTCCTCCACCGCTCCGTCCATCTCCCCTCACGTAAAGATGGTATTCATAACAGACAGCAGCCAAGGAGGTTCTAGTGATCGCCAACGCATCGATAGTCTCGAAGCCATATTGTTTGCTTTGGTCAAGTCTGTAAACGAGATTAAAGCAGCCCTTCTAACTCTGCAAGAAGGGACGCCCGGCCAAACAAGCGCGAGTCCTGCGGTCAATGCGGACTCAAATTCGGCGGCACCAAACCCGGGCAACGATCCTCCCGAAACAACGGCCCCCACCGCCGTAGACGAAGCCCGTGAAGCGAGAAGAGAGGTCCAGGAGCTCCGAGCCATGTTTTACACTCGAAAAAACTCTCAAGACCTCAGAATACGGCAACCGTACCCTGCTGTCTGGAGGGACGTTCCATTCCCACCAAGATATAAGCCATTCAATATCAATCCTTATGATGGCAAGACCTCAGCAAGTCGGTACATCACATACTTCGAGGTCACCACCGACCATCTGCCCCATGACGATGCCATTCTCACACGATTATTCATCAGGGCATTGGAAGGGGTCGCTTCGACTGGTACCGCAATCTGCCAGACAACTGCATCTACTCCTTCGCCGGCTTCAAGCGCATGTTCTTGGAGAGATTTTATGAAGTAGGGTAGGACATCACAATGTCCACCCTCATGGACGTCGTCCAAGGGGAGAAAGAGCTAACAAGAAACTATATCGAACGATTTCGCCAAACCGTAATGAAGCTGCCATCTGGAAATCCGGATTCCTCATTGATTGAGATCTGCCAAAAGAGATTGCTCCCAACAATCAGTCTCTGGATGGGCGAAAGTCAATTCAAGGACTGAAAAACGTTCATCATCAGTGCCACAAGCGCCGAAGAATGGTTGAAGAAGGCTTGCCAATTGGGACTGCACATCTCGGACGGAGAGAACAAGGGCAAGCGCCCAAACAACGACAATGGGGGTAGCCCCTCCAACAATCGGGACAGCAGGGGTAAGCAGGCTATGGTGGCCGACACCGCGCAGAAACCTGAGCCAAACCGAGCAGACAAACAATGGCCACAAATCACTTACTCTTTCGAAGACAGTCACGTCAAGCCCATCTTGGACATGCTCATACAAGGAGACAGAATTCACCTTCCTCCACCAAGACGGGAACCATGACAGGCAGACATAGAGAATCTAAAGTACTGCCATTACCATCTCTACGTCCACCATGCCACACACGACTGCTACCAACTAAAACGGTACATCCAAAATCTCATCGATTCGAACGCACTGGCCATCGATTTCGAAGAGGTAATAGTAGCAGCCAATATGGTGTCAGTACAATTCGGCAGCTTCCCTCCGACGGAAACTCAAGACGGTGTGGTCCCCATCTCCCTAGCGACAATGGAGATTGCTAATCTTCTACCTCCCCGAGATCAGGCTGCTGGTCTAGTACCCCTTACCACATCACGAGGGGAGGTCATGTGGATCCATCCAGACTTGGTATTGGAAGTCACTCGGCCCACATCATCTTCTATCTGCAAAAAGAAGAGTGGAAAAGTCAGGTCCTGTCGGATAATCTCGACGGACATCGAAGAAGCTACAGCTGTCATCACCCGGTCTGGGGCACAATCCCAACCTGTAGCTGACAACCCAACTAAAGATCATCAGCCTGCCACAACCGACGCTCCGGGACCGGCTCAGCCTCCGACGACCGACAAGCCTAGGTCGAGGGAGGCTCGCTTTGACAAATCCCTCCGAAAAGAGGCATCACAAGGGCTGGAGAAGCCCTACAACTTCGACATCTTAGCACAATTGGCCAACACACCAGCCAAGTTGTCATTATACGAGCTTTTGAGACTCTCCAAGGATGTTCGTGCGGCTTTGAGAGATGTACTCCAAAACGCCGACGCGTACCTCGCTCAGGTCAACCTCACAGGAGAGAACTCGCCTGCAGATCTCCAAGACAGCACCTGCACGGGAGCAATACCCAACATCGTCATCACTCTGCAGGATATGCCCATCAAAACAAATCTGCACGATCGCCCACTATACTATACTGGATAAATTGGCGACGTAAAGGTGGATCCGATGCACATTGATCCTGGCTCTCCATAAGCATTATCCCGAAAGGTCTGCAACATCACCTCCGTATCCCAATGCATCGTCTGACGCCTACAAGCACCACCATCAGCGGTTTCAATTCAGGCAGGAGCTACCCAATTGGGAAGATTCGTCTAAAGTGTTAGATTGGCGATCTCCAATCAGAAGTCACCTGCTACGTCATAGATGCAGACACTTCTTACGATATCCTCCTGGGGCTCCCTTGGATACACGATTATATGATCGTGTCTTCCACGCTATACCAGTGCTTCAAATATGTCGACAAACTCGGCTTCGTAAGAACGGAGTTTGCTGATATCGATCCCTTCAAAGGGGTCGAATCTTACTTCTCAGACTCTTGTCTGTACGAAAAGTCGAAGAAGCATCTTAGTGAAAGAGAGGCGCAAGCTCGTACCGAGACAGCCACAAGATCAGAAGAGCCTCTGATGATCTATCTTCAAGCTCGCAAACCTGGCAAGTCTGCACCCCTTACCGCCACTCTGCGTAAGGACGCAATCAGCCTCTCGGCACAAGAAAAGCAGATGATAATCCGGCTGCCAAGGTCTGGCCAAGTGCCAAGGCCCACAATGGAGACACTGACAATCAGGCTGCCAAGGGTCGGCCAGCCACAAACGGAGAAACTCAATCCCTCTGATAAGCCAATAACGATACGCCTTCCCAAGAAGGGTCGTCACCCAGATGCAAGGCCTGGAACTTTTAGCAAAACAACTACTCCCCGTCCAGTATCGAGTACCAAGCTGGGGGTTACTAGTTTACCAACAACTCCACGCTCTGCCCCACCAGGTGAACCGCTGACAATCAAGCTGCCCAGGTCATCCTCTCAGTCTTCATTTATACAGCGGGTAGCCGAAGAGGAACCGGAGTTAGCCAAGTATATGGCTGCCCACACTGATGTTCCCTCCGCAGATGATGTAATCCCCCCAGAAAAGATACCTTAATTCATCAATAAAGGGCTATCTTTGAACTACCTCGAGCTTAATAAGCTTTGTACAATGTGTGCTATGGAACACGGTATAGGCACTCACCTCCACACACAGGTGACAAATGTGCACACCGCAATCCAGCTTACTCCAGCAGAAGACGCTTACCGCATAATTGAGGGAGGGGACCATCTAATCATCTTCGGTCGGAAGGACGATCCGCATCCCTTCACCGTAGAAGAAGTCGACCTTGGATCAGATGCCGGGAGACTGCCTCTGTATCTCTATAGCCCCCAATCTAAATATCTCATGCAAAAATAGGGGTATGATCTGGAGACCACGCCAGGCTTGAACTATGGCACTGGGCGACGATTACCTTTGAAGCCACCGGTTCCGGCAGGCAAACCACGGGACTACTATAGCAAAACTCGATGTGGATTAGGGTATATAACACCCACGACGACCCCGGAGTGTTCAAATGAAGAATGTGACTGGCATTAACATTTGACCGGGTCACCAACTTCTGACTCAGATACCAGCATCGGAGATGTATTCAGACAAGTCCTGTCAGTCAACATGGCATTCGCCGACGCTTATGAAGAAGATGAAGACATCCCTGAGATCCTCGAGCTAGAGCTGTAGGCGCAACAGCTGGATGCACAATAGGAAAAGCGGTTCGAACAGAGAGAACCTCCTACTGAAGATGAGGTCATACAAGTAGATCTCGGCAATGAATCTTCTCGAAGACCGATCTTCGTTAGTAAAAGCCTAACAGACGAAGAGCGAGAATCGCTGCTAAAACTTGTCAAAGAATATATCGATGTGTTCGCCTGGAGCTATAAAGACATGCCGGGGTTAAATCCCGATATTGCTCTTCATAAACTCAACATCCGGTCGGATGCAAAGCCAGTCAAGCAATAACAGTGACGCTTTCGCCCAGGCATCATGGACGCGATCGAAGCCGAAGTCAACAAACTGATAGCCAGCAGCTTCATTCGTGAGGAGCAACATCTTGACTGGGTCGCCAATATAGTACCTGTCCTCAAGAAGAATGGAAAGATTCGAATCTGCATCGACTTCCGCAATCTGAACGAGACGTGTCCCAAAGATGAATTCCCCCTCCCTATCACAGACATCATGATTGACAACACCTGCGGCTTCGAACGTATGTCATTCATGGATGGCTTCTCGAGGTACAACCAAATCAAGATGTCTCGTGATGACGAAAAGCATACATCATTTCGAACACCGATTGGCACATACTGCTACATAGTCATGCCTTTCGGTTTGAAGAATGCCGGTACCACATATCAAAGAGCCATGAGTATCATCTTCAGAGACCACTTTACGCAAGACGGTTGATGACATCGCTGTCAAGAGTCGTCATAAGGGAGACCATTTGCAAGATCTGAGGACGGTATTCGATCTGATGCGAGCGCACAATTTGAAAATGAATCCCACAAAGTCCTTCCTGGGCGTATCCAGCGGGAAGTTCTTAGGTTTTATCATCACCGCCCATGGTATCCATGTAGACCTTGAGAAGACAAAGGCAATTATGGAGATGGGTCCCTCGAAAAATCTTCGTGAACTCAAAGGCCTTCAAGTGAGGCTAGCTTACATCAGGAGTTTCATTTCCAACCTCTCCGGGCGATGTCGACCATTCACCCACCTCATGAAGAAAGGTGTTTCGTTCGTATGGGGCGAAGAATGTCAGCGGGCCTTCGACAACATTAAAGAATATTTGTCGAACCATCCAGTTCTAGTGGCCCCGGTTGCGGGAAAACCATTCCTGCTCTACGTGCGAGCAATGGAGCATTCCCTCAGAGCTCTGTTGGCACAAAACAATGATGCAGGCCATAAGCAAGCCATATATTACCTCAGTCGAATGATGATTGGGCCAGAGCACCGATACACCGCTGTGGAGAAGGAATGTCTTGCCTTGGTGTTCGCCATTCAGAAGACACGACACTATGTCACCGGACAAACAATACATGTGATCTCGCGAGTCAACCCTCTCAGGGTCCTCACTACTAAACCAGGGGCACTCAGCTCTCGCCTCGCTACATGGGCAATATTGCTGTCCCCCTATCATATGATCTTCGTCCCGCAAAAAGCTGTCAAAGGTTAAGCCCTGGCAGACTTTTTGGCAGCCCACCCGGGCTCAGAGTCATCCAGGATATATGAAAAAATCCCAGATGAGGTCGCCGACTCGTATACAACCTCTCACGATGATATATGGCGAATGTTCTTCGATGGTGCTTCGAGAACTGGATCCAAGGGCAACATCGTCGTCGGAGTTGGGGTGGTGCTAGTCTCCCCTTTTGGACTGGTGATTAACCGTGCTTACTCCCTTACGAAACCCTGCTCTAACAATGTGGCCGAGTACAATGCTCTGGTCATTGGCCTCTAACTTGTAAGAAAGCTGGGAATAGAATATCTTGAAGCATACGACGATTCCTAGTTAATCGTCAATCAGATCCGGGGCTCATACGAAGTTCGTCACGAAGACATGATCCCCTACCACCAAATAGCAATCGACATTATCTCGTCATTCGAAGGGTTCTTCATCGAGCACGTCCCCAGACTCTGAAACATCGAAGCCGATGCCTTAGCGGGCCTGGCCGCTTCCCTAGCAGTGCCGAATCATACCCATCAATCGGTAGAGGTGATAGGCCACGAACTAGTCTGCCCCAAGAACAACGTTCAATTTGTGGCAAGTTATTCCGCTCAGGCGATTGATGATGCCCCAGACTGGAGACAACCATTCATCGACTTTGTCGCCTACGACATCCTGCCCGAGAGCCCAAAGGAAGCCACCTCCAACAGACGGCGTTCCCTCATATTCTTTTACGATACAGAGACGAAAATGCTGTATCGTCGATCCTACGATGGATTATTGCTCCGGTGTCTGTCAAACGCAGAGGCCAAAGAAGTCGTGCGAGAAGCTCAAGACAGTGTCTGCGGGGCCCATCAGCCAGGCCCTAAATTGCAAGACCGTCTTTGCCGAATGGGCTATTACTGGCCTACGATGGTAACGGATGCGATAGACTATGCGAGAAAGTACAAAGTCTGCCAAGTCCACGAGGACTTCATTCACCAGCCATCCGAATTTCTACATCCGACAGTGGCATCCTGGCCCTTTGAAGCATGGGGGATGGATATCATTGGTCCGATTACTCCACCCTCCTTCCGAGGACATCGCTTCATTCTCGCAATCACAGATTACTTCTCCAAATGGGCGGATGCTGTCCCGCTTGCAGAAGTCAAAACTTTGAACGTGATCAGCTTCCTCAAGCATCACGTCATCTATCGCTTTGGACTGCCCCGAAGGGTCATCCACGACAATGGTCCGCAGTTTGCAAGCCACGCCTTCTATCTGTTTTACGATAAGCACCGCATCCAGAACTTTGCTTCGACACCATACAACCCGACAGCGAACGGGTTGGCAGAGGCATTCAACAAAACAATCATCAAAATCCTCAAGAAGTTTGTCTCTTCCAACAAACGCGACTGGAACGAGAAGCTCGGTGAATGTTTATGGGCATACCGTACAATAGTCCGAACAACTACCGGGAACACACCATTCTCCCTGGTTACTGGAGTGAGGCAGTTCTCCCATTAGAGACTCAAATACCCTCACTCCGCGTCGCCCTCACGTATCAGTTGACGGCGGAGTATAACTACCGTCGCCGACTACAAGAGTTAGAGGCCTTAGATGAAAAGCGCCTCCTAGCTCAGCAAAGAATCGAGCTATACCAAGCACGCATCTCTGGAGCCTTCAATAAGAAGGTTAAGGTCAGAACATTCCAGGTAGACGATCTCGTTATGGCAGTCCGTAGACCGATGGTCATGACTCACAAGACCGCCGGCAAGTTCTAGCTAAAATAGGAAGGCCCATTTATCATTGAGGCCGTATTCTCCAACGGTGCTTACCGCCTCGCGAAACAGAATGGGGATTTGCTCATGTTGTCCGTCAACGGCAAGTTCCTGAAGAAATATTATGTCTAAATGACATTTTCCAGATCATTGAGTCATGTGCCCGCTGGTACCGCTGAACTCACCCTCACAATTTTCTAAATTTTTGAGTCACATACCCGCTGGTACCGCTGAACTCACCCTCACAATTCTCCAAATTTTTGAGTCACGTGCTCGCTGGTACCGCTGAACTCGCCCTCATAATTTTCCAGATTTTTGAGTCACGTACCCGCTGGTACCGCTGAACTCACCCTCACAATTCTCCAGATTTTTGAGTCACGTGCCCGCTGGTACCGCTGAACGCGCCCTCATAATTTTCCAGATCATTGAGTCACGTACCCGCTGGTATCGCTGAACTCACACTCACCATTCTCTAGATTCCCGAGTCATTTACCCGCTGGTGCCTCTGAACTCACATCCCGGTCACTCTTTCAGATAGTAAGTCATATATGATCATACCTCTGAACTTTGTTTCTGGAAGAGATCCTCCCTCATGATCTAATACCCGTACTCCCAATGCACAAAAAGGGTAATCGATCCACAAATTGCCAAAACGGCCATGTCCTCATTACCTCTGAGTCGTTTCACTTCCGCCAAAAACAAATTACCCCCTACATAGAACTTCTATGTCCTTATTACCTCTGAGTCGTTCTATGTACCCCCTCTTTATTGAGCCCACTCCTGTCATGTCCTCATTACCTCAGAGTGGGAAGGCTCCGTAGAAGAAAACTTCATACTTGTCATGTCCTCATTACCTCTGAGTAAGTATGTCGATTCCCTTTCAACCTATTATCTGTACCCACAACCGGAGTACGACAAGGATAATAGGTCCACAAATGTCCTCTGTTAACCACAAATATCCTCCGTAAATTCATTCCTGCCATGTCCTCATTACCTCTGAGTAGGAAGATTCCACGATGAAACCCTCATACTTGCCATGTCCTCATTACTTCTGAGCAAATATGTTGGTTCCCTTTCATCCTATTATCCGTATCCTAAACCAGGGTACGCCAAAGGTAATAGGCCCACAAATATCCTCTGCTAAGTTTCTTAGCACAAGCCCACCATCTCATCATGCCCCGGGAGCCCAGCTGCTCTACGGCATTCTTTTTTCCGATACCGAGAGCACTCATGACCACTTTGCCATGGCTGTTCCAGATATCCTAACCAAACTTGTTATCCGTACCTAAAACCAAGGTATGCCATGGATAACGAGTCCACAAACAAGTCCCCCGCGTGGGGTAAACACCACCATCATATCACAAGCATAACAAGCAATATGAATGAAGGATAGAATAGAAAGTAATCTTTATTTGAAAGAAGAAAAAAGTATTACATGTTTCGGGACCACGTCCCTCTCAAAAAGGAAAAAGAAAAGAAAGGAAACAAATGGAGAAAAGGCCGACTATAGTTCGGCATTACACAACTCCAAGAGGCGGTTTCTCACCAATGCAGTCCTCCGCTCAAGCCTCTATTTAGCTCGGCGCTCGGCCTACTGGGATAATTGCTCTGCATCATTCAAATACATATACGCCTGCCAGTCGTTCTCTATCTTCTTCAGGGCAAGTTCTAGATTGGCAGAAGCCCTACTAAACTTGTCAGCCTCCTGAATGGTAATCTTTTTTTCAGTACGACCAGCTTCGAGCTCGGACTCCAGGAAGGGCAGCTTTCTTTGGAGCTCTAGGATCTGTTCTCGGGTGTCGGCTACCCCGCGGGAGGCATCTTCTTCCCGAGTCGTGCAATCTTCAGTTCGACGGCTCCATTGATCGTACAACCGAGTCAGATCCTGGCGGTCCTTCAATATAGCCGGCTTGAGCGACTCCCGGGCAATCATCACCTTTTCCACCGTGGTAACAAGGAAATTGCGCTCTTGGTTTATCGCCGCGGGTAAATCAGCTTGCTGCAGCCTGCAAAACTAGGCCACGAGACGATCAGCCTCAAATAATTTAGGCTCCAGAAGCGCAGCCAGTTCCCTTCCACTAGGGAGTGTCCTAAGGATATTGATCTGGCCACCGGCGCATTGACAGGCCATAGTAAAGGGAGTCCCCCTTTCCACAGCTGCCTCGATCTCCCTCTTCAGGTGGTGGAAGAAACTATCGACCACATCCCAGGACACTTCATCCAAAACCTCTGTAGAGGACGGCGTCAAAGGGAGTGTGGCAGGCAGTACCGAAGGAGTAGCCTCAGAAGTTGCCGCCCCCGCCACCAAGAAAGCAAATCCCGTGCGGAAAGATGCTTGAATAGAGGCTAACTCCTCTTCCGTCGCCCGAAGAGCCTGGATGCTCGGCAGGGCGGAAAGGTTAACCCCCGAAACTATATTTGCAGAAGAGGGTGCAGGAAGCATCGTCCCTTCTCCCAGCTGTACTGCTACCTGGGCTCCCAAACTTGACCCAGATGGAGGCCCCTCAATACAAGGAGGAGGCACGTGTGCTTCCGTCAGATCCCCTCCGGTAGGGTCCGCCCCAGCAATCTCCGTCACCGGCAATAAAGGGTTGGGATCTGAACATCCAAAGCAACCATTAATCGACGTAACCCGAAGAATAGGATGACGGAGTAAATAGGCTTATTCACAAGTTAATGTTTGACTTGTATTACCAGGGGAAGAGCATGGAGGCTGCGGTTCGTTCACAGCTAGCGTAGTTTCCCCACCCGCAGCTTCTGATCCGAATTCAACTGATTTCTCTGTCACGGCCATCCTTGAAAGGGAGCCAGCCAGGACAGTATCATCCTGTTGAAGTTCAGATGTCTCGGGGACGGGCGCAGTAAAACCTCCATCCCCCTGAGTTGAGGTCCCAGCAAGGTGAGACTCCTCGACCGCCTCCGGAAGAACCCCAGCAGCAATGATAGCAGTGCACACATCACTGACCAAATGGGACAGGACTAGATCAACCTCGGCAATCGGGTCCTGAGAAGCGAACTCATCTGACGTCTATAAAGAGCAAAAGGAAAAAACGATTAGGCCATAACATAGAAGAAGAAAAAAGGAGGTAGTTGAAACTCAAATCACCTTAGAAACAACGTCAACATCATCAATAAACAGCCTGCGACGTCTTACCGCAACATGCTTTGTGGAGTAGGTTCGGCCATCAGCGTTAATCACGCGTCTGTTTTGCTTACGCGAAGGGCCAGGTACAGCAGATGGTTGATCCTCCACCACCTCGTCAGACCAAGTAGGCGGCTGACCTGCCACCCTTTTATCTGGCATAATAGGGGGCTGATTCCCAACTTCCTCGTCCGAAGAATGCGACGAGTCATCGACGTCTTGTTCATCATCCTTCTCGTCCGCCATAGTAGACTCTGAGTCCAGCGCAAGAACCCTGTTCGCCCCTCTCTTCCTCTTCTTGGATCCCTCTGGCTTCTCAGCCAAACTAGTGCCAGCAATGAAGCTAGTATTTATATCAAAGTCGATAGGAGGCTTGCTCGCTACAACATGATAAAGGGCCGCTATGTACAAAATATCCCCTGATGTCTTGGCATCAGGGACCGAGAAGCTTGCCCGGGTATGGACCGCATTGTAATAATGTCAAGCCCGGATGCCATCGAGTACGTTGCCCTCAAAGCTCAAGCAAGCGCTAGGACAATCTAGGAACAATTGACTATACCCGAATTGACGGGAAAATCTACTGGGCAGATAAGGCTCCAGGTATACGTTATTTCGGTAACGGTATACCAGGTGCGCAGGGCGGATGTTGCGCAGCCAAAGAAGCATCTTCTCAGAAAAAAGTTGGGGAGGATCAACGCCGTCAACATGTACTCCCCTTACTTCTCTAAGGGTAAATTGAGGAAGAGAGACAAAGAACTCAGGCCCGTCAACTCTCGCCAACGCCCTCCGACAGGCCGACATGGTATCGTGCTCCCAAGGCTGATGATGGTATCGAAAAAGGAAGGCGTCATCAACAGTAGCATCTTCTTCAGTTCATGGCCTCATCAACGACCGATAGTGCATTAATAACCACCCCATGAGGTAATGGTATGGAAGTTCTATCTGCTCAAAACCCAATGTCGTCTCACGAGCAATAACCTTAGATGAAAACGTACGGAGGCCGTGGTGTATACTACACACCATGGCCGAAAGAAGGGCCAATCTGATTTTGAAGACCAGCTTCACCGTCGGGAGAATGAAGTGACGGCTTATCATTTCAGTAGAACCCGCCCCTCCCGAGACTACGCAATTTCGTAGCCATATCATCAAAAACCCGGCCAAGAGTGCTTTGTCAAACATCTCCTGGGTACCGTAGTAGAAATAACTTAAGGAGTCGGTGTGACTCCCGAACCTGTCACGGGTGGATCTCGACTTTTTGACCTTCAACATCATGTCCTTTACCTCCTTCGGGGTTTGAAGACTTCGAGACGACACCCGACCGGAAGGACGTAACTTGAAAAGATACGCGACCCAGGTCGTGGTATGTGGGGCGGTCCCTTCAGAGCTATTTTCCTTCTTAATAGCAGTCTGGTGGCAGACGCTATGATGGCACAGCAGTTCTCGGTACACAGCGACGAAACCAGGAAATCGTCGATACAGGTCATCGAATTCTTCGTTCGTCGGGGTATATACTTCAAAGGCCTCGCCTCCCCACGGCAGCTTAGAAACAGCATGCATCTCATGAAGAGCAAGTCGTAACTCTCTCCTGGGCGCGAAGAAAGTCCCCATATGTCGGTTATACAGCTCCAAAAGGGCCATGAACAAAGGCTTGTTAATAGGCAACCCGTAACAGGTGCCCCGGACGACGTAGTAAAGGTCAATTTCCCGAAGGGATTCTCCATAGTTCCTCAAGACCCATGAGGTAAGATTGGCCTATGTAGGAATGGGGTTTATCCAATTCAGCAGCGACAACCTGTCCACAGGATAAGACTCCTTTCGAGCGAGCTGATTCAGAAAGGTATCAGCTCGGGTGAAAGTAAATTTAGGACCAGTCACGTTTACAAAAGTGCCAGGGAGCAGCCCCATCACACTCCGACTAACTGAATCCTTGCCCGCACATGCTGAACCCGTACGTCTGTTGTAGTAGATATTGCCCACAAATATTTCCGATCGGGTGGGAGTCAGGGAGCCCACCATTGTCCTGCCTAATGGTACCATGTTAAACCACGAGAGGGGATAATGCCGTTCCATATCGGGGATATGGATCTCCACCCCGTCTACAGAAAAATCCCAGTTCTCAGAAACATCCAACAATCGGGAGTTCTTTATAGAAAATGCATCCCCAAAGAGAAAAGCCGGTTTCAGATATTCTTCGTCCAGTTTCCCCGAATTCATCATGGAACAAAGAAAGTAGAAAGGCTGGTTGTTGATGACAGCCACCCTCTCCATAGGTTCATTAGTGGGAAGCTAATCCGTTATATGTCGGATTAAGCCGTCGAGCCGCACGCCCACGGCAAACTGAACTGAACCCACAAGAAGCTCTCCTGCTGGTTTGGTTGGGACGTTCACTGAAAAAGGACAAAAAAGGAACAGGATTAAAAGATGGTTACTGAACTCAAGTTCCTGCGAGCCTATGCAGCTCGGATCAAACGAAGCCCTATGCGGCTCAATTTCAATTGGGTTCCAGGTGGCACAGCCCCAAGGGAGCTTATGTGGTTCAGCCAATACAACCTCATGCGGCCCAAATCAATCGGGAGTTCCATATGACATTGGTCCGATAGCTTATACGGATCAATCGAACATATGCGGTTCAAACAGAATAGCTTTTGTGGCGCTAAAATGGTATGCGGATCAGTCTGTCAGAAGCTTATGCGGCTCCGTTCAAGGGAGACTTCATGCGACTCAAAACCTTCTCATGCGGCTCAAATATAGGGTATCTCCTATGCGGCTCGGATATGAGAGGGTCATGCAGCCCATACAGCATATGCGGCTCGATTATAGTCGAACTTGGGTGAAGGCTTGTGCATAAATATGCAACAGAGCCATAGATTCTTAGGATTCAAAGTATACAAATACAACCCTTATCATTAAGGGTAGGACGGACATCAGGGTGCACTTTGGGCACGACGGCTGACGAGGAAGCCACCTTCTTTCCCTTCGCAGTAGCGGAGGCGACCTTAGAGGATTTGGAGGCCATGACCGATGATCGGATAAAGGAAATGAGGGAAGAAAAGCGAGACAGCAATAGTTGGAACGAAAGAGGAAGCAAAAAATCCCTCTGACTGAACCCATCCTTATTTATAAATAAGAGCAAAATGTTTCAATTCCCGCGAGTACACGAAGACCGACCCAACGGTTACCGAGGCAAGCCGCCTAAAATAAAGGCCAAACCCCTGGGATCCCGTACCAAAAAGTGGCCTTTAAGACTGACAGCAAATCAACAACATTTTTAACGCAAAAGATTGCCATACGTGGCAATAATGACGTGGCAAAGAGCTCATGCGGCTCGAAAGGCCATGCGGCTGAAACAACTCTGCGGCTGAAACTTCCATGCGGCCAACCCATCTATGCGGCTAGGACCTCATATGCGGCTAGAAGAGCTTCCACACAGCCATGCTTCTTATTCAAAGTATTTTAATTTTGCAAATTGAAAACTTTGAAGGGGGTCTTGTAGAAGCATGGAAAAAAATAAAGAAAGATCTATGCGGCCAGGGAACCCCATGCGGCTCAGATAGCCCATGCGGCTCAAAGATTTATGCGGCACGAGGGACTATACGACTCAAGACATTCCATGCGGCTCAGAAGGGAAGATATGACTCTGTCATAATGACAGAATCCTAGGAAATCAAAGAAAATCTCTAGCACAACCCCGCAAGATCCAAAAAATGCCATGCAGTCTAGACACGTGGACAGTCATATGGGGCTCGAGTGGAGACTCCCTATGCGGCTCAGGCTGAAGTTGTCCTATGCGACCCAGATCGAAACAACCCTATGCGGCTCAAGCAGACGCAACCCTATGCAGCTCACAAGGATAATCTCTATGTGGCTCAGATTATCATGCGGTTCGGAGATTCAGAGGCCACTCCCCAGGCAGCCCTGCCACGTGGCCAGGCGTATGCGGCTCAACCCTTATACAGCTCATCCCTTATGTGGCTCAATCCTTATGTGGCTCAGTGACTCCTAGACACATGTCATAAAGCCAATTAATTTCTCAGATTTACTTCAATCAAAGATTGGGTCAAATCCCAATAATCTGGGACACGTGGCAGGAGAATGAATTAAATTTATTCATTCAGATTCGCAGACATCAGTAAATCATCTTCACGTAGATTTATTCCAATCAACATTAATTACTGATAAGATTTGGTGCAATCTACACTAAATGGCCCAGATTCATTACACTCGAGATTAATGGCCCAGATTGATCAATCAACAGGCCGCCGCCACTCTAAGGGGCAATCATTGTAAACCCTAATGATTGTTTTCCCTCTTTATAAATAGTGAGGTACCATTCCCTTACAGCGGACAACTTTTCAAGATCAGAGAGAGCACCAGAATATTTGGAGAGAAATAGCAGAGAGAGAGCAAAAAGAGTATTTCTTTAACGCCGAGCAATCTTCTGGAGCCAAGGCTGCATACCGATCGTCCAAGGAGTAAGGCAGAGCGGCCGTCGCTTTCCCGAGCCTCTATCGTCACCCTCCAGAATCTAAAATAAACAATTGTACTTAGATGCTGTACCTAGGCTTTCGTCCCTAGGCTTTCTTTGTACAAGCGAGTTTGTAACGTGAAGTAAAAGTCCAGTCCTCCGATAATTGTTCTGCTTTTTTATATTTTATGGCAAACACAAACTAGATCTTAACCTTATTTCAGGAGCGACGATTTGAATAAACCAAATTTGATTGTATCTGAAGAGATATGATCATTTAAACAAACTTAATTCGATTATATCTTGGGGAGATACGACTGTTTGAACCAATTAGTTGTGATTGTATCTGAAGAGATATGATTGTATCTTAAGAAGATATAACTGTTCGAACAAACTAGATGCAGTTGTATTCTAAAGAGATGCGGCTGCCATACTGGCCATATTTTATGATGCCATATTGTGGTGGAGCTGTACGCTATACGAGCTGCATTTTTAGGCAGCAGCAAAGTCACTGCGCTTTTAGGAGACGAGGAGACTGCTTCTGAGGTGACAAAGTTACTAGACTTTTAGGCAACGAGGAGGCTGCTTCTGAAGCGACAAAGTTACTGCGCTTTTGGGCAATAAGGAGACTACGCTTCTGGAAGCTCTAAGAGATCAATAAAGGAGCCGTGAAGGGGCTGTACTTCTAGAAGCTATGAGAGACCAATGAAGGAGTCATTGAAGGAGATGCACTTCTGGAAGATCTGAGAGACCAATAAAGGAGCCGTTGAAGGGGTTGCGCTTCTGGAAGTGTAAACCCTCATAATTTATAATTTATTTTTATAATTAATTTTTATTAAGCATTTCATTAATTATGGATTTAGCTACTACAGTATAATTAATGTATGTGTGTGTATATATATTATTATGTGTGTGCATGTTAAGTATTACTATTAAATAAGGAATAATATAAATTCTAGGATTTTTAGGAAATTATTTGTAATTTTTTAGGAATTTTTCTAGCCTAATATATATATATATATATATATATATATATATATATATATATAAAATATATATATATATATATATATCAAACTGTAAGTGGATATATATATATATATATATATATATATATATATATATATATTTGTAAATGTTAATTGTTAAAAAAAAATTAATAGGAGCAATGGTGGGGCTCGGCCACACCCCAAGGGGCGGCCAGGCCGAGTGATTGCAGCACCTGAATGGTGCTTTAGAAAAGGAAAAAGAAAACAACCCACCCACATAAAGTGGGCGGGCCCCCTTCCCCCTAAAGTTTCACTTGCTGGCAGCAGACTCGTGACCACCCAACCAGTGGGGTGATTCGTTTACTATTCCTAAACCCATAGGTATTAGGTTTTACTAGAAGTTGGTATAAATACAACTTTTTCCACAAGCCTCAAAATCCTAATCTTCCAAAACGAAAGTTGAGGCTGATTATACCCTCTTCAACTACGATCGTTTCACCAGCGACGGAGCTTTGTGCGCGATGAACGGAGCATCGGAAGTCAGTCCCGCGTCACCCACGGAGCAGTTTTCCCACTCAAGGTACCAAACTTCCCCGTTTGATTTCTCTCTAGATTCTAGTCCGTTTTTAGATCCGTAAATTTGTGTAGAAAGCACTCATGACCCTCTCAAGATCCCCCAGGTGGATTTTGACATGGCCATCCAACTTGCTCGAAAAATCGAGACGAAGTTGGAGAAAAACCCACTTTTCTGAATATTAGAAACTGTTTTGAAACGCCAACTTGTCGGCCACTTTTCTCGCTGTCCATTAAACTTTCATAAAAACTAATTGAACACATGTGAGGACAACATAACCGAGATCACAACGCATCTTCTGGATCGTTGTTTCGATTAGCGTGCAAGAAATAAACTGATGTTGAAGTTGGAGAAAAACCTGTGTTAATTTATACAAAATTTTAGAATTTTCTCCGATACGACGTACGCTCCGACAAACCGGACGACGTGGTCGTGCACTATACGCATCGAAAGGTGCATATGGATGTTACCGACGAGTGGGAACTTACGGAACTCGATTTCGTTGCGTGTGTGCGACGAAATCAACGCGTATCCGTCAAGATACCCCCGTATTGACGTTTTGAAAACTTGCCCAGAACTTCGTGTACAGTCGTCAGATCAAGACAAAACTTGTGCCAACAGGTCCGGATCGAAATTCTGGTCCTGTATGCCAAGTTTGGTTCGATTCTGAGAAGGTCGAATCGGAACCCAATTTTGGCGGGCCCGTGACCCACTCAAACGGGCGAATTTGTACACGGCTCCTCGGAATCCAAAACTGGACATATCATTGAGTTCCTCTCTTTAAACTGAAACCGTATACATGTAGTTTGACGACTTTAGAGACCATAGACTCTGGCACGCGTTTCGGTGCAAAGCGGGTCCAACGGCGGACATCGTTTTGACCCGAAATTATGATTTTGCCCTCTTCCAGAATTTGACTTTTGGATAGACATTTCTTAGGTATATCTTCTTCACCGAGATCATTTTTGATGTTTGTTTCAGCGTCTGGAGTCATTTGTGATTTGTGAGTTTTGGTGCTGACTCTTGCTACTCTTGGACTTGCCACTTTACACCATCAGGCAAGATACCTTGCCACCTTACTCTGTGATTATTATATTCTTATTTTCGGTTATTATTTTTAGTATTTTATTTCATGATATTTAAATTGTGCGTCCAAGTCACACTTGGGTGCAAGCGACACTATCGGTCGTTATCTTGCTTTATTTATTTCTCTTGCATTGACTTAGTCTATTGACCACCCATTGATGTTGAGGTATTGGTATATCTCATACGACCTTGACACTTGTTGTATCATGTGATGTGAGTCACATGTAGGACACGTATCCGCGTAGTCGGCTGTCCACCGATACGTATGGAGCGTGCGACGGATAGGGGTAACTGCCAATAGAATTGCATGTTAGAAGACTTGGCGGTTACTAGAGGTACATGTCAGTCATGGAGATGATGATACTAGGCATTGGGTGGGGAGAACATTACCTGACGTATGGGCTTCGATTGTACTTTCCTTGTAACCCGGAAGCTCCGCTGGAGATACGGGTATGAGCCTCTTAGGTTGGCCACTGTCGTTTTTCAACGACATGCACTTGGTTACTGGTGCCCAAGAGGGGACTATACCGGATCCTATATTCAGCCAGGGCTCATGCGTCGAAGGAATGTATCTCAACTGCATATTCACAGTAGAATGGCCAGGACCCGATTGCATGCATACCTTTCTCTCTTATTATATTATCACAGTTTATATGGCATGGTGTTTTCTTGTATCTTGCTATGTCCCCTGAGGACCTAGTTATCTCTCCAGGTTTAGACGATTTTCTAAAGGAGTACGGACCTGCATTGGAGCTATCTTACATTGATGATGAGGCAGTGCCTTATGACTTCTAGTCTATTTCTTATCTGAGACAGTTGTAGACATTATTTTACATCTCTTTTCTTTCTATTTTGCGGAGGTCAGACTCCGATCTTGTGAGACTATTTTTCATAGCTGTTTGGAGTGAGTATGTTCACCCGGCTATCTTTTGATACTCTTATTTATTTATTTGGACTTTATTATCTTCTGTGTTGAGCTGTGATGAGATTAGATATGTTATTCTGGCCTGTGATTATTTATTTACAGCTTATGTGCATATATGAGGATTCCATATATTTGAGTGTTCTTCGTATATGTGCAGCTGGCATGTTCACGTACTTGGTCCTACATATTTTGGGACTGGGCATTACAGGAAGCTCTGAGAGACCAATAATGGAGCCATTAAAGGGGTTGTGCTTCTAGATGCTCTGAGAGACCAATAAAAGAGCTGCTAAAGGGGCTGCACTTCTGGATGTATTGAAAGACAAATGAAGGAGCTGTGAAGGGGCTATGCTTCTGGATGTTCTGAGAGATCAATGAAGGAGCCGTTGAAGAAGCTGCACTTCTGGATGCTCTGAGAGACCAATGAAGGAGCCATGATAGGGCTGCACTTCTAGAAGGTCTAAGAGACCAATGAAGGAGCTGTTGAAGGGGCTGTACTTTTGGATGCTCTGAGAGACCAATTTAGGTACCGTTGAAGGGGCTGCGCTTCTGGATGCTCTGAGAGACCAATGAAGGATCCGTAAAAGGGGCTGTGCTTCTGGATGCTCTGAGAGACAAATGAAGGAGCCATGATGGTTCTATGCTTATGTGAAGCTCTGAGAGATCAATGAATAAGCCGTTGAAGGGGATGCGCTTCTAGGATGGACTAAAGGAACTACACTTTTATGAAGCACCAAAGTCACTATGCTCCTAAGAAGATTAATGACTGCCTTTGAGCGGTTGTGTCAACATCATATTAATTGCTACCATTTTGGGGGGAGGCCTCGAGAAGCGGTATCCAATGATTTAGTCAATAGAACCTATTAAATGAGATTCATTATGCTGAATCCTAGGTTCATAACATTACTTCGGAGTCCTTTGACCGACTACCAAATGGCATGTGGGTCGGACCACACATCTTATATAAAAAGGAGCTTTTGGGTAAGTCTTTGCCCATAGCTTCTTGATATTACTCTGACATGCTCAACCCTGACTTAGCTACGAACTGTCATAGGCCTTGTATAATTCGACTGTTGGTTGTAGATCTCTTTGTTCAAAGAAGCTGTAGTCTTGGTGAAGGATAACTTCTGAGTTTCGATATGCATTTGAGCGTTTAGCATAAGGGGTTCGAATCTGAACAACATCTTGGAGGTCTTCGAGGTCCAAGATATCGGATTTGGATTGTTTGCCAATTCAAAGTGCCATAGGTTGTGCTCTGCCCTACTTAATAACTGCTTCATTATCCATATTGGAGCGGGAGAGCTGTGCACTTTGTTAGGTTGGAAGAGCCATAGGTTCTGCTATGAGCTTCGAGCAAGAGCTGCGACTTTATTCCTTCCAGTAGCTGCTTTTTTGGCGAGGAAGTGATTCGCTCTGACGTTGTTGCACTTTTGTGGACTACACATTTTGAAGACTGCATACTTTATAGGCTACATGCTATGCACTTTAGGTTTTAGTCTTTATATGTGATCATGAAGAATCTGTAATGGATCTTTGTAAACATGATCCTAATAATGCACTGTCTTTTTGTAGTCCAAGTTTTTGATGTACGGTGCAATCTTAGCGTCGCTTGCGCTTCTGATGTCTTCTGCGCTTTCGTTGTTGCTGTAATTTTTTCATACTTCTATGCAGTCTCTCTTAGCTGGCCGATGGGATGAGTATTAGAACGTGGCTTGCTGGTGGAGCTATGTCTAGTAGAAAATAGATGTGATCGAAACAGGAAGACTCTTTTATGCAAATGAGTGAAACTATGCTTCCTCCTACTCCTTCATGCCTAATAAAATAGAGTTTTGTGTTCCTAAGAACTATCCCTAAATATGTTCCATGTGTTAGTTGCTAAATAATATAGATGCTTATGCTTTGAATTGTTGAAATGAATAACACATGAATATTGAACCACTGAATGAATAACACTTGAACTGCTAATATGAAATTGATGCCATGAAATGAATTGATAATGTCCCTTATGCTTAGTGCTGCTGAAACAAATGGATCACTTGAACAGTGAGATGCTTTGTAAATGATAAAATGAGAAATGAATTGGCTATGCTATCAACCCAATGAACTAAATAAAATATTGAATAATGTACACTCTGTATAACTTTTACAAATATATAAAATGTTGCATGTTTCTTATAAGCAATGAAAGAATGAATAAATGTCCCTATAAAATGAATAAATGTGGTTTATTTCTCATTGAAAGAAATGCTATGAGAAATGTTGCAATGGATCAATAAATGGGAAATGATGGGGCTTGGGATCGTTGAGATCACCAAGTGTAAATGTTGGTAACAATGGAAATGATAAGTCATTGAAGACGACGTAGATAAGACACTGTCTGCTTTACTCACTTTAGCGTTTACGTTCACGATCGAGTTGAACATTCATTCGTATGGTCGTGGACAACTTGTGCATAAGGGGGTGACTGCTTCCTCGGACGGTACCTCGGAACGTTAGGGGGACCGATCCGACTATGGAGGAAGTGTAAATGTACTTTAAGGGTACGTGGTATCGAAACATTTCATTCGGGCTCGCAACCCGATGAAATGGCACATCGATTACCATTGAAGTTCTATATGAGAATGCCCTAAAAGGTGCACTAACACCTGTGGTCATGTAGTCAGGATGCACGCTAATGAATATCTCATGAAGGCAGAGTAAGTGTAACATCAAACCTGTATTTGATGCAAGTAGGAAGGAATCGGTATTCGGTATAAAATCACTTAAATATGATATATTCAATATATATATATATATATATATATGTTGGTTAAAAAAAATTATATATATGTGTTTGCCATTGATTTGTAAAAGAGCAGAACAATTATCGGAGGACTGAACTTAGACTCACAATACAAACTCGCTCGTACAAAGAAAGCTTAGGGACGAAAACCTAGGTACAGCAATCTAAGTACAATTATTTATTTTAGATTCTGGGGGGTGACCATAGAGGCTCGGGAAAGCGACGGCACCTCTGCCTTACTCCTTGGACGATCGGGTGCAACCTTGGCTCTGGAGAAGAAGTACTTGGCGTTGATGAAGAAATGCTCTCTTTGTTCTCTCTGTATGCTCCTCTGTCCTTTCGATCTCTGTATATTCTCTCTCTGATTCTTTCTGGATCCAGGCCAGGGTCGTCTGTCCTCTCTTTCCGTGTGTGTGTTGCAAGGGAATGGCACCTTGCTATTTATAAGAGTGGGGCACATCATTAGGGTTTTGCAATGATTGCCCATTCTCAAAAGTCGGCAGCCTGAGAGTTAATTAATCTGGGCCGTCCATCTTGCATATGATAGATTTAAGCAATTAATGTGATTGTATTAAATCTCTGTGGACAATAAATGCTGATTGGCATGAATATTCGCAACTTGTAATGGTCTGCCACGTGTCTAATTTTCTCGATTTGATTTGATCCGTGCACTTATTGCAACAAATCTGATTAGGATTTGTTAACACCCATAATTCCAGGAAGATAAGACTGCCACGTGTCTCAATCATCTTGGCAGAGCCACAGATAAGTGGGCCGTATGAGGCTACATGGCCGCATAAAGATGGGCAGCCGCATGGGGATGAACAGTCGCATGAAGATGGGCAGTAGCATGGGAGTGGGCAGCCGCATGCTGATGGGCGACCGCATAAGGGATGCAGCTGCATGCTGATGGGCGGCCGCATAAAGGATGCAGCCGCATGAGGATGGGCGGTCGCAGCCGCATACCTCGGGATTAAATGGATTTTGCCAGCTGTGAGAAGATTTTCTCCTCTTCCTTAGGGACGCGCCATACGTCAATCATTATTGCACCTTTTTGTCAGAGCTGTCATTTGTCAGAGTTGTCAGCCGTCAGGGCATTAAATGCAGCAGAAGACGAAGAGAAGAGCTATTGAAGGCCACGTGGCTCCTCTCTGGGCCGCATGGCATTATTCGAGCCGCATAGACTCTTAAATCGCATGGATCCCTAAGCCGCATGGGCTCCCTGAGCCGCATGGGGATCCTTGGCCGCATGATCCTTTCTTTATTCTTTTTCATGCTTCTACAAGACCCCCTTCAAAGTTTTTAATTTATAAAATTAAAATACTTTGAATAAGAAGCGTGGCTATGTATAAACTCCTCTGGCCGTATTGGATGTTCTGGCCGCATGGGTGTCTCTGCCGCATTGCCCCCTCAGCCGCATGGCCATCTGAGCCGCATGGCCGTTCCAGCCGCATGTCCATCTGAGCCGCATGGGCTCCTTGCCATGTCTTCGTGCCATGTGTGCAAATCTTTTGCATTGATTGCCTTTGATTTGCTGTCAGATTCAAGGCCGCTTTTTGGTGCATGATCCCAAGAGTTTTGGCCTTTACTTAGTCAGTTCATCTTGATAATCGAAGAGTCGGTTTTCATGCCACACATGGATCGAAGCGCCCTCATTTTTGCCTATAAATATGAGTGTGTTTAGTCGAAGAGATTTCTTTACTCTCTCTCTCGTCTTCAACTTTTGCTGCCCTGATTTTCTGTCTCTATTTTTTTTCTTCGACCGTCGGACGACCATGGCCCCCAAGTCTTCCAAAGCTGCCGCTGCAAGGGCAAGAAAGCGGCTTCTTCGTCGGCTACGACGCCTAACGTGCACCCCGACGTCCACACTGCTTTTAAGGGTAAGGATTGGATAGAATATTGAATGCTTTGAACCCTAAAAACCATGGCTCTGTTGCATAATTTATGCACAAGCCTTCATCCTTCGTCTTTTTTGAACTGGCCAAGTTCAACATGATAAAGCCGCATATGTTGCATGGGCCGCATGACCTTCTCATATCCGAGCCGCATGGGGCATGCCCTGTGTTTGAGCCGCATGAGAAGGACTTGAGCCGCATGAGCACTTCTGGATTTGAACCGCATGAAGTCCTATTGAACGGGACCGCATGAGCTCTTGATGATCTGGACCGCATAAGCTTATCTGCTGAATAAAATCGCATAAGCTCAACCGAACCGCATAGGCTCTATCGTAGCAGTGCCGCATGAAATCAAACTGAATTGGGCTGCATAAGGCTACTTTGAATCGGGCCGTATAGGCTATATCGAAGTACTGTCGCATGAAACCAACTGCATTGGGCCGCATAAGGCTACGTCGAACCGAGCCGCATAGGCTCATAGGAGCTTTTTTAAGAAACTTCAAGTGGTTTCGTATTAACCATTTGTTAATTCCGTTTCTTTTGTTCTTTCTTCAGTGAATCTGCCAATCAATCCAGCAGGAGAGCTTTTGGTGGGTTCAGTCCAATATGCCATGGGTGTGCAGCTCGACAACTTGGTTCGACGTGTGTCAGATCAGCTTCCCGCCGATGAGCCTTTGGAGAGGGTGAACGCCATAAATAACCATCCTTTCCACTTTCTTTGTACTATGATGAACTCGGGAAGGCTGGAAGGAGAGTATCTGAAACCAGTCTTTCTCTTCGGGAATGCTCTATCCATAAAGAACACCAGAGTGCTGGACATTTCTGAGAGCTGGGACTTTACTGTGGACGGGCTGGAGATCCATATTTCCGAGATGGAACGTCATTTTGCTCTCTCGTGGTTCAATATGGTACCATTGAGCAGGCGGATGGTGGGCTCCCTAACTCCAACCCAATCGGGGATGTTCGTGGGCAATATCTATTATAATAAGAATATTAGGTCAGCATGTGCGAGTAGGGACTCGGTCAGTCGAAGCATGGTGGAGCTAATTTTGGGTACCTTCATAAACGTATCTGGTCCCAACTTCACGTTTACTCCAGCCGATACCTTCCTGAATTAGCTTGCTCGTAAGAGGTCTTATCCTGTTGGCAGGTTGTCACTGTTGAACTGGATAAACCCCATCCCTACGTGGGCCAACCTGACCTCATGGATCTTGAGGAAATACGAGGCATTCCTTCGGGAGATTGACCTCTATTATGCCATCCGGGGCACCTGTTATGGGTTACCCATTAACAAGTCGTTGTTCATGGCTCTTTTGGAAATGTATAACCGGCGGACGAGAACTTTCTTTGCGCCCGGAGGGGAGTTGGGACTTGCTCTCCATGAAATGTATGTTGTTTCTAAGCTGCCATGGGGGGCGAGGCCTTTGAAGTATATACCCCGACAAACGAGGAATTCGAGGATCTGGATCGACGATTCTCGGGTTTCGTTGCCGTGTAGCAGGAACTGTTATGCCACCACAGCATCTGTCACCAAACGGCTATCAAGAAGAACAATAGCTCAGAAGGGAACGCTCCCCATACTACGTCCTGGGTCTCGTATCTTTTCAAATTCAATCCCTTTGGCCGGGTTTCTTCTCGAGGTCCTCAGACCCAGGAGGAGATAAACAACCTTATGTCGAATGCCAAGAGGTCGAGGTCCACCAGTGACAAGTTTGGGAGTCGTACTGACTCCTTCAGCTATTTCTACCATGGTACCCAACAAATGTCTGAGAAAGTGCTCTTGGCCGGATTTTTGATGGTGTAGCTACAGAACTGCGTAGTCTCAGGAGGGGCAGGTTCTATTGAAAGGATCAGCCGCCACTTCATCCTTTCGGCCATGAAGCTGGTCTTCAGAGTCAGGCTGGCCCTTCTTCCGGCCATGGTGTGTAGCATACACCACAGCCTCCGCGCCTTTTCGTCCAAAGTCATTGCTCGCGAGACGACACTGGACTTTGAATGAATAGAACTACCCTACCATAATCTAATGGGATAGCTATTGATGCATTATCGGTTGTTGATGAGGCCCGGAGCAGAAGATGGCGTTACCGATGATGACGTTTTCCTTTTCTGATACCATTGTCAGCCTTGGAAATTCGACACCATGCCAGCCTGTCAGAGGGTGTTGGCGAGAGTAGACGGACACGACTTCTTTATGTCTGTTCCTCAATTTACCGTTAGAGAAGTGAGGGGTGTACATGTTGATGGCATTGAAACTCCCCTCCTTTTATCTGAAAAATGCTCCTTTGGCTGCGCAATATTCGTCCGGCGCACCTAGTATATCGTTACCGCAATAATGTATACCTGGAGCCCTACTTGCCCAGCAGGTTCTCCCGCCAGTTCGGGTATAGCCAACTGTTCCTTGATTGTCCCAGTGCTTGCTTAGGCTTTGAGGGCAGTGTCCTTGATGGTATCAGGGCTTGAAATTATTACAATGCGGTTCATACCCGAGCTAGCTTCTCGGTCCCCGATGCTAATACACAAGGGGAGATTTTATACTTGGCGGCCCTCTATCATGTTGCGGCGAGCAAGCCTCCCGTGAATGTTGACATGAGCACCAACTTTATTGTCGGGACTGGCTTGGGAGAGAAGCCCGAGGGATCGAAGAAAAAAAAGAAGAAGGCGAATATGGTTCCTATGCCGGACTCAGAGTCTACTACGGCGGGTGAAGAGGATGATGAGCAGGATGCCGATGATTTGTTCCATTCCTCGGACGAGGAGGTAGGGGATCAGCCACCTATTGTACCGGATGACATGGTTGCGGGGTAGCCGTCTGTTGTACCTGGTCCTTCGCGCAAGCGAAGCAGGCGTATGTCTACTGATGACAGCATAACCTACTCCACGAAGCGAGCTGCGGTAAGACTCCGCACGCTATTTGAGGATGTTGGCGCTGTTTCTGAGGTGATTTGAATTTCAACTACCTTTTCCTTTTTTTCTAAACTATGGCCTAATCATTTTCTTTTGCTCTTTATAGGCGTTAGAGGAGTCGGTTTCTCGGGACCCGACTGCCGAGGTCGATCCGGCCCTGACCACTTTGGTCAATGATATGTGTACCACTATCATTTCTGCTGAGGTTCTTCCGGAGGCGACCGAGGAGTCCCACCTTGCTGAGACCTCAACCCACGGAGACGGGAGTTCTACTGCACATGTCCCTGAGACAGCTGAATTTCAACCGGGTGACGCTGAATTGGCTGGTTCCCTTTCAGAGGTGTCTGGGGCAGAAAAACCAGTTGAATTCAACTTGGAGGTTGCGGGTGAGGAGACTATGCCAGCTGCGAACGAGTTGCAGCCTCCATGCTCCTCCTCTGGTAAGATAAGCCGAATCTTAACTTGTGAGGAGGCCTGTCTACTCTATCATCATATCCTTCGGGTTACGTCGATTGATGGTTACTTTGGACGTACAGGTCCCGCCCCCTTATTGTCGGTGACGGACATTGTCGGGGCGGACTCTACCGGAGGGGATCTGGTGGAAGCACGTTTGCCTCCTTCTCTTCCAACCTATATTGAGGGGCCTCCAGCTGGGTCGAGTTCGGGAGCCCAAGTGGCAGCACAGCCGGGGCAGGGAACAATGCTTCCTGCGCCCTCCTCTGCGAATATAGTTTCGGGGGTTAACCTTTCTGCCTTGCCGAGTATCCAAGCTCTTCGGGCGGCGGAAGAGGAGCTAGCCGCTATTCATGCATCTTTTCGCACAGAATTTGTTTCCTTGGTGGCAGGGATGGCAAGTTCCGATGCTACTCCTTCGACACTGCCAGCCACACTTCCTTTGACGCCGTCCTCTACAGAAGTTTTGGATGAAGTGTCACAGGATGTGGTTGACAGCTTTTACCGCCACCTGAAGAGAGGGATCGAGGCAGCTGTGGAGGGGGGGACTCCCTTTGATATGGCCCGTCAGTGCGCCGGTGGCCAAATCAACATCCTTAGAACACTTCCGGGTGGGGCGGGGCTAGCTGCACTTCTAGAGCCCAAACTGCTAGAGGCTGATCGACTTGTGACCCAGTTTCATATGCTGCGGCAAGCTAATTTGTCTGCGGCAATAGATCAAGAGTGCACTTTCCTCATAACTGCGGTGGAGAAGGTGAGGCTTACTCGGGAATCGATCAAGCCGACCATACTGAAGGGCCGCCGTAATTTGTCCCAATTATACGATCAATTGAGTCGTAGAAATAAAGATTGTACGGCTCGGGAAGCAACTGCCTCCCGCGGGGTAATCGACACCAGGGAGCAGATGCTCGAACTCCAGAGAAAGCTGGCCTTTCTGGAGTCTGAGCTCGATTCCGCCCGTGCCGAAAAGGGACTTGTTATGCAGGAGGCTGACAAACTTAGTCGAGCTTCTGCCAATCTGGAGCTCGCCCTGAAGAAGATGGAAGATGGCTGGCGGGCACACATGTATTTTGATGATGCAGAACGGTTGTCTCAGGAAGCAGAGAGCCGAGCTAAGCAGCGACTTGACCGGAGGACCGCCTTGGTAAAGAACCGCCTCATGGAATTATGTAATACCGAACCATAGTTGGCCTTTTCTTCTGTTGTTATGTTCCTTTTGAGGGGAACATGGTCCCAGAACATGTACTGCTATTTTGCTTCTAAATAAAAGAGTATGCTTTATTCTACCCTTTACCTGTACTGCTTGTTGTGCTTGTGGTGTAATGGTGGCGTTTGCCCCGAATGGAGGACTTGTTTATGGACCTGTTACCCTTGGCATACCTTGGTTTTAGGTACGGATAACAAGTTTGATAGGGATACCTAGAACAATTCCACGGTAAGGTGATCATGGACGTTCCGGGTATCGGGAGAGAGAATGCCATGGAGCAGTTAGGCTCCCGGGGCATGATGAGGAATGATGGGCCTGTACTAAGAAACTTAGCAAAGGACATTTGTGGGCCTATTATTCTTGGCGTACCCTGACTTAGGATACGGATAATAGGATGAAAGGGAACCAACATACTTACTCAAAGGTAATGAGGACATGGCAAGTATGGGAGTTTTACCGTGGAGTCTTCCTACTCAGAGGTAATGAGGACATGGCAGGAGTGGACTCAACGGAGGATATTTGTGGTCAACAGAGGACATTTGTGGACATATTATCCTTGGCGTACCCTGGTCAGGATACAGATAATAAGACGAGAGAGAACCAACATACCTCCTCAGAGGTAATGAGGACATGGCAAGTATGGAGGTTTTACCGTGGAGTCTTCCTACTCAGAGGTAATGAGGACATGGCAGGAGTGGACTCAACGGGGGATATTTATGGACCTATTATCCTTGGTGTACCCTGGGGTTTTTTTGGTACAGATAATGTCAAGGGAGGACCAACATTTTTACTCAGAGGTAATAAGGATATGGCAAACATGAGGGTTTCTTCGATGGAGCCTTTCCACTCAGAGGTAATGAGGACATGGCAGGAGTGGGCTCCATGAAGGGGTACATAGAACGACTCAGAGGTAATGAGGACATAGAAGTTCTATGTAGAGGGGTGATTTTTTTTTGGCGGAAGTAAAACGACTCAGAGGTAACATCGACGTGGTCATTTTGGAAATTTTGTAGATCCGTTACCCTTTTTGTGCACAGAATGTGCGGGTAGTGGATCATGAGGGAGGAGCTCTTTCAGAGAAATAAGTTCAGAGGTATGATCATACATGACTTACTACCTAAAAAAGTGATCGGAATGTGAGTTCAGAGGCACCTGCGGGTACATAACTCGATAATCTGGGAGAGTTAGAATATGAGTTCAGCGGTACGGGCGGGTACATGACTCGATAATCTGGAATTTGAAAATGTGAGTTCAGCGGCACCAGCGGGTACATAACTCGATAATCTGGAGTGTTATGGATGTGAGTTCAGCGGCACCAGCGGGTACATAACTCAATAATCTGGGATTTTTTGTGAATATTTGTTCAGCGGTACCGGCGGGTACATAACTCGGTAATCTGGAAAATGTCGTTTAGACATAATATTTCTTCAGGAACTTGCCGTTAACTGGCAGCATGAGCAAATCTCCGTTTTGTTTTGCGAGGCGGTAAGCACCGTTGGAGAATACGGCCTCAATGATAAATGAACCTTCCCATTTTGGCTGGAATTTACCGACGGTTTTATGAGTCATGATCATCGGCCTCCGAACTGCCAGGACGATGTTTGCCATTGATTGTAAAAGTACAGAACAGTTTTATGGGAGGACTGAACTTAGACTCACAATACAAACTCGCTTGTACAAAGAAAGCCTAGGGACGAAAGCCTAGGTACAGCAGACTAAGTACAATTGTTTATTTTAGATTCTGGGGGTGACGATAGAGGCTCGGGAAGGCGACGGCATCCCTGTCTTACTCCTTGAATGATCGGTATACAGCCTTGGCTCCAGAAGATTTGTTCGACGTCGAAGAAATGCTCTCTTTGCTCTCTCTCTGCTTTTTTCTCCAAGTCTTCTAATGCTCTCTGATCTCGAAAAGGGGTCTCTCTGGTTGCGCTCTCTCCGTTTGTGTATATTGCCAGGGAATGTATATATTGCAAGGGAATGGCACCTTGCTATTTATAGGAATGGGGTGTGATCATTAGGGTTGCAATGATTGCTTCTTGGAGATGGCGGCGGCCTGTGGATTGGTCGATCTAGGCCATTAGTTTTGAGTGTTATAAATCCGGACCATTAAGTGTAGATTACACCAAATCTTATCAGCAATTAATGCTGATTGGAATAAATATTTCTCATGATGATATTCTGATATCTGCGAATAAATTTGATTTTATTCTCCTGCCACGTGTCCCAAATTATTAGGATTTGACCCAATCTCTGATTGCAATAAATCTAGGAAATTGATCGGCTTAGGACACGTGTCCTAGGAGCCACTGGGGGATCTGAACTGCATGAAGATTGAGCCGTATAAGGTTTGGGCCACGTGTCAGGGCTGCTTTGGAAGTGGCCCCTCCTCGAACCTTTAAACCGCATGGAGATGATCATTGCGAGCCGCATAGGGATGCATCCGCCTGAGCCGCATGGAAATGGTCCTCTTGAGCCGTATGGAAAGGCCTCCGCTTGAGCCACATGAGACTGTTTCGGCCTGAGCCGCATAGGACGGCTTCATTCTGAACCGCATGGGAAGTCTTCGCTCAAGCCGCATACGAACGCCCACGTGGCAAGGCCACGTGGTATTTTTATGGATCTCGGAGGATTATGTCAGAGATCTCTTTCTCTTTCCTAGGGGTCTGTCATTATGACAGAGTCATAATTACCTCTCTTGTGTCAGGGCTGTCACTTTTTTCAGAGTTGTCAGCCGCCAAAGTGATTAATGCAGCATAGGGCGGAGGGGAGCACTGTTACACCACGTGTCTTCTGAGCCGCATGGGATGTCTTGGGCCGCATAGTCCCTTATGCCGTATGACTCTCTGAGTCGCATGGGCTTTCTGAGCCGCATGGGATTTCCTAGCCGCATGGATCATTTTTCATGCTTCTACAAGACCTCCTTCAAAGTTTTCAATTTGCAAAATTGAAATACTTTGAATAAGAAGCATGGCTGTATATTCTTCTGGCCACATATGAAACCCTGACCGCATGGATATCTTGGCCGCATAGATTGTTCAGCCGCATAGGTGGTTCAGCCGCAGGGGACTGTTCAGCCGCATGACCATCTGAGTCGCATATTCATTTTCAGCCGCATAGCCATTTGAACCGCACAGGCTCGTTGCCACGTCTTTATGCCATGCGTGTAGATCTTTTTGGGACAGGATCCCAAGAGCTGTCTTTAATTGGCTAGTTTGGCTCGATAGCCGAAGAGTCGATCACGTTGTACGAAGCGTCGGTCCATAGTTTTCTGTTTATAAATAGAAGGGTATTTGGACGGTCTTCCCTCTTAGACTCTTCTTGACTCAGATTCCTGTCGTGTCCTTTCTTCCTCTGATCATCAGACGATAATGGCACCTAGGGCTTCTAAGGCTGTGAAGAAGGCTGTGGCGAGGAGTAAGAAATCTGCTACATCTTCGACTGTCTCGCCCCCCGTTTGTCTTGACGTTCATATTGTCCTCGAAGATAAGGGTTATGTAGTCGATTGAGTACTTTGAAACCCTAACAGAGCCTATTTTGCTGTATGCTTCATGCACAAGACTTTGATGTGAACTTCTTAAACTACATGGTCCACACACACGTCCCATGACTGAGCCACATGGGGTATACCCCATGTCCGAGCCACATGAGAATTGTCTTAAACGAGTCGCATGAACCTTTCTTACTGTTTTCATTTTCTTCGTCTTTGGTTCTTGCAGTATCTCCACCGAATGTTGAGATTGCAGTGTCAGAGGAGCCGCAGCCTCCTGTCATCCACCAGGGGTCTACCTCTGTTAAGAAGGAAGCGAAGAAAGAAGAACCTGCTCCTGAGGGGGACGGCAGCCTTCCACATATCGAAGCTACTGAGGGTGGCAGCGCTGGGAATCCTGATTCTCCTTTTCTGGACTTGCATCCTTCATATGTGAGGTGGCTGAGGGACTGGTATATGCGCTCCTGTAACTAGGATTTAGGGGCTTCTCGTGGATGTCTGTCTGTAATCTTGGTTTTGTTTCGCCTTTCTTTATGAAGAACCACTTTGACTTGCTTATAATCGTGTGGACGTAACCGATTTTTGAAATGAATGGAATATATTTGCTTTACTCATTTGTTTTTGTAGTAATCATCTTATTGGAACATTTTACATGGACCCATTGCCCCTAACGTACCCTGGTTTTGGATATGGGCAACAAGTTAAAAGGAACGGACATACTTACTCAGAGGTACTAAGGACATAGTGAGTATAAGAGTCTCTTTGACGGGGCCTTCCTGCTCAGAGGTAATGAGGACATGGCAGGAGTGGGCTCAATGAAGAGGGGGTACATAGAACGACTCAGAGGTAATGAGGACATGGAAGTTCTATGTAGGGGGTGATTTGTTTTTGGCGGAATTGAGACGACTCAGAGATAGCATCGACATGGTCGTTTTGGAAGTTTGTGGACCCGTTACCCTTTTTGTGCACTGGGAGTGCGGGTAATGGATCATGAAGGAGGATCTCTTATAGGAAGAAAGTTCAGCGGTACGGTTATACATGACTTTCTTTCAAAAGAGTGACAGGGATGTAAGTTCAGGGGTACCAGCGGATACATAACTCGACAATCCATGAATGTTGGAATCAAAGTGTATGTTCAGAGGTACCAGCGGGTACATGACTTGGTAGTTTGGGATATCTTTGTGGAAGAAGGGCATGAGTTCAGCGGTATAAGAGGGTACGTGACTCAAAAATCTGGAGTATTGTAGATGTGAGTTTAGCGATACCAGCAGGTACATGACTCGATGATCCGAAATATTGGGAATGTGAGTTCAGCGGTACCACCGGGTACATGACTCGATGATCTGGGATATTGTGAATATGAGTTCAGCGGTACCAGCGGGTACATGACTCGATGATCTGGAATACGTCGCTTAGACCTAATATTTCTTTAGGAACTTGCCGTTGACGGGCAACATGAGCAAGTCTCCATTTTGTTTTGCGAGGCGGTAAGCACCGTTGGAGAATACTGCCTCAATGATAAATGGGCCTTCCCACTTTGGCTAGAATTTGTCGACAGTTTTGTGAGTCATGACCATCGGCCTCCGGACTGCCAGAACGAGATCGTCCACTTGGAATATTCTGATTTTAACCTTCTTATTGAAGGCTCCAGAGATGCGTGCTTGGTATAGTTCAATTCGTTGCTGAGCCAAGAGGCACTTTTCATCTAAGGCCTCCAACTCTTATAGCCGACGACGGTAGTTATCATCTGTCGTCAATTGATAAGTGAGGGCAACGCAGAGTGAGGGTATTTGAGTCTCCAATGGGAGGACTATCTCTCTCCCGTATACTAGGGAAAATGGTGTGTTCCCAGTGGCTGTTCGGACGGTAGTACGGTACGCCCATAAGCATTTGCCAAGTTTTTCGTTACAATCATGCTTGTTGGAGGATACGAACTTCTTGAGTATCTTGATGATGGTCTTGTTGAATGCTTCTGCTAACCCATTCGCTGCTGGATTATATGGCATTGAAGCAATATTTTGGATGCGGTGCTTATCACAGAACCGGTAGAAGGCATGGCTAGCGAACTGCGGACCATTGTCGTGGATGATCCTTCGAGGCAGTCCAAAGCGATATATGACGTGATGTTTAAGAAAGCTGATCACGTTTGACGTCTTCACTTCTGCAAGCGGGACAGCTTCCGCCCATTTGGAGAAGTAATCTGTGATTACGAGTATGAAGCGGTGCCCTCGGGAAGAAGGTGGAGCAATTGGACCGATGATATCCATCCCCCATGCTTCAAATGGCCAGGATGCCACTGTCGGATGTAGAAACTCGGATGGCTGGTGAATGAAGTCTGTGTGGACTTGGCAAGCTTTGCACTTTTTCGCATAATCTATCGCATCTGCTACAATCGTGGACCAGTAGTAGCCCATTCGGCGAAGGCGGTCTTACAATTTAGGGCCAGGCTGATGGGCCCCACACACACCGTCATGAGCTTCTTGTACGGCTTCTTTGGCTTCTACGTTTGACAGGCACCGAAGCAACAACCCGTCGTAGGATCGTCGATACAGCATTTTCGTCTCTGTATCGTAGAAGAATCTGAGAGAACGCCGTTTGATGGAGGTGGCTTCCCTTGGATTCTCTGGGAGGATGTCATAGACGACGAAGTCGATGAATGGCTGTCTCCAGTCTGGTGCTTTGTCAACTGCCTGGGTGGAATAGTTTGCCACGAATTGAACGTTGTTCTTGGGACAGACCAGTTCGTGGTCTATTACCTCCACGGACTGGTGGGCATAGTTCGGAACCGCTAGGGAAGTGGCAAGGCCAGCTAGGACGTTTGCTTCAATATTTCGGAGTCTGGGGACATGCTCAATGAAGAATCCCTCAAACGTCGAGATGATGTCGATCGCTATTTGGTGATAGGAGATTATGTCTTCATGGCGAACCTCGTACGAGCCCGGGATCTGGTTGACAATTAACTGCGAATCGTCGTATGCTACGAAATATTCTACCCCCAGCTCTTTTGCAAGCTGGAGGCCGATGACCAGAGCGTTGTACTCGGCCACATTGTTAGAGCAGGGTTCTGTGAGGGAGTAAGCGCGGTTAATTAGCAGTCCGGAAGGGGAGACTAGCACCACCCCAACTCCGACGATGATGTTGCCCTTGGGTCCAGTTCTCGAAGCACCGTCGAAGAACATTCGCCATATATCATCGTGAGAGGTTGTATGCGAGTCGGCGACCTCGTCTGGGATTTCTTCATATATCCTGGATGACTCTGAGCCTGGGTGGGCTGCCAAAAAGTCTGCCAGGGCTTGACCTTTGACAGCTTTTTGCGGGACGAAGATCATATGATAGGGGACAGCAATATTGCCCATGTAGCGAGGCGAGAGCTGAGTGCCCCCGCTTTAGTCATGAGGACCCTGAGAGAGTTGACTCGCGAGATCATATGTATTGTTTGTCCGATGACATAGTGCCGTGTCTTCTGAATGACGAACACCAGGGCAAGGCATTCCTTCTCCACAGCGGTGTATCGATGCTCTGGCCCAATCATCATTCGACTGAGGTAATATATGGCTTGCTCATGACCTGCATAGTTATTTTGTGCCAACAGAGCACCAGGGTAATGTTCTATTGCTCGTACGTAGAGCAGGAATGGTTTTCCAGCAACCGGGGCCACCAGGACTGGAGGATTTGACAAATATTCTTTGATGCTGTCGAAGGTACGCTGACATTCCTCGTCCCATACGAATGAGACACCTTTCTTCATGAAGTGGATGAACGGTCGGCACCGCCCGGAGAGGTTAGAGATAAATCTTCTGATGTAAGCTAGCCTCCCTTGAAGGCCTCTGAGTTCGCAAAGATTTTTTGGAGGACCCATCTCCATAATTGCCTTTGTCTTCTCAGGGTCTACATGAATACCCTGGGCGGTGATGATGAAACCTAAGAACTTTCTGCTGGATACGCCCAAGAAAGATTTCGTAGAATTTATTTTCAAATTATGGGCTCGCTTCAGGTCAAATACCGTCCTCAAGTCCTGCAGATGGTCTCCCTTACAGCGACTCTTGACAGCGATGTCATCAACATAGCATTCCACCGTCTTGCACAAGTGTTCTCTGAAGATGATACTCATAGCTCGTTGATATGTGGCGCCAGCATTCTTTAAACCGAAAGGCATGACTGTGTAACTGTATGTGCCAATTGGTGTTCGGAATGATGTATGATTTTCGTCTTCAAGAGACATCTTGATTTGGTTGTACCTCGAGAATCTATCCATGAATGACATACGTTCGAAGCTGCATGTGTTGTCAATCGTGATGTCTGTAATAGGGAGAAGAAATTCGTCTTTGGGACATGCCTCATTCAGATTGCGGAAGTCGATACAGATTCGGATCTTTCCGTTCTTCTTGAGGACCGGAACTATGTTAGCGACCCAATTCGGATGTTGTTCTTCACGAATGAAGCCGCTGACTATTAGTTTGTTGACTTCGGCTTCGATCGCATCCATAACGCCTGGGCGAAAGCGTCGCTGTTGCTGCTTGACTGGCTTTGCATCTGGCCGGATCTTGAGTTTTTGAAGAGCAATATCGGTATGTAACCCCGACATGTCTTCATAACTCCATGCGAACACATTAATATATTCTCTGACGAGTTCTAGCAGCGATTCTCGCTCTTCGCCTGTTAAGCTTTTACTTACGAAGATTGGCTTTGGGGAGGATTCGCTGCTGAGGTCGATCTGCATAACCTCATCTTCGGTGGGAGGTTCTCTCTGCTCGAACCACTTTTCCCATTATGCATCCAGCTGTTGGGCCCACGGCTCTAGCTCGAGGATTTCCGGAATATCTTTATCTTCTTCATAAGCGTCGGCAAATGCCATGTTGACCGACAGGACTTGTCTGAATACATCTCCGATGCTGGTATCTGAGTCAGAAGTTAGTGACCCGATTGAATATGACTGCGAGTCACACTCTTTATCTGAACTCTTATCGTAGGTGTTACATACCCCAATCCACATCGAGTTTTGCTATAGTAGTCCCGTGGCTTGCCAGCCGGGACTGGTGGCTTCAAAGGTAGTCGTCGTCCGGTGCCGTAGTTCATGCCTAGCGTAGTCTCCAGATCATATCCCTGTTTTTGCATGAGATATTTGGATTGGGGGATATAAAGATACAGAGGCAGTCTCCCGGCATCTGGCCCAAGATCGACTTCTTCTATGGTGAAGGGATGCGAATCGCCCTTCCGGTCGAAGATGATTGGATGATCCTCTCCCTCGATTATGCGGTAAGCGTCTTTCGCTGGAATAAGCTGGATTGCGGTGTGCACGTTTGTCACCTGTGTGTATAGGTGGGGGCCTATACCATGTTCCATAGCGTACATTGTACAAAGCTTATCAAGCTCGATGTAGTTCAAAGATAGCCCTTTATTGATAAAGTAAGGTATCTTTTCTAGGGGGATTACATCATCTGCGGAGGGAACATCAGTGTGGGCAGCCACATACTTGGCTAGCTCCGGTTCCTCTTCGGCTACTTCCTGTATAAATGAAGACTGAGAGGACGACCTTGGCAGCTTGATCGTCAAAGGTTCAACTGGTGGAGCAGAGCGTGGAGTTGTTGGCAGACTAGCAACCCCAGCTTGGTACTCGATGCTGGGCGGGGAGTGGTTGGTTCGCTAGAAGTCCCAGACCTTGCATCGGGGTGATGACTCTTCTTGGAAAGGCGTATTGTCATTGGCTTGTCAGAGGGATTGAGCTTCTCAGTTTGTGGCTGGCCGACTCTTGGTAATCTAATTGTCAGTGGCTCCGTTGTAGTTCTCGACACTTGGCCAGACCTTGGCAGCCGGATTATCATCTGCTCCTCTTGTGCTGAGAGACTGATCGCATCCTTTCGCAGAGTGGTCGTAAGGGGTGCAGACTTGCCTGGTTTACGAGCTTGGAGGTGGATCGTCAGAGGTTCTTCTGATCCCGTGGTTGTCTTGGTACGAGCTTGTACATCTCCTTCACCAAGGTGCTTCTTCGATTTTTCGTACAGGCAGGAGTCTGAGTAGTAGGATTTGACCCCTTTGAAGGGATCGATATCAGCAAATTCTGTCCTCACGAAGCCGTGCTTGTCGACCTATTTGAAGCATTGGTACAGCGTGGAAGGCACGATCACATAATCGTGTATCCAAGGGCACCCCAAGAGGATATTGTAAGAAGTGTCGGCATCTCTGACATAGCAGGTGACTTCTGATTGGAGATCGCCAATCTGACACTTCAGACGAATCTTTCCAATTGGGTAGCTCCTGCCTGAATTGAAACCGCTGATGGCGGTGCTTGTAGGCGTCAGGCGATGCATCGGGATACGAAGATGATGTAGCAAACCCTTCGGGATGATGCTTATAGAAGACCCAGGATCAATGTGCATCCGATCCACCTTCACGTCGCTGATGTATCCATTGTAGTACAATGGGCGATAGTGCAGGTTGGTCTTGATGAGCATGTCCTGTGGAGTGAAGACGATATTGGGCATTGCTCCCGTACATGCACTGTCTTGGAGGTCTGCAGGCTGGTTTTCTCTCGCGAGGTTGACCTGAGCCAAGTATTTGTCGGTATTTTGGAGTGCATCGCTCAAAGCTGCACGGACATCCTTCGAGAGCCTCAGGAGTTCATATAAGGACAATTTGGCCGGTGTATTGGCCAATTGTGCCAAGATGTCGAAGTTGTAGGGCCTCTCCAGCCCCTGAGGTGTCTCTTTTCGGAGGGATTTGTCCAATCGAATCTCCTTTGGCCTAGGTTTGTCGGTCGTCGGAGGCTGAGAAGGCCCTGGAGCGTCAGTGGTAGCTGGCGGATGAACTTCAGTTGAGTTATCAGCCACAGGTTGGGATTGTGCTCCAGATCGAGTAACGACAGCCGTGACCTCTTCCACATCTGTCGAGATGGTGCGGCAGGATCTGACTTTTCCATTTCTCTTCTTGTGAATGGGAGGCAACGTGGAATGAGTCACCTCGTGTACCAGGTCCGGATGGACCCACATGATTTCCCCTCGTAATGTGGTGAAGGGTACTAGACCAGCAGCTTGCTCCCGAGCAGGCAGAAGATTAGCAATTTCTATTATCGCCAGAGGAATGGGTATAACACCGTCTTGAGTCTCTGTTGGAGGGAAGCTGCTGAATTGTACGGACACCATGTTGGCCGCTACGGTTACCTCCTCGAAATTGATGGCCAGAGCGTTCGAATCGATGAGGTTTTGGATGTACCGTTTTAACTGAAAGCAGTCGTGCGTAGCATGGTGGACATAGCTGTGGTAATGGTAGAAATTTGGGTTCTCTAGATCTGTCGGCCGAGGTTCCCGTCTTGGTGGAGAAAGCTGAATTCTGTCTCCTTGTATGAGCATGTCTAAGATAGGCTTGACGTGGCCTTCTTCGAATGAGTAAGTGATTTGCGGCCATTGCTTGTCTGCCGGTTTTGACTCAGATTTTTAGGCTGTATCGGCCACCATATCCTGCTTCCCCTTATTGTCCCAATTATTTGAGGAGCTACCTCCATTGTTGGTGTTGGCGTTGGAACGCTTGCTCTTGTCCTTCCCTTTTGAGATGTGCAATCCCAGTTAGCGAGCCTTCTTCAGTCGTTCTTCGGCGCTTGTGGCACTGATGATAAATGCTTTCCTGTCCTTGAATTGACTCTTGTCCATCTAGAGACTGATTGTCGGGAGCAATCTCTTTTGGCAAATTTCAATCAAGGAGGAATCCGGATTTCCTGAAGGCAGCTTCATCGCGGTTTGGCAAAACCGCTCAATATAGTTCCTTATAAGCTCTTTTTCCCCTTGAATGACGTCCATAAGTGTGGACATCGTGACGTCCTATCCTACCTCGTAGAATCTCTCCAAGAACATACGCTTGAAATCGACGAAGGAGTGGATGCAGTTGTCTGGCAGGTTGCGTACCAGTCGAAGGCGACTCCTTCTACTGCCCCAATAAATAATCGTGTGAGGATACATCATCATGGGGCAGATGGTCGGTGGTGATCTCGACGTAAGTGATGTACCGACTTGCTGAGGTCTTGCCGTCATACGGGTTGATATTGAACGGCTTATATCTTGGTGGGAATGGAACATCCCTCCAGGCAGCAGGGTGCGGTTGCCATATTCTTAGGTCTTGAAAGTTTTCTCGCGCGTGGAACATGGCTCGGAGCTCCTGAACCTCTCTTCTTACTTCTCGAGCCTCATTTGCAGTGGTGGGGGCCATTATTTTAGGAGGATTATTGCCCGGGTTCGGTGCCGCTGAGTTTGAGTCCGCATTGACCGCGGGACCCGTACTTGTTTGGCCAGGCGTCCCTCCTTGCAGAATTGGAAGAGCTGCTTTGATTTTATCTACAGACTTGACCAAGGCCTGTAGTATAGCCTCCAGGGTGTCGATACGTTGGCGATCACTAGAACCACCTTGATTGTTGTCCGTCATGAACACCGTCCTTACATGAGGAGTGATGGAAGGAACGGTGGAGGATGTGCCCTCTGAGTCATACCCATGCACCGAAAAGTCATCGGGGTATGTGGGAATGTTCTCTTCGGGTTCAGACTCGGAGGGAATAGTACCCCCAGCTTTAGAGCTTGCTTTATCTTGAGAGTCATGGATGTCCTCGGGGACATCAGCACCTGTTGTACTTGATGGGAGAGTTGTCTCCCCGGGCTCGTCTCCTTGGAACATCGGATTGTCGTGGATGTTCGGGGGAGTGCTACCCCCAGTTTCCACGACCCCCAGCAATGTAGATGATGAGTCTCCCATTGTAGCAGATTTCGTCTTTGAACGGGTGCCTTGGAAAACTCCGGTGGTGGACAACCGTTTAGAAGAAAGTCTATTAGCTGTAGTGGTTGATATCTTTGGACTGGAGACACTTGTCTTCTTTCCTCTTCCCTCAGCGAGGATTTTCTGAGTAGAGTTACAGGGGACAACAGGAGACGCCTCGTCCTCTGAGCTTGGACGTTGCAGTCTTTGGAAGACGGATCGTCGGTCTTCTTGCACCATTGCATTGTTGCAACAGCAATTGACGATGACTTGGGTACAGTGACATCCGTGAGAGGACTCTTTGCACCCTGGGACACCTTCTCTTTCTTTACGTTTGTGGAGGATGGCCTCACGCAAGTCAGATGGGTCCGGATCGACCATGTTTGCTCCCTGAATTTTGGGAGACTTTTAGGAACCTGCCTGTCCGTTTGCCGCTGGGGGCTGGACTCGAGTGGTTCTGTACAACTTTCCATTAGTAGCCTGCATAATAGTACACGGGGCGCTCGGACGGTCAGAGATCGGATCAACGGATCGAGCTTGCCAAGCTCGTGCTGCCTTAGACTTCTTCACTCTAGTGCGTAAAGGCACATAGTAGGAAGAGTCTAAGTGGTGCTGGAGAGAATCAAACATGTCTTCTTGGGAGCACAGGAGATCAGGACCATATGTGAGTCGATCGAAGACGGAGCCACGTGGAGTAGACGTCATGCGGCTGGAATCAGCGATCCTCATACGGCTGGCAGTCGTAGCCGTATGGGTCTTCTCCATGCGGTTGGAAACACAGGCCGCATAAGTGTTCTCCATGCGGCTGAAAATCCTGGCCGCATGAGTACTATGCTTTTGGCTAGCAATTTCAGCCGCATAGTCATTATTCATGCGGCTGGCAATCTTGGCCGCATGATTCTTCGTTTTGTGGCTAATGCCTTTGTTTGGTTTTTTTCTGGAGCCCATAGAATTGCTCTTTGCCCCTGCAAGTTCGGCATAGTAGTGCTTTCCTTTGCCGGACTTGGGGACAGCAGAATCTTCTACGGCTTAAAGTAGGGCTGCACGAGAATCGCCTTCACCGTCTTGGGTAGCAGAGAGTACTCCATCGAGGGCCTGGGAAGGAGCAAACGCTTTTGGCCTCCCCTCTTTGCGAGCCTTCGTGGTACGGGTGCGCTTCTGGACCGGGCCAGCGCTTCCTTCGGAGAGCATCTCTTCGAACACCTGTTGGTCGAAGCGGACGACCATCTTCTGTTGTGTGAAGCCAAGTTTGGCTGCATCCGATTGCGTCACCAACTCCTCAGCCATGGAGAAGTTTGTCCCCAGCAGAGTCGCCATCGTGTTTGCCATTGATTACAAAAGTACAGAACAGTTTTATAGGAGGACTGAACTTAGACTCACAATACAAACTCGCTTGTACAAAGAAAGCCTAGGGACGAAAGCCTAGGTACAGCAGACTAAGTACAATTGTTTATTTTAGATTCTGGGGATGATGATAGAGGCTCGAGAAGGCGACGGCAGCCCTGTCTTACTCCTTGGACGATCGGTATGCAGCCTTGGCTCCAGAAGATTTGCTCGGCGTCGAAGAAATGCTCTCTTTGCTCTTTTTCTACTTTTTTCTCCAAGTCTTCTATTGCTCTCTGATCTCGAAAAGGGGTCTCTCTAGTCGCGCTCTCTCCATTGTGTATATTGCCAGTGAATGTATATATTACAAGGGAATGGCACCTTGCTATTTATAGGAATAGGGTATGATCATTAGGGTTGCAATGATTGCTTCCTGGAGATGGCGGCGGCCTGTGGATTGGTCGATCTTGGCCATTAGTTTTGAGTGTGATGAATCTGGACCATTAAGTGTAGATTTCACCAAATCTCATCAGCAATTAATGCTGATTGGAATAAATCTTTCTCATGATGATCTTCTGATGTCTACGAATAAATTTAATTTTATTCTCCTGCCACGTATCCCAGATTATTGGGATTTGACCCAATCTCTGATTACAATAAATCTGGAAAATTGATCGGCTTAGGACACGTGTCCTAGGAGCCACTGGAGGATCTGAACCGCATGAAGATTGAGCCGCATAAGGTTTGGGTCGCATAAGGTTTGGGCCACATGTCAGGGCTGCTTTGGTAGTGGCCCTCCCTCGAACCTTTGAACCGCATGAAGATGATCATTGCGAGCCGCATAGGGATGCATCCGCCTGAGCCGCATGGAAATGGTCCTCTTGAGCCGCATGGGAAGGCCTCCGCTTGAGCCGTATGAGACTGTTTCGGCATGAGCCGCATAGGAAGGCTTCATTCTGAACCGCATGGGAAGTCTTCGCTTGAGCCGCATACGAACGCCCACGTGGCAAAGCCACGTGGTATTTTTATGGATCTTGGGGGATTGTGTCAGAGATCTTTCTTTTCCCTAGGGGTCTGTCATTATAACAGAGTCATAATTACCTCTCTTGTGTCAGGGCTGTCACTTTTTTCAGAGTTGTCAGCCGCCAAAGTGATTAATGCAGCATAGGGCGGAGGGGAGCACTATTACACTACGTGTCTTCTGAGCCGCATGGGATGTCTTGGGCCGCATAGTCCCTTATGCCGCATGACTCTCTGAGCCGCATGGGCTTTCCTAGCCGTATGGATCATTTTTCATGCTTCTACAGACGAGATCGCCCACTTGGAATGTTCTGATTTTAACCGTCTTATTGAAGGCTCCGGAGATGCGTGCTTGGTAAAGCTCGATTCTTTGCTGAGCCAAGAGGCGCTTTTCATCTAAGTCCTCCAATTCTTGTAGTCGACGACGGTAGTTATCTTCCGTCGTCAATTGGTAAGTAAGGGCGACGCGGAGCGAGGGTATTTGATTCTCCAATGGGAGAACTGCCTCACTCCCGTACACCAGAGAGAATGGTGTGTTTCCTGTGGCTGTTCGGACTGTGGTACGGTACGCCCATAAGCATTCACCAAGCTTCTCATTCCAATCGCGTTTATTGGGCGATACGAACTTTTTGAGAAGTTTGATGATTGTTTTGTAGAATGCTTCTGCCAACCCATTCGCTGCCAGATTGTATGGTGTCGAAGCAACATTCTGAATTTGGTGTTTATCGCAGAAGCAATAGAAGGCGTGGCTTGCGAACTGCGGACCATTATCGTGGATAATCCTTCGGGGCAGTCCAAAGCGATAGATGACGTGATTTGAGGAAGATGATCACGTTTGAAGTCTTTACTTCTGTAAGCAGAACATCTTCCACCCATTTAGAGAAGTAATCTGTGATTGCGAGTATGAAGCGATGTCCTCGGGAGGAAGGTGGAGTAATGGGACCGATGATATCCATTCTCCATGCTTCAAATGGCCAGGATGGTACCGTCGGATGTAGAAATTCGGATGGTTGGTGGATGAAGTCTGCGTCGACTTGGCAGGCTTTGTATTTTCTTGTATAGTCTATCGTATCTGCCACCATCATGGGCCAGTAGTAGCCCATTCGGCGAAGACGGTCTTACAATTTTGGGCCAGGCTGATGGGCCCCGCAGACACCGTCATGGGCTTCGCATATGGCCTCTTTGGCTTCTGTATTTGACAAACATCGAAGCAATAATCCATCGTTGGATCGGCGATACAGCATCTTCGTCTCTGTATTATAGAAGAATCTGAAAGAACGCCTTCTGATAGAGGTGGCCTCTTTTGGGTTCTCGTACAGGATGTTGTAAACTATGAAGTCAATGAATGCTTGTCTCCAGTCAGGGACTTTGTCGATCGTCTGAGCGGAATAACTCGCCATGAATTGAATATTGTTTTTAGGACAGACCAGTTCATGGCCTATTACATCCACCGATTGATGAGTATGATTTGGCACTGCTAGGGAAGCGACAAGACCTGGTAAGGCATCGGCTTCAATATTTCAGGGTCTGGGAACGTGTTCGATGAAGAACCCTTTGAACGACGAGATGATGTCGATCGCTATTTGGTTATAGGGGATCATGTCTTCATGGCGAACCTCGTATGAACCCCGGATTTGATTGACGATTAACTGTGAATCACCGTATGCTTCAAGATATTCTACCCCCAGCTCTCTTGCAAGTTGGAGACCAATGACCAAAGCGTTGTACTCAGCCACATTGTTAGAGCAGGGTTCTGTGAGGGAGTAAGCGTGATTGATCACCAATCCGGAAGGAGAAACCAGTACCACTCCGACGACGATGTTGCCCTTAGGTCCGGTCCTAGAGGCGCCGTCAAAGAACGTTTGCCATATATCATCGTGAGAGGTTGCATGCGAATCGGCGACCTCATCTAGGATTCTTTCATATATTCTGGATGACTCCGAGCCTGGGTGGGCTGCTAAAAAGTCTGCCAGGGCTTGACCTTTAACAGCCTTTTGTGGGACGAAGATAATATGGTAGGGGGACAGTAATATTGCCCATGTAGCGAGGCGAGAGCTGAGTGCCCCTGGTTTCGTCATGAGGACCCTGAGGGGGTTGACTCGTGATATCACGTGTATGGTTTGCCCCATGACATAATGTCGCATCTTTTGAATGGCGAACACCAGGGCGAGGCATTTCTTCTCTACAGCGGTATATCGGTGCTCTGGCCCGATCATCATTCGACTGAGGTAATATATAGCTTGTTCATGGCCTGCATCGTTATTTTGTGCTAGCAGAGCACCGAGGGAATTCTCTATTGATCGTACATAGAGCAGGAATGGTTTTCCAGTAACCGGGGCCACCAGGACTGGAAGGTTCGACAAATATTCTTTGATGCTGTCGAAGGCACGCTGACATTCTTCGTCCCATACGAATGAGACGCCCTTCTTCATGAGATGGGTGAATGGCTGACAATGCCCGAAGAGGTTGGAAATGAAACTCCTGATGTAAGCTAACCTCCCTTGGAGACCTCGAAGTTCTCGGAGATTTCTCGGGGGACCCATCTCCATGATTGCCTTTGTCTTCTCAGGGTCTACATGGATACCCTGGTCGGTGATGATAAAACCCAAGAACTTTCTGCTGGATACTCCCAAGAAAGATTTTGTGGGATTTATCTTCAGGTTATGTGCTCGTATCAGGTCGAATATCGTCCTCAGATCCTGGAGGTGATCTCCCTTACAGCGACTCTTGACGACGATGTCATCAATATAGCACTCCACGGTCTTGCGCAAGTGATCACTGAAGATTGTACTCATGGCACTTTGATATGTAGTGCCAGCATTCTTTAAACCAAAAAGCATGACTGTGTAGCAGTATATGCCAATCGGTGTTCGGAATGATGTATGCTTTTCATTGTCAGGAGACATCTTGATTTGGTTGTACCCTAAGAAACCATCCATGAATGACATGCGTTCGAAGCCGCATGTGTTGTCGATCATGATGTTTGTGATAGGGAGGGGGAATTCATCTTTAGGACATGTCTCGTTTAGATTGTAGAAGTCGATGCAGATTCGAATCTTTCGTTCTTCTTGAGGACCGGTACTATGTTGGCGATCCAGTTTGGATGTTGCTCCTCGTGTATGAAGCCGCTGGATATCAGTTTATTGACTTCGGCTTCGATCGCTTCAATGATGCCCGGGCGGAAGAGTCGCTGTTGTTGTTTGATCGGCTTTGCATCTGGATGAATGTTGAGTTTGTGCATAGCAATATCTGGATTTAACCCTGGCATGTCCTCATAGCTCCAAGCGAACACATCAATATATTCTTTGACGAGTTCCAGTAGCGATTCTCGCTCTTCGTCTGTCAGGCTTTTGCTAACGAAGATTGGTTTGGAGAAGAGTCGCTGCCTAGATCCACTTGTATGACCTCGTCTTCAGTAAGAGGCTCTCTCTGTTCGAACCGCTTTTCTTATTGTGCATCCAGCTGTTGGGCCCACGGCTCTAACTCGAGGATTTCAGGAATGTCTTTATCTTCTTCGTATGCGTCGGCGAATGCTATGTTGACTGACAGTACTTGTCTGAATACGTCTCCGATGCTGGTGTCTGAATCAGAAGTTGGTGACCCGGTTGAATGTGAATGCCAGTCGCATTCCTCATCTGAACTTTCAGGGGTTGTTGTCGGCGTAACATAACCTAATCCACATCGGGTCTTGCTGTAGTAGTCCCGTGGTTTGCCAGCCGGGACTGGTGGCTTTAAAGGTAATCGTCGCCCAGTGCCGTAGTTCAAGCCTGGCGTAGTCTCCAGATCATACCCCTATTTTTGCATGAGGTATTTGGATTGGAGGCTATAAAGATACAGAGGCAATCTTCCGGCATCTGATTCAAGATCGACCTTCTCTATGGTGAAGGGTTGTGGGTCGTCCTTCCAACAGAAGATGATTGGATGGTCCCCTCCCTCGATTATGCGGTAAGCGTCTTCCACTAGAGTAAGCTGGTTTGCAGTGTACACATTTGTCACCTGTGTGTGTAGGTAAGTACCTATACCGTGTTCCATAGCATACATTGTACAAAGCTTATTAAGCTCAAGGTAGTTCAAAGATAGCCCTTTATTGATGAAGTAAGGTATCTTTCCTAGCAGGATTACATCATCTGCGGAGGGAACATCAGTGTGGGCAGCCACATACTTGGCTAGCTCCGGTTCTTCTTCGGCCACCCCTTATATAAACGAAGACTGAGACGATGACCTCGGCAGCTTGATCGTCAGGGTTCCATCGGTGGAGCAGAACGTGGAGTCGTTGGCAAACTAGCGACCCCCGGTTTGGTACTCGATGCTGGGCGGGGAGTTGTTGGCTCACTAGAAGCCCCATACCTTGCATCAGGGTGACGACTCTTCTTGGGAAGGCGTATCGTCATTGGCTTGTCGGAGAGATTGAGCTTCTCCATTTGTGGCTGGCCGACTCTAGGCAGTCTGATTGTTCGTGGCTCCATTGTGGGTCTTAGCACTTGGCCAGACCTTGGCAGCCAGATTATCATTTGCTCTTCTTGTGCCGAGAGGCTGATTGCGTCCTTACGCAAAGTGGCTGTAAGTGGTGCGGACTTTCCAGGTTTGTGAGCTTGGAGGTGGATCGTTAGGGGTTCTTCTGATCCTGTGGCTGTCTCGGTACGAGCTTGCACATCTCCTTCACCAAGGTGTCTCCTCGACTTTTCGTATAGGCAGGAGTCTGAATAGTAGGATTCGACCCCTTTGAAGGGATCGATGTCGGCAAATTCTATCCTCACGAAGCCATGTTTGTCGACATACTTGAAGCACTGGTGCAGAGTGGAGGGCACGATCATGTAATCGTGTATCCAAGGGCACCCTAAGAGGATGTTGTAGGAAGTGTCTGCGTCTATGATTTAACAGGTTACTTCTGAGTGAAGATCGCCAATTTGGCACTTCAAGCGAATCTTCCCAATCGGGTAGCTCCTACCCGAATTAAAACCGCTGATGGTGGTGCTTGTTGCAGTTAGGCAATGCATAGGAATACGGAGATGATGTAACAGACCCTTCGGGATGATGCTTATGGAAGAACCAGGATCAATGTGCATCCGATCCACTTTGACGTCGCTGATGTATCCAGTGTAGTATAACGGGCGATCGTGTAGGTTGGTTTTGATGAGTATATCCTACGGAGTGAAGACAATATTGGGCATCGCTCCCGTACAAGCACTGTCTTGGAGATCTGTAGGCGGGCTCTCCCCCGGGAGGTTGACCTGAGCTAGATAGGCATCGGCATTCTGGAGTGCATCGTTCAAAGCTGTGCGAACATCCTTTGAGAGTCTCAGAAGCTCGTATAATGACAATTTGGCCAGTGTGTTGACCAATTACGCCAAGATGTCGAAGCTGTAGGGCCTCTCCAGCCCCTGCGGTACCTCTTTTCGGAGGGATTTGTCAAAGCGAGTCTCCTTCGGCCTAGGCTTATCGGTCGTCGGAGGCTGAGAAGGTCCTGGAGCGTCAGCAGTAGCTGGCTGATGATCTTCAGCCGAGTTATCAGTCACAGGTTGGGATTGTGCCCCAGACCGAGTGACGACAGCTGTGGCTTCTTCGATATCTTCCGAAATTGTGCTGCAGGACCTGACTTTTCCACTCTTTTCTTGCGAATGGAAGGTGGTGTGGATTGAGTCACCTCGAGTACCAGGTTCGGATGGACCCACATGACCTCCCCCCGTGATGTGGTGAGGGGCACTAGACCAGCAGCCTGATCCCGGGGAGGTGGAAGAATAGCAATTTCTATTGTTGCCAGAGGGATGGGTACCACACCATCTTGAGTTTCTATTAGAAGGAAGCTGCCAAATTGTACTGACACCAAATTGGCTGCCACAGTTACCTCTTCGAAATCAATGGCCAGAGCGTTCGAATCGATGAGATGTTGGATGTACCGTTTCAGTTAGTAGCAGTCGAGTGTAGCATGGTGGACGTAGCGGTAGTAATGGCAGTACTTTGGGCTCTTCATTTCTGTCGGCTGAGGTTTCCGTCTTGGCGGAGGGAGCTGAATTCTGTCTCCTTGTATGAGCATGTCCAAGATGGGCTTGACGTGGCCGTCTTCAAAAGAGTAGGTCATTTGCGGCCATTGTTTGTCTGCCAGTTTTGACTCAGGTTTCTAGACTGTATCGGCCACCAAAGCCTGCTTGCCCTTGTTGTCCCGATTTTTGGCGGAGCTACCCCCGTTGTTATTGTTGGCATTCGGACGCCTGCCCTTGTCCTCTCCCTCTGAGATGTGCAATCCCAATTGGCGAGTCTTCTTTAATCGTTCTTCGGCGCTAGTGACACTGATAATAAACATCTTCCAGTCCTTGAATTGACTTTCACCCATCCAAAGGCTGATTATTGGAAGCAGTATCTTTTGGAAAATTTCAATTAAGGAGGAATCTGGATTACCGAACGGCAATTTTATGGCGGTTTGGCTAACCGCTCAATATAGTTCCTTGTCAGCTCTTTCTCCCCTTGAACGACATCCATGAGGGTGGATAATGTGATGTCCTGTCCTACTTCGTAGAATCTCTCCAAGAAGATGCGCTTGAAGCTGGGGAAGGAGTGGATGCAGTTGTTTGGCAGGTTACGGTACCAGTCGAAGGCGACCCCTCCCAATGCCCCAATAAATAATCATGTAAGGATGGCATCGTCATGGGGCAGATGGTCGGTGGTGACCTCAAAGTAAGTGATATACCGACTTGCGAATGTCTTCCCATCATATGGATTGATGTGTAATGGTTTATAGTTTGGTGGGAAGGGAACATTTCTCCACGCAGCGGGATACGGTTGTCGTATCCTGAGGTCTTGACAGTTTTCTCGGGCGTAGAACATGGCTCGGAGCTCCTGGACCTCTCTTCTTGCCTCCCTGGCTTCGTCTGCAGCGGTAGGAGCCGACATCTCAGGAGGAATATTGCCCGGGTTTGGTGCCGCTGAGTTTGAGTCTGCATTGACTGCGGGGCCCGAGTTTGTTTGGCCAGGTGTCCCCCCTTGCAGAGTAGGGAGGGCTGCTTTGATCTCGTCTACGAATTTGACCAAAGTGCGCAGTATGGCCTCCAGAGTGTCGATGCGTTGGCGATCACTGGGACCCTCTTGGTTGCTGTCTGTCATGAATACCGTCCTCATATGAGGAGAAGTGGAAGGGACGGTAGACGACGTACATTTCGAATCATACCCCTGTAAAGAAAAGTCATCGGGGTATGTGGGAATGTCTTCCTCTGGTTCGGACTCAGAAGGAACAGTACCCCCAGCTTCCGAGTTCGCCTTGTCTTGGGAATTATGGATGTCCTCGGGGACGTCAGGATTTGCTGCATCTGATGGGAGAGTTGTTTCCCCCAGCTCGTCTTCTTGGAACATCGGATTGTCGTGGAGGTTCGGAGGAGTGCTACACCCAGTTCCAGCAATCTCCAGTGATGTGGACGATGAATCTCCCACTGTAGCAGATTTTGTCTTTGAACGGGTACCTTGGAAAACTACGGTGGTGGGCACCCGCTTAAACGACACTCTTAGTCATAGTGGTTGAAATCTTCGGGCTGGAAACATTTGTCTTCTTCCTTTTCCCATCGGCGGGGATTTTCTGCGCAGAGTTGAAGGAGACGACGGGAAGTGCCTCATCCTATGAACATGGTTGTTGCAGTCTTTGGAAGACGTACTGTCGGTCTTCTCATACAGTTGCGTTATTGCAACAGCATTTGACGATGACTTGGGTGCAGTGACGTCCGTAGGAGGATTCTTTGCACCCCGAGGCCCCCTCTCTTTCCTTACGCTTGTGGAGGATAGCCTCACGCAAGTCAGATGGGTCTGAAGCGACTTTGTTAGCTCCCTGGATTTTGGAAGACTTTTGGAAACCTCTCTGTTCGTTTACCGCCGGGGGCTGGACTCGAGTGGTTCTGTACAACTTTCCATCAGAGGCCCGTATAACAGTATGTGGAACGCTCAGATGGTCAGAGGTCGGATCAGCGGACTGAGCTTGCCAAGCTCGTGCTGCCCTAGACTTCTTCACTCTAGTGCATGAGGGCACAAAGTAGGAAGAGTCTAAGTGGTGCTGGAGAGGGTCAGACATATCTTCTTGGGAGTACAAGAGATCAGGACCATAGGAGAGGCGGTCGAAGACTAAACCGTGTGGAGCAGGCGGCATACGGCTGGAATAAATAATCTTCATGCGGCTAGCTGTCGTAGCCACATGGACTTTCTTCATGCGGCTAGAAGTCTCAGCCGCATGAGTGTTCTCCATGCGGATGGAAATCCTGGCCGCATGAGTGTCATGCATTTGGCTGGCAGTTTTGGCCGCATGGTCATCATTCATACGGCTGGCAATCTTGGCCGCATGAGTCTTCGTTTTACGGCCAATGCCTTCGTTCGGTTTCTTCCTAGAGCACATACAATCACTCTTTGCCCCTGTAAGCCCAGTATCGTAGTACTTTCCTCTGCCGGACTTGGGGACAGCAGAGTCCTCTATGGCTTGAAGTGGGGCCGCATGAGAGTCGCCTTCGCCATCTTGGGCGGTAGAGAGTACTCCGTCCAGAGCTTGGAGAGGAGCAAATGACTTTGGCCTCCACTCCCTGCGAGCCTTCTTTGTGCGGGTTTGCTTCTGGACCAGGCCAGCGCTTTCTTCAGAGGGCATTTCTTCAAACACCTGTTGGTCGAAGCGGACAACTATCTTCTGTTGTGTGGAGCCAAGTTTGGCTGTATCCGATTGCATCACCAACTCCTCAGCCGTGGAGAAGTTTTTCTCCAGCAGAGTCGCCATCGTATTTGCCATTGATTTATAAAAGAACAGAACAATTATCGGAGGACTGAACTTAGACTCACAATACAAACTCGCTCGTACAATGAAGGCCTAGGGACGAAAAACTAGGTACAGCAATCTAAGTACAAATTTTTATTTTTGATTCTGGAGGGTGACGATAGAGGCTCGGGAAAGCGACGGTAGCTCTGCCTTACTCCTTGGACGATCGGGTACAATCTTGGCTCTGGAGAAGATGTACTTGGCATTGATGAAGAAATGCTCTCTTTGTTCTCTCTGTATGCTCCTTTGTCCTTTCGATCTCTGTATATTCTCTCTCTGATTCTCTCTGGATCCGGGCCGGGGTCGTCTGTCGTCTCTCTCCGTGTGTGTTGCAAGGGAATGGCACCTTGCTATTTATAAGAGTGGGGGGCATCATTAGGGTTTTGCAATGATTACCCATTCTCAAAAGTCGGCGGCCTAAGAGTTAATTAATCTGGGTCGTCCATCTTGCATATGATAGATTTAAGCAATTAATGTGATTGCATTAAATCTCTGTGGACAATAAATGTTGATTGCCATGAATATTCACGACTTGTAATGGTCTGCCACGTGTCTAATTTGCTCGATTTGATTTGATCCGGACACTTATTGCAACAAATCTGATTAGGATTTGTTAACACCCATAATTCTAGGAAGATAAGACTGTCACGTGTCTCAATCATCTTGGCAGAGCAACAGATAAGTAGGCTGCATGAGGCTACATGGCCGCATGAAGATGGGTAGCCACATGGGAATGAACAGTCGCATGAATATGGGCAGCCGCATGGGAGTGGGCAGCCTCATGCTGATGGACGACCGCATAAGGGATGCAGCCGCATGCTGATGGGCGGCCGCATAAAGGATGCAGCCGCATGAAGATGGGCGGCCGCAGCCCCATGTCTCGGGATTAAATGGATTCTTCCAGCTGTGAGAAGATTTTCTCCTCTTCCCTAGGGACGCGCCATTACGTCAGTCATTATTGTGCCTTTTTGTCATAGCTGTCATTTGTCAGAGTTGTCAGCCGTCAGGGCATTAAATACAGCAGAAGACAAAGAGAAGAGCTGTTGCAGGCCACGTGGCTCCTCTCTGGGCCGCATAGGATTATTCGAGCCGCATAGACTCTTGAACCGCATGGATCCCTGAGCCGCTTGGGCTCTCTGAGCCGCATGGGGATCCTTGGCCGCATGAACCTTTCTTTATTCTTTTCCATGCTTCTACAATATGTTGGTTCTTGCTGCTTAACATGCTAAACATAATGATGTTGTGATGTTGCCTTTCCAATGAGGAATTCTATATAGTGCTTAACATGCCAACATGTTGCCTTGCTATAAAACTGCTTAAGCATAACATACATGCTATAGGATACTTTCTCTGAGAATTTTCATCATATGTTTTAGACGTTAATGCTAACGATGCGTCAATGATGCCTTTTTATGATAATACTAAGTACGCTATAATGATGCCTTCACATGAACGATGCTAAGGACATGTTTAAATACTTCACTATAAATATTGCCCATGAAATGTAAACTGATGATAGGCCCCAAATAGAAAGATAACTCTAATAAATGCTTGCTAAAATCGACCACTTAGTGTCAATTTAGGCGAGTGGGCTAGTTCTGCTTGCTAGTACATAGATGATGTTCTGACCCATATTGTGGCCACTCTTTTTAGGTACTCATGCTTGGGAAGTTCTGTACACGAAGATTGGCTTGATCGGTCTCGCGGCATCGATGATTTGTTGGGCATGCATCAGCTCTCCTTGTAAAGATGATGTCTTCTATTTATAAAGGGCATAATGAATGGAACATTGTAATCAGTTGTACTAGTGTGTTGTAAGCCATGTCGGTATATCTAGTTGTAATCTAATATATCAGAGTATCAAATGTAAGCTTTATGGTATTTGTTTAGTTGGCTATCAATGTCAAGTGAGAGTTGTTGTGAACTTTGTATTCTATTACAAGTCATGTACTCTACTTCAATTATCAATAAATAGAATTTATTTTTATATATCTCTATGCGACTTTAAGTTATCTACTTATCCCCGCTGCTATAAATCAGTAATGTGTTTCTATTCGATAGGAAAGAATGTCCTAATTCATTTCAATTTATCTGCTTCTGCCTCTGTGATGTGTTCCTATCACCCCCATTTTTCTTTATACGTATTTCCAGTGTACGGAATCCCGACCCGTACTTAGACTTGTCTTGCTTAGCTTGATCCTGGTTTAATCTTGCCTTGGTTTATTTTGGGTTCATCTTGGTTCGGCTTGGCTTGGCTTGGTATATTTGGTTGGGCTCGGTTTGTTAGGACTTGGTCCAACATGCTAACCCCCCTCTTTATAAGCCACCAACCCCTTTCTCTCTCCTCATTCACTTTTTTATTTACTTTTTCTTCTTCCTCCATTAACTCTCTCCACCAACCAAGAGCCTAGGCAAGTGCAACTTGCTTCATGGCGGAACATAATTTTTGTTGTTCCATTGTCTTCCTCACGAGATTCAAAGACACTTTAGTACTTAGCATTTTTAATTTCCATGGTTTATTTCATGTAGATCTAATGTATTTTTGAATTTCTTGGGTTTTGATCTATCAAACCATGTTATCTTCAAGTTTTGATTGTTCCATGTTGTAGAGAATTTTGTTCTACCCCAATTTGACCCATGGAAGTCCGAATTTTGACTTTAAATGAAGGATTGATGGACCTTGGAAGCCATGGTTTTCAGGATTTTTCTTCTCGGATCTTTGGAGAAGAAGAACAGCTTTATACGGCAACCTCATGCGGCCAGCCTTATGTGGCAACCCCCATGCGGCCAGCCTTATGCGGCAACCCCATATGGCCAGCTTTATACGGCAATCTCATGTGGCCAGCTTTATGCGGCAACCTCATACGGCCAGCCTTATGCGACAACCCTCATGTGGCCGGCTTTATGCGGCAACCTCATGCGGCCAGCCTTATGCGGCAACCCCATGCGGCCAGCTTTATGCGGCAACCTCATACGACCAACTTTATGCGGCAACCTCATGCGGCCAGCCTTATGCGACAACCCCCATGCGGCCAGCCTTTTACGGCAACCCCTATGCGGCCAGCCTTTTTCTGCAACCCCCATGCGGCTAGTCTTTTACGGCAACCCCACCCCCCATACGACCAGTCTTTTACGACAACCCTCATGGCAGGGTTATGTTTTGGACGTAGCATGATTTCAATATTGGCATGACTTTTACATGAACACGACATGATAATGTAGGGATAGAACACGATAGTGACCCGTCGTTGTACACTATTGACAAGTAACATGACATGATAGTGGCCCGTCGTGGCACACTCTTGATAAGTAAACCTAATATGATATACCTCGATATGCTGTTACGACGGCTAGCATGACATGACAATAATGAATGGCCTGGATATCGTGGATGATTATGTTTGTAGAAATGAACCAGTATTTTCTTACATCATGTCTAGGGCAGGGACCCCTAAGTACCACGATCAGGGGTACCTATTGAAACTGGCTAACGATAATAACTAGAATAATCCAGTAGTCATGAAGAGATTTTCCAGCTACAGGCAATCCCATTATCTGGGTGCCCCATCATGCGATTTGTAGCCTACCGTCGAGTAGGGCACATTTCCAGCACATTGTCATGTTTTGCACCCTTCAAGATACTTAAGGGTACATGCATTTCTTGGACGATGTACCCACATGAACTCAACCCCTAATTGCGTCTGGATAACCTGGATGGTCTGCATGGCTTGTGGCTATTGGAACATCTCATTGCATCTTGCTAGTAACTAGGCCTGTGATATCCCTAGTTAGTTAAAGTATCAAGCCGTACTTATTGCTTGACCGTGAAAGTTGGATGGAGTCTAACAAGTCTAAGTCTTGTCTGGTTCCAGTACCTGGTTATTTCAGTAACATGATTGCTTATGCTTACCTTATCAGTTACTGATCGGAATAATTTCTCATCTTCTTGATATTTATTGCCCTATTTAGATTTCATGTCTTATTTATTTTCTTATTTTTAAGTTCTAATATGCTGGTTTTAGTTCTTAAGTGAAGCCTCCTTTGTGGCACTTATTCTTTCTGGGATCTGACCCAGCTGGTTTTGTATGGCCAGATACCGGAGCAGCTCCAGCGGATCTCCCTACCTTCTAGCCATATGGTGACCACCAGGCGTAACCCTGGCAATGAGTGGGTTTTATTTTTGCTCTCCCACTCTATTGTAAAAGTATTTTTTTTGAGGCGTTTAGCCGACGAGCACGTGTTAGCTCGATTGCACTTTACTTACTGTCTGCCTACGGGGTGTAGCATGGTCAACAAATCCTAGGGTTGATTATGTATGACTGAAACTCTTGCTAGTCTTCACATTTTGTATGACTAGCTTCATGATCATCCAAGTATGTAATGTATGGGACGCCTTACTATTGTATATTTGGTGCTATGACATCTTGTAGCTGCTATTACTTGCTTGAGATTGAGACAATAGGCTTGTTCATGACCATAAGAGACTGATGGTTTGTAGTTAAACCCTCATGTATCTAGACAGCCGTGACCATATAGGGAGGTGACTTACACTTCAATATACGTAGCTGGCTATGTCCATCCCTACTCTCCAGTATTCTGGTTCTGGAGCATGACACGGTTTAAGTAGTAGTCTATATAGGTCTTGTGAATCAAGATATGTGAAGGTTTACTGAATAGATGTCTCAATCAGCACTCGCCCTTGATCTCTGCTCGTACCCTCTAAATTCCTGAAATCTTGACTTGATCACATGCTTGTATCTTTGATCTGTCTTGGTCCCTCCTTATTATTCCCTATGTCATCTTCTTCAGTGGCATTGCTCCTGGTCTAGCCAATCAGCCGAAAGGAGCTCAGCGAGTACCCCCATAACAAGAGGATCAAGCTCAGCACTCATGAGCAGCTTCCCGAGTTATGCTTCTTGGAGGTCCAGAACCGCCAGTACAGCCAGCCCAGCCTGTAAGGCAGGATGATGAAGTCTTGGTTGGACTCATCAGGGAGTTTGTTGCATCACAGGATCATCGAGGTGATGCATTGCACCAGACAGTACAAGATGCTCTGAACAGAGGTGGTCATCAAGGTAACAGAGCGGCCAACAGCTTCAAGCACTTGAACCCTCCCTTCTTCGATGGCAGCGAGGATGATATTGCTGCAGACGCATGACTACAGGACACTGAGGTTATTCTAGAAGCCGCCAGGACCCCGAAAGATGAGAAGGTGGCCATGGTGCGCCTGCAGTTATTGGATCTGGCCTGCAGCTGGTGGACGGCGTAGGCCATTGGATTAGTGGCACCTATTGCCTGGACAGTGTTCCATGAGAGATTTCAGACCAAGTACTTTGATGCTATAGCTCGGTATGATCTACAGACGAGGTTCACTAATTTGAAGTAGATGGGCAGGACGGTCGATGGATATGCGGCCGAGTTTTCTAGACTTAGTCGGTTTGCTCTCACCTTGGTGGCGATCGAGATCGACAGAACTCAGCGGTTCCAACAGGGACTCCACCTGGATATTTTACTGGTAGTAGAGCAATTTGAGCATCAGACTTTTGATACAATATTGAGAGCAGCTAGGAGGCATGAGTATACCTCCGAGAGGATTGTGGACCGGACCGGAGGTCGAAAGCGGTCTCACGGCCAGATGAACCAGTCTTCAGCACCCGCCCCAGCAGCTTGGGCTTTGACCATTGGAACTCTGAGGCGGACGGCTTCCGTTACATCGATTCAGCATTCGACCATGGTATATCCCTAGTAGCAGAAGCAGAAGCAGTCTTCCACAATGGCTTGCACTCATTGTGGGAAGCCAGGGCACGTAGTGTCGGAATGTCACAGAGCGTAGGGCTTGTGCTTGGTTTGTGGGGCACCGGACCACAAGGTTGGGAACTGCCTAAATAGGGGGGTTCATCTTCTTCAACCTTTTCTAGTCCCTCGGTTAGGGGACCAGCCCCAGTATCAGTCCAGCAGCAGCAGCAATACCCTTTTCCGAGTCCCTTGCCGCCTCAGACCCAAGCATTTCAGCAGCAGAACCCCCAGCAATATGCACAAGTCCAAGATCAAACCCAGAACCGCCAGAGAGGTTTCCAGCAGAGGGGACCAGCACCCAGAGGGCAAGGTCAGGCTATGGCTTTGACCGTGGAGGAAGAGTTAGCTTCAGGTGAGGTGGTGACAGGTACCATTCTCATCAACTCTTTTCCAGCATCAGTATTATTTGATACGGGTGCATCACATTCATTTATGTCTACACGATTTGCTACACGGATAGGGCTGGGGCTCGAGTCATTATCAATAAGTCTCAATATACTTTCTGGTAACGGTCTTGTAGGAGTAGATAGAGTGTTTTTCTCGTGTCGAATCATAGTTAGCGGTAGAGAGTTTCCCGCTAGGTTGATAGAATTCTAGATGGCCGATTATAATGTGGTCTTAGGGATGGATTGGTTGAGGGACCAGTATGCTAGAATAGATTGCCATATTGGCAAGATTATTTTTAGTATTCCTGGTGAGCCAGAGTTTTCATTTTTTCGAGGCGGAATAGAGCCTTCTCCCCCAGTATTGCGGATGGCAGTAGCAGCGGCAGTTCAATTTGCCAGAGTCGTAGAAGAGTTTCCCGATGTTTTCCACGATGAGCTTCCAGGTATGCCACCAGAGAGAGATCAAGTTCACCATAGACTTGATCCTCGGGACAGCACTAGTGCCAGAGAGAGTCTACCAGATGGCATCGTTAGAATTGAAGATCTTGTATAAGATGATTGAAGAACTCAGGACCAAAGGATTCATCCGTGCTAGTGGATCACCTTGGGGAGCCTCGATACTTCTTCTGAAAAAGAAGGATGGTACGTCCAGATTATGTGTTGACTATCGTACCTTGAACTCAGTGACAATCAAGAACAGATATCCTCTCCCGAGGATAGATGACTTATTTGATCAACTCAGAGGAGCGGCAGTATTTTCGAAGATTGATTTGCAGTCAGGATATCACCAGATCAGAGTCAGAGAGCAGGACATCCCAAAGATGGCCTTTAGATCCAGGTATGTGTATTGGGAGTTCCTTGTTATGCCCTTTGGAGCAACCAATGTGCCGGCTGTATTCATGGACTTTATGAATCGTATCTTCATGTCTTATTTGGATCAGTTCGTGATTATGTTCATAGACAACATCCTTGTCTACAGCAAGAGTGAAGCGAAGCATGAGTAGCATCTCAGAGTTATCCTCCAGATTCTCAAAGAGCACCAGTTGTATGCGAAGTTCAGTAAATGTGAGTTCTGGATTGATCGCATTTTATACTTGGGTCATATCATCACCAGAGGAGGAGTAGAAGTGGATCCCCAGAAGATCGTGGCTATTGAGACGTGGCCGGTACCCAGCACAGTTGTAAAAGTTTACAGTTTTCTTGGCTTGGCCGGCTACTATCGGTAAGTTTTTTCAAAATTTGCTCGGATTTCAGCACCACTAACACAGTTGACCCGCAAGGATGTACAGTTTGCTTGGATCGCAAAATATCAGGATTCTTTTGAGAAGTTGAAGCGAGGTTTGATGACGGCACCCATTCTCACGCTTCCAGATGGGACCGAAGGATTCTCAGTGTATTGTGATGCTTCAGACAGAGGTTTAGGACGTGTTTTTATGCAGCATGGGAAGGTAATAGCTTATGTGTCATGTCAACTTCGTGATCATGAGAGGAGTTATCCAACCCATGACTTGGAGCTGGCAGCAGTAGTGTTTGCACTTAAGCTTTGGAGACACTACTTGTATGAATATAGGGTAAAGATTTTCATCGACCATAAGAGCTTGAAGTATTTGTTTACTCAGAAGGATCTTAACATGCATCAGAGGAGATGGCAAGAGCTACTTGTGGATTATGACATCAACCTGTAGTATCATCCTGGGAAGGCCAACGTCGTTGTAGATGCATTGAACAGAAGAGCCGGAGTTTATTTTCTAACAGCACAACCTGATTTATTAGCAGATCTTCAGAAGATGGGTATAGAAGTTGTCCTTACTACCAATATGGCATTGATAGCTAGTATGCAAGTTCAGTCCAGTATAGTTGAGAGGATCAAGTAAGCTCAATCAACAGATTCTAAGCTTCAGCGGCTTAGGGTAGAATGTGTAGCAGAACGAAGACCAGAGTTATGTATTCACGAAGATGGTACTCTCCAACATGGGAGGCATCTTTGTGTACCTAGTGGTGATATCAGACAGAAGATCATGGCAGAAGCTCACAGTTCTCAGTATTCGATTCATTGGGGCGGTACAAAGATATATCATGATATCCGACAGTATTTTTGGTGGAATGGCATGAAGAGGGAGATAGCCCGGTTTGTCTCCCAATGTTTTGTTTGCCAACAAGCTAAAGCTGAACATCAGAGACTGGCTGGACTTCTTCAACCTTTACCGATCCTAAAATAAAAATGGGAGCACATTACCATAGATTTTGTAACTGGATTACCTAGATCCCCAGCTGGGACAGATGCCATCTGGGTTATAGTCGACAGGCTCACCATGGTAGCTCATTTTATCCCTTTCAGAATTGGTCAGTCGACGGACCAGCTTGTAGAGATGTACCTCAGGTAGATAGTCAAGTTGCATGGAGTACCAGTCTGTATTATATCCGACAGAGATTAAAGATTCACATCGCACTTTTGGCAGAGTCTTTAAAACATTTTGGAGACTCGTCTCAAGTACAGTTTAGCTTATCACCCGCAGACAGATGGTCAGTAAGAACGCACGATCCAAACTCTTGAAGAAATGTTGCGGTCATGTACACTCTACTTCAGTGGTTCGTGGGAGGATCACCTGCATCTCATGGAGTTCTCCTATAACAACAGTTTCCAGGCCAGTATCCAGATGGCACCCTTTGAGGCCTTGTACGGCAGAAAGTGCAAATCTCTGTTAGCATGGGATAATATAGGCGAGAGGCAGATGCTTGGTCCAGAGATGATCACACGGACCATTGAGGTGGTCAGGCAAGTCAGAGATCATCTTCGAGTTTCGCAAGATCGCCAGCGTCAATGGGCCGATTCTCATCGGCGTCCCCTTGAATTTTTTGTCGGCGACCATGTATTCCTTAGGATTTCGCCTACCCATGGCGTCATTTGTTTCAGCATATGATGAAAGCTTAGTCCTAGGTATATAGGGCCATTCGACATTCTAGAGCGAGTAGGAGATGTGTCCTATCGTCTCGCTCTTCCGCCGTCGTTACATGAGATGCAGGATGTCTTCCATATATCCCAATTGTGACACTATATTCTGGATCTGATTCATCTTTTTGATCATTCAGAATTGGTTGTTGGTACCAACTTTTCGTATGAAGAGAGACCAGTATCCATATTAGACCGAAGAGAGAAGATACTCAAGAACAAGACTATCAAGTTAGTCCGTGTTGCTTGGGGTCATCACTCCTTGGGTGAGTCAACGTGGAAGCGTGAGGATGATATCCGCTCGTGATATCCACACCTATTTGACTCATAAGGTATAATGTCTTCCTTATGCCTTATGTCTTTAATTCCTTGCTTGCATGAATGATTGCTTGGTTGACTGCTAGTCGTAGCATGCTTATGATTAATATAGATTGCCCCAACATCTCTAGCCTCTTGATTAAATTCCAAGGATGAAATTCTTTTAAGGTGGGTAGAGTTGTCACCTCCGTTTTTTGTTATACGTATTTCCAGTATACGTGTACGGAATTCCGACCCGTAGTTAGACTTGTCTTGCTTAGGTTGATCCCGGTTTAATCTTGCCTTGGTTTATTTTGGGTTCATCCTGGTTCGGCTTGGCTTGGCTTGGTATATTTGGTTGGGCTCGGTTTGTTAGGACTTCGCCCAACATGCTAATCCCCTCTTTATAAGCCACCAACACTTTTCTCTCTCTCCTCATTCACTTCTTCATTTACTTCTTCTTCTTCCTCTATTAACTCTCTCCACCTACCAAGAGCCTAGGCAAGTGCAACTTGCTCCATGGAGGAACTAAATTTTTGTTGTTCTATTGTCTTCCTTACGAGATTCTATGACACTTTAGTACTTAGCATTTTTAATTTTCATAGTTTATTTCATGTAGATCTAAGTTGTATTTTCGGATTTCTTCGATTTTGATCTATCAAACCTTTTTATTTTCAAGTTTTTATTGTTCCATGTTGTAGAGAATTTCGTTCTACCCCATTTTGACCTGTGGAAGTCCGGATTTTGACTTTAAATGAGGGATTGATGGAGCTTGGAAGCCATGGCTTTCATGGTTCTTCTTCTCGGATCTTTGAAGAAGAAGAACAGTTTTATGCGGCAACCTGATGCGGCCAGCCTTATGCGGCAACCTGATGCGGCCAGCTTTATGCGGCAACCTGATGCGGCCAGCTTTATGCGGCAACCTGATACGGCCAGCCTTATGTGGCAAATCCCATACGGCCCGCCTTATAAGGCAACCTCATGCGGCCAGCCTTTTACGGCAACCCTCATGCGGCCAGCGTTATGCGGCAACCTCATACAGCCAGCCTTATACGGCAACCCTATACGGCCAGCTTTATGCGGCAACCTCAAGCGGCCAACTTTATGTGGCAACCTCATACGGCCAGCCTTATGCGGCAACCACCATGCGACCAGCCTTTTGCGGCAACCCCCATGTGGCCAGCCTTTTACGATAACCCCCATGCGGCCAGCCTTTTACGGCAACCCCCCACCCCATGCGGCCAGTCTTTTGCGACAACCCTCATGGCAGCGTTATATTTTGGATGTAGCATGATTATAATATTGGCATGACTTTTACATGAACACGACATGATAATGTAGGGATAGAACACGATAGTGACACATCGTGGTACACTCTTGACAAGTAACATGACATAATAGTGGTCCGTCGTGGCACACTTTTGATAAGTAAACCTAACATAATATACCTCGATATGCTGTTACGACGGCTAACATGATAAGATAAGAATGAATGGCCTGGACACCGAGGGCGATTGTGTTTGTACAAATGAACCAGTATTATCATACATCATGTCTAGGGCAGGGACCCCTAAGTACCACGGTCAGGGGTACCTACTGAAACTGGCTAAGGCTAATAACTAGAATAATACAGTAGTCATAAAGAGATTTCCCAGCTACTGGTAATCCCATTATCTGGGCACCCCATCATGGAATATGTAGCCTACTATCGAGTAGGGCACATTTCCAGCACACTGTTATGTGTTGTACCCTTCAAGATACTTAAGAGTACATGCATTTTTTGGACGATGTATTCACATGAACTAAACCCCTAATTGCGTCTGAATAACCTGGATGGTCTACATGGCTTGTGGCTGTTGGAATATCTCATTGCATCTTGCTAGTAACTAGGCCTGTGATAACTCTAGTTAGTTTAAGTATCAAGTCGTACTTATTGCTTGGCCGTGAATGATGGATGGAGTCTAACCAGTCTAAGTCTTGTCTGGTTCCAGTACCTGGTTATTTTGGTAACATGATTGCTTATGCTTACCTTATCAGTAACTGATCGTAATAATTTCTCATCTTCTTGTTATTTATTGCCCTATTTAGACTATATGTCTTATTTATCTTCTTATTTTTATATTCTGATATGCTAGTTTTAGTTCTTAAGTGAAGCCTCCTTTGTGGCACTTGCTCTTTCTAGGATCTGACAACGCTGGTTTTGTATGGCCAGATACCGGAGCAGCTCCAGCGGATCTCCCTACCTTCCAACCAGATGGTGACCACCAGGCGTAAGCCTGGCAACGAGTGGATTTTATTTTTTGCTCTCCCACTCTATTGTAAAAGTATTCTTTTGAGGCGTTTAGCCGACGAGCATGTGTTAGCTCGATTGTACTTTACTTACTGTTTGCCTACAGGGTGTAGCATGTTCAACAAATCCTAGGGTTGATTATGTATGACTGAAACTCTTGCTAGTCTTCACATTTTGTATGACTAGCTTCATGATTATGCAAATATGTAATGTATGGGACGCCTTACTATTGTATATTTGGTGCTCTGACATCTTGTAACTGCTATTACTTGCTTGAGATTGAGACAATAGGCTTGTTCATGACCATAAGAGACTGATGGTTTGTAGTTAAACCCTCATGTATCTAGACAGCCGTGACTGTATAGTGAGATGAGTTACACTTCAATTTACGTAGCTGGCTGTGTCCGCCCCCGCTCTCCAATATTCTAGTTCTAGGGCGTGACAGTTTCTACTTGAAGATTATCAATTATGTACTAACTTTGCCTTGTACAAGTACAATACCAGACTTGTACGACATCATGTCCAAGCGAAGACGAATGATTCGGCGTGAGTCAAAGTGAGGACGAACGACTCTTCGAATTGGGGCATGGAAAATTAGTATCAAAGCACGACATTGCATCCTTGGTCTCCTATTGATTCGTTTCAAATCAAAGTTGTATATACAATTAAAAAAAGTTGCTTTTGCAATTACTCAATGTTGCTTTCGCGATTAAATCAAAGATGGATTCTGCTATTATCCTTATGTTATTTCTATAAATATTTCAAGTTATTCATATCTAAAAGTTCTTTGACCCTCTTGGATGCTCACTGATGTTCCATACAATAACTTTAAACACAATATGATTCCCCTGAATGCTTAATTGTTGTTAGTTTGGACACTAATAACCTAACAATGACTCGATGCTTTAGTATGCTATGATGCGAATGATATTTAAAATGTGGTGTGAGACTCGTCTCACAGTATCGGTATTTATATACGGATACGTATTTTGTATTGTATTTCGTATTTTCTCAGTTTTTGGAACGCTTTAAATTTTTTCCATGTTATAGATTTCCTCCTTGGCCGGCATACCGACGGTGTACCAGTGTATACCGACGATATACCGCCCGGGGCAGATTTCCACATTTCAAATATTTTCGATTTCAGATATTTTTGTGAATAGTATTTCTGATATTTTCATGAATAGTATTTTGGATATTTTGGTGAATAGTGTTCAGATATTTTCGTGAATAGTGTAGATGTATTCTATTATCCAATGGATAATTGGTTTTCTTTCAATGGCTAAGATTGATCTAGAATGTGACATGGATCACGATCCAACGGTCATAATAAATTAACCCCTTCTATGTATATCCTATGAGTTTCTCTCTCCTCTCTTTTTATTCCTTCTCTATTTCCTCTTCACTCTCTTTCCTCTTCCTCAAGCTTAGGAACGCTTGGCCTTGAGGCCTAGAGTGGTTTCGGAACCCCTCTTGGTGGTGGAGTAGAAGATTAGGCTTGGAATTAACCCTAGGCAAGTACATCTTGCTCAAAAGTGACATGACCATGCTATAATTTTGTTTTTCATAGAAATTAAAATTTTATTGTTCTATAATATGCTCCTCTAAATTGTTAACATGTTTAATATATAGCACTATTGGTTTTGATCGACAATATTGCGTAGTTCTGAGTTTCTAGATATGATTTTTGAGTATTTTGAGGTATTGATCTATCAAATGTTTTAATTTGTGAAAACTAATACTTCCATATTGTAGGAAATTCAATTCTATGCAATTTTGAGCATGAAAATCCGAATTTCGATTTAAAATGAAGTTTTTATGGCCGAAACAAGTTTTGGCAAAAATCTGGATTTTGTTGCTATTTGAAAAATCGGTATACCGACGGTATGCCGAAGTATACCGATGGTATACCGATTTTTGTACTAGAAACTTTCTATCTTTAGGCCGGAATACTGTCGGTATGCCGTCGTATTCCGCCGGTATGCCGTTTTATGCCGTTATTGCCCGTTTTTGATATGTTCTTCGACTATAATAATTTTTAACATGATAAGGTGATCTTGCATAGTTAGAGAATGATTGTACGCCCTATATACATGGCACATGCTTATGTTCATGTATTGTTCTACGTCCAGATTATAGATAGTGGCCTGTCATGGTGCACGCCAGATTACTGTATATGCCTAGCTCGATTTAGTGGCTCGTAGTAGCGCACTCATGACTTGATTTTCTTATTGATTTTTGAACTAGAGATATGTGTACATATTCTTTCTTGACACCGTGAATATAGCTTGTTGAATGTTTAATCTATTGCATCTTGGCACTGGACAATCGAGTGTGAGTATTGTTCCCTGTATCACGTGATGTTAGTACGAAAATTTTCGTAAGTGATAACTTACAATTTACTCGTACATAGCACACGTCATCTTAGAAAATTCTTGAGTATCCACGACTTAAGAATTTGATATGAATATGATAAGGTAAATGACTAGTAAATTTAAGTAGATCATTGTAGAAGAAAATTTGCACTACCAACCCCGAGCTCCAAGGGCTCTATGAGGCATGGCTCTACCCTTCTAGGCAAGGGCTCCATGACCTACCAAATTTGTGCATATTGATACACGATCGAGTCACATGTTATGCCGGGTTGTGGCGTAGTCAGTTAAATATTTTCTTTTACAAGTATATGATATGGTCGTTCATCTTATAAGTCAAGACATGTTTCATTTGCCAGCAGTCTTGTTGGGCAATAGATGTATACACGTACTCCTGGACATCCGGATATCTGCAGTCAGGTAGTTGTGAAAATCCTCAACTTGCATAGAAGTAATTAGGATTGTGATAACCCTAGCTAGTTAATGATAGCAAGCCGTAGGTAATGATTTGGCCATGCACTTTTGATTGTGTGTTACCTTATATGCTCTTGTGTTGGTGAGTGTCTAGAGGCTAAGTTCTGCTAGAGAAAAGATCTGCAACCCCGGTCCTTGTTTGGTTTAAGGGTTGTAGCTCCGATTTATAGTAGTACCTAAACCCATTGTTGCTCATCGGATTATTCTGTTCTATAGCTATATTGTTCAGTATTTTCATTCAGTCATTTATATTCTTGAGATACGTGCTTGTGTACCGCACTAGTCTCGACCCGCACTTATTTACTTCTGTCATTATGTTATTGTGTTGCTGTTGGGTTTTGTCATACACCTCGAGCTTCCTTGTGGTACTTGCTATTTGGGGCCTGACCCCACTGGTTTGTTTGGCCAAATTTACCGCTGGGGCCCGAGGATTCTCCCTACCTTTCTCTGGATGACCCGCCGCTGGCTTAGATCTGCGGTTGTTCCTCCTCGCGAGTGGGTTCCCTTTCTGTACTAATCGTGTTTCATTTCATTTTGGTGGTGTTAGCTAGGGCATGTGTTAGCCCTATTATTTTGAGACTTTCTCAGACTTCGGTCAACATGATGTATTATATTAGATCTAGACTGATATAGTGATCATGTATATTGGTACTTTGCTAGTATAGCATTTTGTATTCACCAACTTCATAATCATGTATGATATAGTATTTTGGGATGCCTCTTTGCTTTCATATTTGATATACTCTTGATACTTGTTGTTGTTGGATTGAGATAGGATTTGTTCGACCATAGGAGTCGTCAGTGGTATGCTAGAGTCTTCCCACTTGTCTTCTAGACAACTTTGATCGTATATTGGGGTACTGGCGTACTTTGATATACGTAGCTGGCTTTGTTTTGCCCCTACTTTCCTGTATTCTGGTTCTGGGGCGTGACAGGACTTTCTTAGTGGCCCATACAAGTCTGTCTTCAGACTTGTGGGGTATTCATCTTGTTAGAATCTCAATCCTATATTTGTCTTCATTTGATCTCCCTTTGATTATCGCATTCTCGATTTTCTTGAACTGTAAACATGATTGACATATCCTTGTTCTGTTCCTGTCCGTTATTGATATCTCGTATCCTTATCTTTCAGGGACAAACCACCTGCTTCTTCTTATGAAGGTTCAGTTGCTCCTCCGTCTCAGGCAGCTCAGATGAAGGTCATGATCAGACCCCTCCTCCGTAGAATCAGAATCCCGTACCATCTTAGTATCCGTAGGCAGCTCAATTTACTCATGTCCTATCAGCTCAGCCAGCTCCGTCAGTCCCCTCAATACAGCTAGCCCCGGTAGACCAGCGTGCCCTACTCGAGATGATACGGGGCATGATGGAGGCACAATAACAGCAATATCAGAATCAGCTTCAGATCCAGCAGCATGTGGTTCAGTTGTACCAACATTTACAGTACGGCCAGGACCATACCAACAACACCCTCTGCCAGGGCGTTACCGTATCTTTGGAGGCAAGTGTACGTCGTGGTCACAAATCAGTATCCGACTTTAGTCGCCTGCGTCCTGCTCAGTTCTTCGGTACCGAAGATACAGTATCAGCCGATTCTTGGCTTCAGGACACCAAAGCCATTTTGGAGGCAGCTAGGACTCCAGCAGAGGATAGGGTAGCAGTGGTAAAGATACAGTTATCAGACATTGCCCGCGACTGGTGGGTAGCACAGGAGATGGGTCTTCCTAGGCCTATTAGTTAGGAGACATTTCGAGAGCGCTTCCAGGAGAAGTTCTTCCACACCTCAGCTAAGTTCCAGCTCCAGCAACAATTCATCAACCTTCGCTAGAAGACGAGGACTGTGGATCAGAATGTGGCAGAGTTCTGTAGGCTTAGTCGATTTGCATCGCACATGGTAGCTTCTGATGGTGATAGTGCTCGGAGGTTTCAGCAGGGCTTGCACTTGGAGCTTCAGTAGCTCATGGTAGGCCATTTTTATGACACCTTCTATACAGTACTGAGAGCAGCTAGATCCTTGGAGATGACCAGTCAGAGGATAGCAGATAGGACCGGAGGTCAGAGGAGGTCACACTCGACTATGAGGGGCATTACCATTCAGTCCTCAGCCCCAGCTCCACCTGTCAGAGCTCCAGATCATCGACCTCCTCGTCAGACAGTATCATCAGACCCGACAGTGGCATCAATACAGTAGTCCAGGCAGTCAGGTCATCCTGGATGTGATTATTATGGAAAGCCAGGACACAGCAGAGCCCAGTACAGGGGGGCCAATCATCAGTGTCTCAGGTGTGGTGCGTCTGACCATATGATTCGGTCTTTTCTACTATTACGTCCAGAGGGTTCATTAGTCGCCCTAGTACCATTGGCGATCGAGAGGGCACCAGCAGAGTCAGCTCGATCCTATGTTCAGCGCCCGCTTCCGACGTAGTCCCAACAGTTTCAGCACCAGCGTCCAGCACAGTATACCCAAGCCCTGCGGGCAGGACCGAGCCAGCAGTAGACTACACGAGTACCCGTGAAGCATGGGCAGGCTTTCAACATGAGCTTGCAGGAGCTGTTGGCCGAGGGCGGTCAGGTTGTAGGTGAGATTTTGAGCATTCATTCAGTTTATCTTACTCTTGGGTTTTGTTGACGTTCTTGTATTCCACCTACATTCATGGTACAATGGTCGCCTGGACATATTCGGCGAGTGAATGCGAGTTTTTTGTTCCACTCATCTGCCTCCGTATATCGTAATACATGATATATATCATGTATCCTGACTACGTAGGTACGTCCTGAATTAGAGTCATGTCTTCGACTGAGTCGTTGGTACCGACTTACTTCGAAACTTGACCCTTGTCCACTTTGTGAGTCAGCGTAGGCAAGCGAGGACGAATCCCTACTCATCTGACTCAGGGGTATATTATTCCATATGCCTCATTTTCTTGTATTATATATATATGTATGTATTTATTATTTTCTGTATTTATTTAAATTCTGTATCTCAAAATATCACTTATGTACTGCATGTTTTCTTTCGATGTGTTATGATTTTATATTGTTTTAGCATGTGTATTTTTGCTCGACTGGCTTTAGAAAATTTCGAGGACGGAATTTTTCTAAGTTGTGGAGAGGTGTGAGACTCGTCTCACAGTATCGATATTTATATACGGATACGTATTTTGTATTGTATTTCGTATTTTTTCAGTTTTTGGAACGCTTTAAAAATTTTCTAAGTTATAGATTTCCTCCTTGGTCGGCATACCGACGGTGTACCGGTGTATACCGACGGCATACCACCCGGGGCAGATTTCCATATTTTAAATATTTTCGATTTCAGATATTTTTATGAATAGTATTTCTGATATTTTCATGAATAGTATTTTAGATATTTTGGTGAATAGTGTTGAGATATTTTCGTAAATAGTGTAGATGCATTCTATTATCCAATGGACAATTGATTTTTTTTTAATGGCTAGGATTGATCTAGAATATAACATGGATCACGATCCAACGGTCATGATAAATTAACCCCTTCTATATATATCATATGAGTTTCTCTCTCCTCTCTTTTCTTTCTTTCTCCATTTTCTCTTCACTCTCTTCCCTCTTCCTCAAGCTTAGGAAGGCTTGGCCTTGAGGCCTAGAGTGTGGTTTCGGAACCCCTCTTGGTGGTGGAGTAGAAAATTAGGCTTGGAACTTAACCCTAGGCAAGTACATCTTGCTCAAAAGTGACATGACCATGCTATAATTTTGTTTTCCATAGAAATTAAAGTTTTATTATTCTATAATATGCTCCTCTAAATTGTTAACATGTTTAATATATATCACTATTGGTTTTGATCGACAATATTACGTAGATCTGAGTTTCTAGATATGATTTTCGAGTATTTTGAGGTACTAATCTATCAAATATTTTAATTTGTGAAAACTAATACTTCAATGTTGTAGAAAATTCAATTCTATGCAATTTTGACTTTTTAAAATTCGAATTTCGATTTAAAATAAAGTTTTTATGGCAGAAACAAGTTTTGGCAAAAATCTAGATTTTGTTGTTGTTTGAAAAATTGGTATACCGACGGTATGCCGAAGTATACCGACAGTATACCGATTTTTGCACCAAAAACTTTCTGTCTTTAGGCCGGAATACCATCGGTATGCCGTTTTAGTCTGTTTTTTGCCCTTTTGCCCGTTTTTGTCCGTTTTTTATATGTTCTTCGACTATAATGATTTTCTAACATGGTGAGATGATCTTGCATAGTTACAGAATGATTGTACACCCTATATACATGGCACATGCTTATGTTCATGTATTATTCTATGTCCAGATTATAGATAGTGGCCTGTCATGGTGCACTCCAGATTACTGAATATGCCTAGCTCGATTTAGTAGCTCGTAGTAGCGCCCTCATGACTTGATTTTTTATTGATTTTTGGACCAGAGATATGAGTACATATTCTTTCTTGACACCGTAGATATAGCTTGTTGAATGTTTAATCTATTGCATTTCGACACTAGACAATTATTCTGAGTATTGTTCAGTGTATCACGTGATCTTAGTACGAAAATGTTCGTAAGTGATAACTTATGATTTACTCGTACTTAGCACACGTCATCTTAGGAAATTCTTGAGTGTCTACGACTTGAGAATTTGACATGAATATGATAAGGTAAATGACTAGTAAATTCAAGTAGATCATTGTAGAAGAAAATTCGTACTACCAACCTCGAGCTCCAAGGGCCCCATGAGGCATGGCTTAACCCTGCTAGGCAAGGGCTCTATGACCTACCAAGTTTGCGCATATTGATACGCGATCGAGTCACATGTCGTGCGAGGTTGCGGCACAGTTAGTTATATGTTTTCTTTTACAAGTATATGATATGGTTGTTCATCTTACAAGTCAAACACGTTTCATCTGCCAGCAGTCTTGTTGGGCAATAGATGTATACTCGTACCCCTGGACATCCGGGTATCTGCAGTCAGGTAGTTGCGAAAATCCTCAACTTGTATACTAGTAATTAGGATTGTGATAACCCTAGCTAGTTAATAATTGCAAGCCGTAGGTAATGATTGGCCGTGCACTTTTGATTGTGTGTTACCATATATGCTCTTGTGTCGGTAAGTGGCCAGAGGCTAAGTTCTGCTAGAAAAAAGATTTGTAACCCCGGTCCTTGTTTGGTTTAAGGATTGTAGCTCCGGTTTCTAGTAGTTCCTGAACCCCTTGTTGCTCATCGAATTATTCTATTCCATATCTATATTGTTCAGTATTTCCATTCAGTCATTTATATTCTTAAGATACGTGCATTGGTACCGTACTAGTCTCGATCCATATTTATTTACCTCTGTCATTATGTTATTGTGTTATTGTTGGGTTTTGTCGTGCACCTCGAGCTTCCTTATGGTACTTGCTATTTGGGGCCTGACCTTACTAGTTTTGTTTAGCCAGATTTACCGCTGGAGCACGAGGATTCTCCCTACCTTTCTCTGGATCACCTGCCGCCGGCATAGATATGCGGTTGTTCCTCCTCGCGAGTGGGTTTCCTTTTTGTACCGCTCGTGTTTCATTTCATTTTGGTGGTGTTAGCTAGGGCATGAGTTAGCCCTATTATTTTGAGACTTTCTCAGAATTCAGTCAACATGATGTATTATATTAGATCTAGACTGATATAGTGATCATGTATATTGGTACTTTGCTAGTATAGCATTTTTTATTCACTAGCTTCATGATCATGTATGATATAATATTTTGGGATGCCTCTTTACTTTCATATTTGATATACTCTTGATACTTGTTATTGTTGGATTGAGATAGTATTTGTTCGACCATAGGATTCGTCAGTGGCATGCTAGAGTCTTTCCACTTGTCTTCTAGACAGCTTTGATCGTACATTGGGGTACTGGCGTAGTTTGATATACGTAGCTGGCTTTGTTTCGCCCCTACTTTCCAGTATTCTAGTTCTGGGGCGTGAGATGTGGGAATAGAGAAATCTTGCCATATGCGTTGTAACATGCTTAGAATTGCATGTATTGTTGGAAAAGAATTATTAATGGAATAATTGGCGGATGAGTTCAACAGAATTGCTAAGTTGACTCATGTGTGGTGCCTTACGATTTTGAGACCCTAAGATGTTGGCTTTATATTGTGATCATTTAGATCACGAATGTCCGGAATAGATTTGAGTTGGTATTGTTTGGTGATGGCTTCGTTTTTGTGTGGTATATTGCCTCTACCACTTCAGAATGAGATGTATCGTGACCCTTTCCTTCGAATAGCAACGAGTCTGTCTATGAGCCTTGGGTAGTGTCGAGACATAGCTGGGAGTCATGCTATATCACTAGATGACTTGAGTGTCCCTTGATGGTGACATTATACTGGGTAGCAAGATTGTCGAAAAGCGTAACGAGTGCCTTGGTCGGAATTGCTCAGTCTGATGATGGCTTAGACTAGCAGGATGATAGTTATATTATGGTTAATAAATTTTGTTAGCGAATGTTGTGGCTTAAAACATCGAATGATTGTTGCGATTAGTTGAATGGGAATCATGTGTGGCTATTAAAAGTTGGTTGCTAAATTGAAAGTTTTAGAAATATTTTCGGCGACTCGAATGAATGTTGGAGACCTGTGCTATGACCTTAAGGTAGATAGATGCTAATCCATCTTGACCACGAATGGTAGAATCAGAAGTACGAGATCATTCTTGACAGAATGGATAGTTATTGCATATGTGCATACATGCTGAGGAATTAAATTGTATCACAAAAGTAACAAGTAGTGCCTCCGAATACTTATGTTGCATAGAAAATGGTTAATTGATGCATCAATTGTTTGATTGATTCAAATGGATTACTCGACCCTTGCGATATGAGAAATTATAAATATCCGTGTAAGATTTTTGATGGCAGGAAATGAACGGAATTTAGAACCACAAAATGTGTTGGATAGCGTTAGTAGATGGTGTGACGGTATAGACGGCTGTCGGTTGGGGTACAGATTGCTGGCTTATGACTTAGTGGTATGACTTGTCATATTGATCGAATAGTATGATTTTATAGTATTTTTATGAATCTATCAGAATTGATGACCCTTGAATAGTTAGCCTCGATATATAGATCCGTGTGGGTATGAAGGAATTGGAGTAGAAATTGGATCGTTGGAAAATTTATTTGATGGATTATTAGATTGATGGGAATCGTATGTCAGACTGGGAATTAAACCGTAATATTGCTAGATCAATCTTAGTCGATCGTTGGATAAGTCTAGAATGAGCCTCTGTGGGAACTAGTTCCTTGAGAATGACCCTGAATAAATAGGCTTGACCCTAGCGACCGCAGGTTGCATAACCAATTGTCGGCATAGTCGGCAATGACAATTAGCGTTCAGACTAAGTTGATACCCATAGGTTTGGGCAGAGTTTCTTGGAATTGTCGGTTGCATGTTGGCATTAGAATAAGAAATTAGTATGGTCCCTTGTAGCTGTCTACACTAGGGAGTCACTTGAATGATTAGGTTTAGCTGTCGGTATAGCTAGCCTTAGAGACTTGACCGAATAATAGGGTAACCGTTGGCGACCCGTAGGATACCCTTTTGGTATTGAACGAGAGATGGTGATGAGTATGACCTAAGAAAGTATATGCTGTAAGTATATGCTACAACGTGAGCCTTAGAGATGTTTGATCCTTGAGGATTAATGTGTCGGCCTATAGCAGAAACTGGAATCGTTGAATGAGACTTGCGTCATATGTATCGAGCAGTGAGTTGTTCCATGAGATAGAATAGACTGCTCATGATGAGAATATGGAATCGATATCTATAGTCGGTTAGCTAGAGTAACCTCGAATGCTGCATATAAAGTTGGAAAGATGAACCGTTGCTTAGAAGTTTGCTTGTGAATTTTATAGTCGAAAAGGAAGTCAAAAATATAATATTCCATGATGGTTTTTATGTCGGATCAAATGTTGCATGGAATGGTACTCTGGGATCGAGTAGTTGATAGTAAGTGACTTCGGATTTCATCTTTTAGAAAAGACGAATTGCCTCGGTGAGAAACATTATTGGATTTGAAAAGGAATATAATTACATATTGATTATTGTGAAATCTTAGTATGGTTGGCTCTAAGTTAAACCCATGGCCCGAATGTTAGAAATATCGTGCTTGGATAAAAAACTTATTCGAGTTGTCCCTGATGATAAGTGTCGTGGCTTGAAAGATAGCGATTGTGGCGAAGCGAATGAAATAATAAGTCAATTGAAAGGATGTTAAGTTAGAATTAGGGAAGAAAATTATACCATGGTTTATCGAATTGTACTAACACAGAAGTTGGCTGAAGTACATATATTTTGGGGATGCCTAAAGTATGTGTATGGATCCAATCGAAGTGATGAGTTGCGACCAAGATAACACTATCGGGAGAGCTTATCAAATCATACTAGCTCGGACTTTGGCTGAAATGCATATATTTTGGGGATGCCTTAGACTTGTGTATGAACCCAAATGAAGTGGTAGGCTGGAATAAAGATATAGTTGGATGGAAGAATGTTGGTGAAGCAATGAAACGTATAAATATTCTGGAAAAAGAGAAATACGGATTAAAATATTTACGGATCAAGTGGTAGAGTTGCATAAGAATCTCAAAATTTTCTAGAGTGCCGAAACGGATATTAAATTGAAGCCGAATGAGGAACTTGTTGCGACTAAATGAATTTAGTAGAATGAGTTGTTCCCTTAATTTTTTAGGACAAACTTTTTTTTCAGTGGTATATAATGTAATGCATCGCTCCACATGAGGCATTTGGTTGGCTTGTCAGATGCAGTCAGAATGTTGGACCGTTACTTGTGTTGGAAAAGTAGAGAATTGAGATTGATGTAGTCTCTCTTAGCTGGCCGATGGGATGGGTATTGGAACATGGCTCACTGGTGGAGCTATGTCTAGTAGGAAATAGATGTGACCGAAACATGAAGTCCCTTTTATGCAAGTGAGTGGAACTGTCCTTCCTCCCTACTCCTTCATGCCTAATAAAATATAGTTTTGTGTTGCTATAAACTATCCCTAAATATGTTCCATGTGTTATTTGTTAAATAATAGAGATGCTTATACTGTAAATTGTTGAAATGAATAACACATGAACATTGAACCGTTGAATGAATAACACTTAAACTGCTAATATGAAACTGATACCATATAATGAATCGATAATGTCCCTTATGCTTAATGCTGCTGAAACAAATGGATCACTTGAACAATGAGATGCTTTGTGAATGATAGAATGAGAAATAAACTGGCTATGCTATCGACCCAATGAACTAAATGAAACACTGAATCATGTACACTTTGTATAACTTTTGCAAAGATATGAGATGTTGCCTGTTTCTTATAAGCAATAAAAAATGAATAAATGTCCCTAAGAAATGAATGTCCCTATGAAATGAATGAATGTTGTTTGTTCCTCGTTGAAAGTAATGCTATGAGAAATGTTGCAATGAATCAATAAATAAGAAATGATGGGGCTTAGAATCGTCGAGATCCCCAAGTAAAAATGTTGGTAATGATGGAAATGATAAGTCATTGAAGACGACGTGGATAAGATGAGATGAAATAATTTACTATTTATCTTACTCACTTTTAATATTTTATCATGCGTTTACATTCACGATCGAGTCAGACATGCATTCGCATGATCATGGAAAACTTGTGCACAAGGGGGTGACTGCTTCCGGGGACGATATCCCGGGACATTAGGGGGATCGATCCGACCAAGGGAGGAGTGTAAACGTACTTTAAGGGTACGTGGTATCGAGATATTTCATTCGGGCTTGCAACCCGGTGAAACGTCGAATCGATTACCATTGAAGTCCTATATGGCAACATCCTAAATGGTGCACTAACACTAGTAGTCATGTAGTTAGGATGCACACTAATGAATGTCTTGTGTAGGCAGAGTAATCATAACATCCAACCTGTATTTGATGCAGGGACAAGGGAATCGGTTATCGATAAGAAATTACTTAAATGTGATATATTCAATATATATATATATATATAAAAATTATATATATATATATATATATATATATATATATATATATAAATATATATATATATATATATATATATCGGTTCTTGCTGCTTAACATGATAAACGTAATGATGCGGTGATGTTTACTTTCAAATAAAGAATTCTATATAGTGCTTAACATGTTAAATTCAGTATGCCAATATATTACCTTGCTATGAAACTGCTTAAGCATAACATACATGCTAATGGATGCTTTCTATGAGAATTGTCATCATATATTTAAGGTGTTATAGCTAACAATGCCTCAATGATGCTTTTTCATGATAACACCAAGTATGCTATAATGATGCCTTCACAAGAACGCTGTTAAGGACATGTTTACATACTTTACTATAAATATTGCCAATGAACTGCATACTGATGCTAGGCCCCAAATAGAAAGATCACTCTAATAAATACTTGCTAAAATTAACAACTTAGTGTCAGTTTAGGCAAGTGGGCTAGTTCTACTCACCAGTACATATATGATGTACTGACACACATTATGGGCACACTTTTTAGGTTCTCGTGCTTGGGAAGTTCTGTACACGAAGATTGGCTTGATCGGTCTTACGGCATCGATGATTTGTTGGGCATGCAGAAGCTCTCATTGTAAAAGATAATATCTTCTGTTTATAAAGGACATAATGTATGGAATATTATAATCAGTTGTACCAATGAGCTGTAAGCCAAATCGGTATATCGAGTTGTAATCCAATATATCAGAGTATCAAATTTAAGCTTTATGGTATTTGTTCAGTTGGCTATCAATGTAAAGTGAGTAGGTGTTGTAAACTTTATGTTCCATTAGAAGTCATGTAATCTATTTCAATTGTCAATAAAGATAATATATTTTTATATATCTCTGTGCGATTTCAAGTTATACGCTTATCTTCGCTGCTATAAATCAGTGATGTGTTTCTATTCGATAAGAAAGAATATCCTCATTAAATTCAATTTGTCTGCTTCTGACACTATGATATGTTCCTATTTGAAGATTATCAATTATGTACCGACTTTGCCTTATACAAGTGCAATACCAGACTTATACGACATCAAGCCCAAGCGAGAATGAATGATTCGGTGTGAATCAAAGCGAGGACAAATGATTCTCCAAATTGGGGCATGACAGAAAAGGCTTTCCCAGGACCAGGGCTACCAGAACTGGGTGACTAGTGAGATATTTCCTAATATCGTCGAATGCTTGTTGGCATTCCTTAGTCCATATATAAGAAACCCCCTTTTTCATAAGCTTATTGAAAGGGTGGCATCGTCCAAAAAGATTTTCTATAAATCATCAAATGTATGCCGAGCGTCCTTACCGGCCTCGAAGCTCATGAAGATTCTTTGGAGGAGTCATATTCAGGATGGCCTTGGTCTTTTCGAGGTCAATGTGAATACCCTTGGCTGTGATGATGAAGCCCAGGAACTTGGCATTGGAAACCCATAGGAAAATCTTGGTTGGGTTCATCTTTAGACGATGTGTTTGCATCAAGTCGAACATCGTCCTCAAGTCCTCCAGATGGTCGGCCTCCCTTTGAATGAGGTATGCTTTTCATCGTAGATTTTTTTCAGGGGTCATAATGAGTAGATTTCTTTCGGGGTTCAGAATGAGGTATGCTTTTCATCGTCAGGAAATATTTTGATCAGGTTGTAGCCCAAAAACCGTTTCATGATGGACATACGTTCGAAACCACAAGTGTTGTCAATCTCACGTCAATGATAGGAAGGGAAAACTTATCTTTTGGGTTTGCCAAGTTGAGATCCCTGAAGTTTATGCATACTCGAATCTTTCTATTCTTTTTGGTGACGAGAACGATATTGGCCACCCAATCTGGATGTTGCTCCCCGTGAATGAAGCCACTACCAATGAGTTTATCTACTTCTTTTGGAATGAGTTGTGCTTTTCATCATTTGGAAATATTTTGATCTGGTTGTAGCCTAAAAACCTATTCATGAAGGACATACATTCAAAATCACAAGTGTTGTCGATCACCACATCAGTGGCCGGAAGGGAAAATACATCTTTTGGGTAGGCCGAGTTGAGATCCCTGAAGTCTATGCAGACTTAAAGCTTTCTATTCTTATTGGTAATGAACGATGTTGGCCACCAAATCTGGATATTGATCCTCGTGATGATGCCATTGTCTATGAGTTTGTCCACTTTTTTCTCGATAGCATCCTGTAGGAACGAGATGTAAAGTGCTATACTCTAGAGGGGGTGAATAGAGTAGGCAGCGAAAAATTAGCTATTTAAAAACCGTTAGCAACATGATCACAGAAATATGTCACAAATATATAAATGTAAAAGTAGATAACAAAGAACAAACGTAAACAAAAGGATGTATATTGGTTTTCCTCTTGTGAGGACTATTCCAGTCGAAAGAACTCCAGCTTTAAGTTAAAATCTGCTATGGAAAAATGCCGCAAGTTTACATACGAAGTTCTTACAACTTCTACAATGCAAGCTTTGATCCGAAGTACTCGACCAACTTTAATTGTGAAGTATCTTTCTCCAATCAAGCCTCTGATTACAATCACTCTGAACTTCTAGACCGTATCGCACTGGCAAATCGACTAGAGGATTTTAATTAGCTTGGGATTTGAAAATGAAAGCATAGAATACTTTGGAAGAATGTAGTAAGCTTAGAGATAAGAGAAGAGAGAATCAATTGGTGTGTTGAAATTGTAGAAATTCTTTTCTATATATAGGTTTTTCGAATGGAGAATTCGGGCAAAATTCTTTGAGAGAATCTCGGCAAATAGCCGTTGCATCCATAACTGCGGGGAGACTGGGTTAAAAAATCCAACGTACGACTAACCAAAGTCGGGTCAAATTCGAGCCAAATTCTGTTGGTCCAGAGTTGAATTGGTTAGGGTTTTAAAAATAGGGTTTTGGGCTTTTTGAAAATTCAAGCTGTTAGGAGCTTTTGTAAATGGGTTTATATTCAAAACAAAGGGATATTTTGAAATCATTTTGCGGTACCTATTTACCAGAACGACTCAGTGTTGTATTCCTAGACTCAATAAATTATGAAAATTATATTTATAATGGAAATACAGACTCATACAATAAAACGGCTTCATTTCTTGAACGGTAGCAGTAGCAGTTCTCAACAGTTGTCAAAGTAGCCCTTATATCGAGACAAGATTAGATCAATTATTAAAATAAGATTTAACCATGACCAATGGGCCATCAATTTACCCTATTTTGATAATTGACAAACTGACTCATATAACATTGAGATCTTGATTTTAGATAAATCAAAATTGTACTGTCTCCTCTTTAAAAAAATCTTGGATCCTACAAAAGATGTTAGATCCACTTTTTCCTCCATTGTCACTTAGCAAAATAATTACAACGAGGGAAGCTCTCCCGCAATCCATGCTTAAGAAACGAACGTTGAAGAAATATAGAAAATATCTAAAGAATAACATATATTTCACAGGCAATTCTATGAAGGAAGCATAAACTAAGATAAATAATGCTACGCATAGAATGAGAAGTGCATACTAAGAATAAAAGAGAACAATACAATAAATAGAAAATGCATACTAATAGGAGTTTGAAATACATCAACTCAGCAAGCAATTTTATAGTGCTAATAATAAAAATAAAAGATAAAGTACTATCTTGGAATGTCGGAGCAGATCCATGCATACATAGAAAAAAGTAGATTCTAATCAAATACCATTTGGACAAAATATAATAACGTCTAGACCAAAACCCTCAGCAACTAAATAGAGTCATCGTCATCATCGCGATCAGCATTACCACCACGTCCAAAAGGACCAGCTCCAGAAGTGTCAGCTCCATGAGAATGGTGTGAAGTAGCACCAGAACCACGATACCAGTCATAAGCGTTACCGAGCTTAAAGAAGTGATGAACCGCCTCATCCTCACAGCGGTAGCCAGAAACAGTTGGATCTTGTTAAAGAGAACTGACATGCTGACCAGTCTGGGCAAAATGTAGATCTACAAATGAGTTTGTCAGGGCCTGAAATCGACTAGCATCTCGGGACTCATGTTCCCTCAATGTGTTAGTAACAAATGCTCAAAAAAAGTTGTGCTCATCCAGCTGAGCATGTGTCACGACCCACACCCAGTGTTAGGGCACGAGACGTGGGTACGTCCAGCCTACGCCACAGTATTGGCGGTAGAACGCTGTCCTAGGTCCAACATCTAACACAATCTAGAATATGCTCCAATTGGAGAATGATATACATAGTACAACTCAATCACAAAACTAAGATGGAATATAAGAAAGATAATCAAAACAGAGAGTCACAATATGAATATAAATCCCGGTGTAAACAACACCATAATAAATCTCAATACAATCACCAAGTGTCATAACTAAATAATAATATAAGTCTAATCTAAATCATGGAAAGTCCTCAACGACTACTGGATCCTGCTGAGGGTCCAGGTTACATGTGTCAACTAGGCCTACTCCATAGTAAGTGTCGCAGCAATCCTCATCATCTGTAATATTGTCAACGGTCCAGTCAGGACAGAAATGAATACATAACTCTCACACAGTTCATAACATGAAAGAAAATATGAAACAAGCTATAGAATAATATATATGAACTGCTGATAAAGAAATAGTAGAGAGACTGTAAAAGAAGAACATGATATAGTAGAAATAGATATACTTGATATAGATAAGAAAACTGAGCTAACTACGTGATTCATAGCACATGTTTGGTTATGTAAAAAGGCTTAGGTTATACATGATTTAAATCTCATTGGAGTTATACATAAAATGGTGTAGATCACATAACCTAATAAATACTCCCCCTGCCCCAATCAGTACACAAGGATCCATCCAGGTTATGTTATTGCACATGAAGGTAGTGCGTCACATGGATAGCTAGTCCACATGCACACTCGGTTATACATGAAGGCTCACATGATCATGAGTGTACGAATATAATGAGTAGACGATACACATGATAAAGTACATGAGCACAATATATACGATGTATCCGAGGGGATAGCATAGCATAAAGAGATCCATATAGTACTAATCCGGGATATATCGTGACAGCAACAAGTAAACTAGTCTATAACAAGTAAATACGTCCAAGCAAGAATGAAACGGTCAGAGAATGTACTCGCCTGACAATCTGAGCTGCTGATGAGGATGTGTAACTGAACTGGAGTGAGGTAAACCTATTCAAAGCAACCACAAGTCCCAACAAGGTCTAACATAACATAAGAAATGCCTACAATGCAATTCTTCATGATTCTAGGTCCTTCTGGGTCAAAGTCAACCCTCGGTCAACTCTGGTCAAAACTGGTCAACTCAGGTCAAACATGGTCAAGTTAAGGTCAACTAGTCTATTTACTAATTTCTAGGTCATACACAAGTTTTCAGGTCATTCGAAGTTCGTTTGAGTCAATTTGGATCAAGTTTGACCCAAAGTTGACTTTTGTCAACTTGGTCAACTTGTCGGCCAATTCGACCAAACTAGCCAAACTAGACTCCTAACGACGATCCTAATCTATCCAAACACTTCCAATAGTCATATCACAAGAATTTATTACATTACCTATATTTATACATTTGTCACAATATATATATATATATATATATATATATATATATATATATATTTAAAAAAAAAAATATATATATATATATATATTTATATAAATATATATATATATATATATATATATATATATATATACATTTTTTTTTTTATATATATATATACATATATACAAAAGTATATACATATACATATGTATAAGTTAGGAAAGGAAACATGGTTTGTGAGTGTGAACGATGTTGGGGGCTGCTGGTATTGGGTTTAAATATGAGAAGAAAATAATATGAGACTACAAGAGTATTCTATGTATAACGTATTACAATCTATAGTAAAATACATATATAATATATATACATATAGACATATATATAGATATAGGTATATACCAAGTATGAAACCAACGAGGTCGATCTCGAACCTGGAGTAAGCTCCCAGGTCTGAAATCAAGGTCTCGACCCTCACATAACACATTTTCGAATTTAGGCATTTAAGGAATTTAATATACATATACATACATATATATATCTATATACATTAAATAGGGAAAACACCATAAAAGCCTAAAAATGGCTAGAAAATTTGAATCAAACCAAAGAGTCAAATCCCACAAGTCTAAAACAGCGTCCAAGAATCAAAAACTCAGAGATTATCGCATTAAATCTCAAGAATCAAATTATCACAAAATTCTTCAAATTCAATTTCAAGGAAAAACCAAATTATACTTGAAAAAGGCAAACAAATAGGTACTAATCCCGCGGATCACTTTCCGCAAGTCCAAAATATCATATATATAAGTTAACAAGTCAGAAAATATCAATTAAAAGTCGAAGAATCAAAATATCACGTTTCTATTCAAAATATTGAACCCGAAAAACCCAATTTCGACAAAACGACCCAAATCACAAAATACTCCAAACCAACTCACGAAACTTGGCAAATACGTTGGTCTCGACACGTGGGATATGCTCGAGTACTCCTGTGGTCGAAACCATATCCGTGTCGTGTCCAGAGAGTGCGTATCAGAAAACTAATTTTGTATGTCGAAGAGGATGTTCTCACTCGATTGCGCATCACACGCGCAACGAGAAGCCTCTTGCTAGTGCACATGGCTAGGGAGGGTCACGGGGTAGGTCTAGGACACGTCGATACGACACGAAGTCGTAGCAACATGACACAGTGGCTCGCATAACAGCCCAAGGATTTGGTACGCGCGTGCGTGCGTGCGTGCTCGTGCATGCGGTTCGTCGCTCGTGGCTCGTGCGTCGTACCACGCCATAACTCAGGATCGTGTCCATGGGTAGTCCAGGTGTAGAGCTACATGTTCCAACTCCTGGTATGGGTCCTCATCGTGCCATGTTCACGTACGAAGGCCGTGTCAGCGACAAATTTTATCCTGAATGTAAAGTTCAGCCGACCAGTGTACGGGCTATTTCTCCGTGCTCGCTTCACAAAACGACGTAAAATTTTTTGGGCATGTAGGTAGAGGTTGTCCCAACTTGATGGTAAAATTTCACATGAGATGGAGCTCTGTGCGTCGAGTTATGATGCACAGACTGCAGGGCATGCACGGGACCATGTACGGGATCTTGTGCACGTGTGTCCGTGTCCGTTCGGATGCCGAAATTGTGTCGATTTCCGATCCGTCTTTACGAAAGTTGGTACAAATCATATAAGGAATGATTTCATGAAAACAGAATCGAAAATTAACACTTTTAAATTCTAAGTGGCATTTTGTCGAACACGTGCAACGTGAGACCGATACGTGTCCGATACCGCTATCAAACGAAACCAAAATCCTACGAAACTTCATACACAGATCAAGGGTGCCTATATGGATGCAATAATGAAGAAAATTCAGGAGAAACAAAGGTAGATCGGGATTTACCTATTGAGAGTCGGAATCTCAATAAAAGGAATTCCTCGAGCGCTTTGTCGGCCGATTTCTCCTGAGCAAACGCCTTCTCCTCCTTACTAGCAGTACTCCAGCAAGATCCTCTCCCTTCTATGAGTGCAACGGAATTCATTTGGGGAGAAACGGACTTCGGATGAAAAAGATGGGATTTTTGGAGAGTGGAGGCTAGGGTTTCTCTAGATCTTGGAGGTTAATGTGTTTTCTACAAATGAGAGAGTTGGGGGCTGCTTGTGGCCGGCCAATCTAGGGGGTGCTAGGTTTAGGGTTTACTCATGGACCAAGCACTCCATGAGTTGCTAAAAGGCCCATGTCAAAAAGGCTAACTAGAAAATAACTTAAAATTCATTTAAATCATTTAAAAAATAACTAATTAATTCTAAATTAAATTCTAAATGATGAAAACTAATTCTAATTATGGCATTAGGTTTTTAGTCATGGTTGACTAAGGCCAAACCATTTATACTACCAAAACACCAATTCAGATACCAATCAAACCGCACAACAAGCAATTTAATTAATAAATTAATAAAATTCAAAGTAAGGCACAATGACTAAAATACCCTTAGCCTAAAAAATAGGTAATTAGCCAATCTAGTCACATGGTTGAGTCTCCTTGGTCATAGTTAGTCTCTAGGTCAAGCAGTCTCTAGGGTTAAGCTAGCAACAACCAAAATCATAATTCACCCATCTAAATATTACAAAATAAATAAAGAAAATTACCAAAAATCATAATATGATTTAAATATTATTATTAAATGATAAAAATTACAAATGTACAAAAATTATCATCATTTTTGAAAAGTGGTGGTTACAAGTCTACCCTCCTTAAAATAATTTCGTCCTCGAAATTAAGATGATCCTACTCCTTCTAGGTCAAATCCCCAACAATCATGGTCTTAAGAAAACTTATCTAAATCATGCAGTTGGAAAGATATCATACATGATTATGGCAAGTAATCAGTATGGGGTCTCATCATCTAGCCATTAGTCATTGTTGATCAAAAGTAGTCCTAAGGTATAAAAACATACAAACAATATGGTAGTGTACAGTAATCATCAAGACATGATAAGGTATAGGTCCAGTACTCACCTCTACTAGGTTTGGTAGCTGGATCTCTCCCCCGGAGGTAGGCCTCGACTAGGGACAGGTGTAGTAGGACAGTCTCGTATCTTGTGTGCAGCTGACCCACAAAATAGGCATAATCCTAGTCTCTTTCTACAGTACTTCCATACGTGCCCAGGCTTCCTACAGAAGGCACAGGTAGGCACTCGCTTAATTGGCCTCTGTTGGACAGGAATCTGAACTGGATAGGCTGGTCTAGGCTGGAAGCCGGGGTAATCCTAAGGCTTTGGGTATGTACTGCTTCTTGCCCTCTTGGGGATAGGCTTTTCCTTCGAATGCATGTAATCCCACAACAGTTGGATACTGAGACTCTCCTCTCTCATAGGCTCAGCCTGAAGTCTCTGCACCTCCCGCACATCCTGAAGAAGTCTGTAAATCTGAGCCCCATTAGAAATGGCTTGGGGTACCACTCTAGGAGGCAAAGGGAGGCCCTCAGTCTCCGGCTGAACTGCAGCCCTCTCCTAAAGGATAGAAGATGGAGGAAAATTCTCTGGTGAGGCTGCTAACATCTCTTGAGCAATAAAAGGGAAAGCACAATCTCGGTCTCATCCGAAACTGCAGCTGTGCACTGGGGACGGACTCTGGTCATGGGTGCCATTCTGGAAAAAATAAGGAAAATAATAAATTATCAGGCTGTAAGGCAGTCTATCATCCTATGTAAAAACTGGTAATTATAAAAAATAACTAGGAATTAACTATATAGGTTACTATTCTAAATATGATCAAAATCAAAAGTTTAAAGCACGACTGTCATTAGCATTGAAATCTAATACAATATTTATAAAAGAAAATTTAGTCTCGGTACGATCTAAATTGATCAATCTCTGGATAAATCAAGATTTGGGCAAGATGGGGAACAATGGTCATCAAAGTCTGAGCACGCGCATCCAAGGATGGAGATCTAGGTCATAATTAAATTTAATTCAATTGAGTACGACCCAGGATATTAATACGATGAGAAAATGTGACCAAAGTCGATTGGTCGTGATCAATGGAGTTAGGGTTCAATGATATTGAAAAATTTAAAGGATAATTCAAGGATATGAAATAAGTCAATTTTCTCCTTTTGATAGAGAAAACAGAAGACAAGGTTTCATAGGGAAGTCAATTTAATCATCTATCTCTGATACCATCAAGCTTATCTAATCATCATTTGCCAATCATATCTTTATCTCATAAGTCTAAATATGAAAATCAACCTTTATATGACTACCACCAAGAATTTAAACCCTTTTGTTATGAAGATTGGACCTTGTCATGATCATCGTAGGCTCAATTCCTAAATTCCAAAAACATTACTCATGAAGCATACCCTTTTATTTATTAGCGCTCAATACTAACCACTTAATCATCTTTAAATCCAAATTATTCTACCTTGTCTTAAATTAGATCCGAAACCCGTAAATTAAGTTTTATGAAATCCTTGGACTTGTTCAAATTACTCTCCTCGTGTAATTCGATCTGAAACTACTAGGCCTTACAAAACTTATTCTCCATTAAAATCAACCTTCATATTTCCTTCAACGTAAACCCTCAATATTATTATTCTTAAAATTTAAAATTCTACAAAATCTTTATATTTTCTATAACTCAAAAATCCTTGCGTTCTTTCTGTTCTTAACTATTTTCTTGCAATATCATATTCAATTTCGTATTGTCATCGAATACAGTTAAATTCTCTTTTCCATTACTAATTCCCTAAATTTAACATTATAGCCTTAAAGTAAACGTCTCAAGAATCAATAACCAAAAATTTTATCCACGTCCTCAAACTATGTCGACTTCGAATATCCTCGTCAGCTAAGAAATGCATCTATAAATTATTTATATCCAAATATTTCTCTGTGTGCGATCGTCCCTAAATTGATAATATAAAACTCTTGATTTCATTCTCACTTTTTACCACATCTCTATCTCAAAATTCTATATCAAAAACCAACATTTTATTTTCCTACCTAGATTATCGTGAGATAACAAATTACGTCCTTTTCGAGCTAGATGATTTACGTCACATCCTCGACCTTCACAAGGTAAAAAATAAAGAGATTCAAAGTTTCAAAATATAGATGACAAAATTAGATACGAGATGGGTGATTGATATAATTGGGACAGAGTTAACTAAGATAAGAAAAAATGGGAATACAAGCAATAATGGCAAGAAAAAAATAATGATAAAACCTGTTCTTGCTCATCTGTTCAAAGGAATGAACGAATTTTGAGATATAATCTGATAAGCATACACGTCTTCTGGAAATCATGTGCTAGAATTTTGCCACGCCAGTAAGCATAGCTGCAATAAACAATAGAGTACGCAACTGAGGTATACACCCTATAATTATGTTATTTAGAATTCTTACCTCGCCAACCGGTATGGCTGTAAGAAAATCTAGATTCCATAAGTAGAAGAAGTATATCTAAATCAGGCTCTACGGCATTATCATGCTAGCCAGTATGACTGCGATAAATCCTAACTCCACAATTAAAGTAGACTTTTACCTTTCTCACTGTCCTTATCAAGTATATGTTATCAGTTATACCCTAAATTCCAAAATAAAATAAAAATAAATATAAGTATATTTAAATACAAACTCAAAGTTAACAACTAATCAACAAGGTTCAAAATTCAACAATGAATCCATCAAAATCAAATTTAATAACAAGGAGTAATGAGTGAATCAAATGAGTAATGGGTGAATCAAATTAGGGGAAAAAGATTTCAAATCGAAGTTAAAATAAGATTCTCAAGGGTCGTCCCAGGAATCTTTCAAGGAATCCTAACAGTGATTGAGTATCCTCTAATTCTAACAATTTGCTTCCTATACTCTCTAGCAGGCTCGTAGTAGTACGACTAAGTCGTTGTACTACCACGACATCGCACTAATGCGAATTAGGACCTGTATGGACCGGAGCGATGAGATCGTGTCTCCATAACCATCCTGAAGATAGATCAAAACAAAAAGCAACTACTGAGAATAAAGCAAAAAAAATCAAAGGAGGACAGTTTATTTATTCAAGGAAAGCATTTAATCAACAAGAATTTAGATGGCAAGTATTGGATCAGAGTTTTCCTAATGTGATTGAGTACCTCAAAACTATATCCTATATCCTACTGCAGGCTGTAGTGATTCTCTAGTTCGAGTACCACTACAAAATCACACTAGTTGTGATTGGACCTGCATGGGCCACCACTAAAAATATATCACGACCTACACCCAGTGTACGGGCACGAGACGTGGGTACGTCCAGCCTACGCCACAGTGTCGATGGTAGAACATTGTCCTAGGTCCAACATCTAACACAATCTAGAATATGCTCCAATTGGAGAATGATATATATAGTACAATTCAATCACAAAACTAAAATGGAATAGAAGAAAGATAATCATAACAGAGAGTCATAATATAAATATAAATCCTGGTGTAAACCACACCATAATAAATTTCAATAAAATCACCAAGTGTCATAACTAAATAATAATATAAGTCTAATCTAACTCATGGCAAGTCCTCAGCGACTACTGGATCCTGCTGAGGGTCCAGGTCACCTGTGTCAACTAGGCCTGCTCCATAGTAAGTGTCGCAGCAATCCTCATCATCCGTAATATTATCAACGGTCCAGTCTGGACAGAAACAAATACATATCTCTCACACAGTTCATAACATGAATGGAAATATGAAACAAGCTATAGAATATTGTACATGAACTGCTGATAAAGAAATAGTAGAGAGACTGTAAAAGAAGAACATGATATAGTAGAAATAGACATACATGATATAGATAAAAAAACTGAGCTTACAACGTGATTCAGAGAACATGTTTGGTCATATAAACAGGCTTAGGTTATACATGACTTAAATCTAGTTTGGAGTTATACATGAAATGGTGTAGATCACATAACCAAATAAATACTCCCCCTGCCCTAATCAGTATACAAGGATCTATTCAGGTTATGTTATTGCACATAAAAGTAGTGCGTCATATGGATAGCTAGTCCACATGCACACTGGGTTATACATGAAGGCTCACATGATTATAAGTGTACATGAACGTCATATAAGCATACATGAATAAGTACGAATACAATGAGTAGACGATGCACATGATAAAGTACATGAGCACAATATACACGATGTATCCGAGGGGATAACATCGCATGAAGAGATCCATATAGTACTAATCCGTGATATATCGTGATAGCAACAAGTAAACTAGTCTATAACAAGTAAATACGTCCAAGCAAGAATGAAACGGTCAGAGAATGTACTCGTATGACAATCGGAGCTGCTGATGAGGATGTGTAACTGAACTGGAGTGAGGTAAACCTATTTAAAGCAACCACAAGTCATAACAAGGTCTAAAATAACATAAGAAATGCCTATAATGTAATTCTACATGATTCAAGGTCCTTCTAGGTCAAAGTCAACCCTCGATCAACTCTGATCAAACCTGGTCAACTCAAGGTCAACTAGTCCGTTTACTAATTTTTAGGTCATACACAAGTTTTCAGGTCATTCGGAGTTCGTTTGAGTCAATTTGGATCAAGTTTGACCCAAAGTTGACTTTTGTCAACTTGGTCAACTTGTCGGCCAATTCGACCAACTAGACTCCTAACGACGATCATAATCTGTCTAAACACTTCTTATAGTCATATCACAAGAATTTATTACATTACCTATATTTATACATTTATCACAATCAATATATATATATATATATATATATATATATATATATATATATATATATATATATATATATATGGAAAACCCCTTCAATTTATTAATGACGGCTCAAAGACCGTAGACAAAAACCGTATACAAGGAACAAAATGCCGAAGCCTATACAGGTATACCGCAAAAAGAAGGAGGGAGAATGGCGAAACAATCGCCCGGGGCTACGGAGGTAGCACCGACCAAAATGCTACCGAACAGTGGGAACACAGGATGCTCCGCTTACGGCATTGTCGGGCAATTTCCAAAAAGAGCTGGTTCGTCGAGTATGGGTGACCTTCGTATCTCATTTTGTTGCGATTCTTTCAGATGACCCATGTAGCAGCCGCTGCGACGATCTGGTGGCCGTGGAACACGGAACCCCAGGAAGCCAGAAGATCGTGGAAGCATCCGCTGCCTGCTCTATGCTGAAAAACTGGTTAAGGGTAGTCCAAGTCCTGTCCGACAGCACCCCCTGTCGGAAAATGTGATCGATAGTCTCCATCTGGCGTTCAGAACAGCAGGAGCAAGCTGATGCTAAGCTAATCCCGATGGTGTTAAGGATGTCGTCTGTCGGCAGCTTCTTTCTGAGGACTCTCCACAATAGAAAGGACCACTTCTTGGGGATGCAAGAATGCCAGTAGTGAACCATTGGGAAGTACGGCCGACCGTTGCCCCGGATAGCGGTTATCGCCGACCTCACTGAGAATGACCCCGACGCCTCGAGGGTCCATCTTAACACATCCGCCTCGCTACCGATGCGTAAACCTTGCTCACGAATGCTCTCTGCCGCTTCGTTACCGGACCACTCACGAATCTGGTCCCAGTTCCAGTCGTCGGTGGGGGGGGTTCCACAGGTCTCTGATCCTACAATCTCTCGGGGTCTCGGTAAGACTCGGGATCATGTTGTCTCCAACCCATCGCTCAAGGAATGGGTTCGAATCTTCCGCCCCCAGTTGGAGTCTCATCGTAGGTTCGGCAAGGTCGCGTCCGATAAGGATACGGCACAAGACAGCTGAGGATCTGCAGTTGGAAATGGCCATCGAGGGGTGGATATGTTTGAAGTATCTTGCTTTCAAAAACCTGCTCCATAAGTTGTTGCTCGTGCGGAGGTTCCACCACAATTTTATAGAGAATGCTTTAACAATGTGAGTGAGTCTGGAGAATCCCAGACCCCCTCGCCAGTCGGGTGAGCCATAGAGTCCCAGTTGGCCCATTGGTGCTTATCTTTGTCACGACCCGCACCCACTGTGAGGGTACGAGCACGTAACAACGCCCAGCCTACGCCGCAGTGTCGGCGGTAGAACGCTGTCCAAGGTTACTATATAACCAACAAATCATGCAATTATAATATACTCATCATGATCGACTCCGAACGGAGGACAAGTATAAGATATTGTAACTCAATCACAGTCTAAGCACGATAAGATAATCACAGAAGAATTAACTAAGAACAGAAAGACAACTACTAAAATAATAACAACTCTCAACAATCTCAAATACTACACAAGTCTCAAATCAATACAAAAGTTCGACAATAAAAACAGATGCTAGTCTACTAAACTAAATCCTGATCACTCCTGAGTGTCGGGGCCAAAGGTAGTCATCCCGTCTCCGGGTCCATAATATGTAGGGCATGTGTCCTCAAGGAAATCATCTGTAAAATTTTCAACATGTCAAGTCAGGACAGGAACGAGTACAATACATCAAGAAATCCCAAGTAAATGACAGAGAACTATAAAGCAGTTATAGACATTTTTATTGATGAACATGGTAGTTTGTATACAGGTGATGGTATAGAGAAACAGTTAAGATATAAGGAAAATAAGGTAAGTAAAACAAGAGAAAAATCATAGCAATAAAGACTGTAAATAGAAACTAGCTGAACTAGAGCAACATGATATAAGTCCAGAATGTAAATGTAAATAAGTACAAAACCCAAGTAAATCCAGACAATATGAATCTGATACCAGGAAGTTCCAGTGCAAGAGGAGTCCGGTATAAGGTGAGTCCAGTCGGTGATCAAAGGTTCCAGGGTGAGTCCAGCCTATACTCTAACAGTGTGTTTTAAAATATCGGGATCGTCATGTGAACAGCTGTAGGTAATACGGCATACCGCACACTCGGCCAAGTGTGGGATGGCTATCGTTCCAGTATAATTCCAAGGGAGTGGTTCCTGTATTTGGGTATGTTCACATGCCTATTCCAATATTTCTCCGCCCAACAAGTACAAGTGAATCCATAATCCGATACGAAATAGGTATAAGTCCAGCCAGTACACGAATGGTTCCAATAAATGATTCCAGGGTGGTTCCAGTAGGTGGTTCCAGTAGGTGGTTCCATTAGGTGGTTCCAGAAATAGAGGCCAGACATAAATAAGTGATTGTCGCATGAAATGGATCCAGTAATATCAATCGTGTTTGGAATATAGAATCAAATAGAACTAGCTACAACTGAAGTACAGTAAACGACAAGTAAATGGAAGAACTATCAGAGAATGTACTCGCCTGCTACTCTAAAAAGAGTAGTATAATATCAGATGTCTGCAACAGAGTCACAATGTCCTAAACAGAGAAATATAGGTTATAATATGTTTAAAATAAGACAAATGATGTTTATGATACAATCTACATGATTTCTAGGCCAATCTAGGTCAAAGTCAACTCTAAGTCAAACCTGGTCATCTGTCTAGGTCAAACTAGGTCAATTGGTCACATCCAGACTAAATATTGACTTTTGGTCAACTCCAGTCAATAATCTATTTATCTAGGTCAACACTAAGCCTAACCCACAAGCACAACTTAGAAGGAGGCTATACTAGGCTAAACTATCCTCATTCTAATAAGCCTATAGTCTACTAACCAAAATCATAAAGCCAAAACACTACACTAACCCCTATACCAAACCACAAGCTAAGCCAACACTACCTAAAACAGTCATATTACAAACAACCACTAAAACACACTAAGCTACCAATCAAACCATAGTCCTAACATATCTCAACTTAAGCCAAGGTAACCTATAGGCAAGCCTATAGGCTAACCAGGCCTACCAAACAGTCTATTAACATCCCATAGCCTATCCCCAACTGTCCTCCCAGAATCCTAACTAATCTAACAGCCACCTAAAGTTTATCTAACAGTCTAAGGACACAACCCGCTTCCTATACCTCATCCTAAACCAACTCAGTCCTATAATTTATATTCACTACCACAGCCTAATATCAAGACTGCCTCTAGCCTAACCTTATTGCCTAACTACTAACTGTCAACAGGACCTAAACAAGGGAAGGCTGGATTCCCATAATCTCTACCCGAGCCTATCCCCTCCATTGTCAACTAAAACCTGACAAAGCCCATACCCTCATGCCAACATGGCCTGCTGCAATAGACCAAGCCCCAGCCTGCTCTCTACTGCCGTACAAAACCAAAGCAACTACTGCCATATAAATGTAAGCCAAGACAAGCATTGCCTGCTGCTGCAAGCTCCTGCTGTAGAAATATAAAAGCCAGGCCAAGCCAACCATGGCCAATTCTCTCCAACCCTCACACAAGGTATCAGCCCCAAGCCACATGTATACACCCATATTTGGAACCCAACTATATTTTACTAACAGACACTATATGAACCCACACTCAAACCACAAAAGCTGAACATATATAAGTAGATAATACCCAAAACTTATATATATGTACTATCACTATACACACAATTTCAAAAACAGTTGAATACCATATCAAAACCTCAATCTAGACTCAGGCTCAACAACCCAAGTCAGTATCAATGTGCATGTAGGAGGAGTGCAGGGGGTTGTGTGTGTAGAGGATCATGGGAAATCAGTGAATGCAAGCATGTGTCCAGAGTGCCTGAACAGTGCAACAGTTCACAGGAATGTAGTGTACACATAACAGTAAACAAAATCTCTGGAATCTGGAATTATGTGTGTGTATGAGCAATAGGAAACTCAGAACTTAGCTAACAGTGTAGGGAAGGTTGTGTGTACAGATATCAAAGTGTGCAATAATGTGTCAAATTGAAACTAGAATTAGGGATGTGTATAATGCATAGCTAAGTATGGTTATAGTGTACGGTACATGGCAGTTCAAGCATCAAAATACAGTTAAGAACATGTAATACAAAATCAGAAATCAACTTCAGTTAATAGAACAAATTTTTAGAATGAACTAATCAATGTATCAGTTGACTCTTCATCTAGCAGTCCAAAATCCCATTCGAAGCCCAAAACTCCACACTAGTCGATAACAAATCAGTATAATAGCCTAATACACATGTATAGGAATTAATCTAGTGATTAAAAATCAGAAAAAGCAGTTTAAATAACTCAAACTCAGAAAATAGGAAAACAGTGCATGCGTATCAGTGAGAAATAGGAATTCTCAAATTCGAAATCAAATCATGTAAAAAAACACCAATTAATTGGTTGATAATTAATCCCCCACACGTACACGTGTCCTAGGAGTGTTTTCGTGTCACCCTAGAGCCAGACACGGCGTGTCCATGTCTAGGAACACACACAGACACGCTGTGTACAGCCTGCATCGTGTACGCGTGCACGTGTGTCCAATTCACGACACAGGCCACGTGAGGACACGTGGCCGTGCACATGTGTACGCCTAGGGTAGGGGTATGTGTCCACGTGCCTGCAACGTGTCCACAATACGTGTCGTGTCAGTTAAACATGCGTGTCAGTGAAGGATTGCTCGCGTGCACAGCGCGCGCGCGGCCAGTACGGCCAGTGCGAGTGAGTTTTCTCACTCGACACGACACGACTCGACACGAGACTTTAGGGGTGTCTTGTCAGACATTACCCCTAGGTCCTTGTCAAGTGGCACGTATCCATGTGTCGTGTACAGTACACACAAGGTGTTAGTGAGGAGGACAGTGCACTCGTGTCGTACACGCGTGTCCAACACCAAAAACTGACACGAAATGACACCAAAATACCTAACATCATTCACTAAATTAATGTACATACTTATATCTACCAATTCATGTAATTACATTTACAGAAATTGAAAATAAATTCCTAAGAGGCATTTCATCGAACACCTAACATAAACTATGACATGTGTCCGATACGGACACCAAACGGACACAAAATCCACCCAAATTCGAGGTACAGCTAGGGGACACCTAAACCTAGCCTAATATGCAAAGAAATCAAAATAATAATGCAATTTAAAGGGTTTTACTTATAGGTGCAAATTGCAAGAAAAGGCTTCAAATAGGGGGTGTTCTTCTTGATGGCCAAATGCTCCAAATTGATCCCAAACTGAAATAGCTCTCCACCAACAGTCCATAAACTTCAATTAGAACCCAATGCAAAAGACTAGGATGAAAAAGGAGATCAAATGAATAAAATGGGAATTTTTGGAAGGGGAAAAATACCTCTCTTCCTCCATGTGTTGGAATAAAATAAAAAGAGGCAAGCCCTAATGAATAAGTGTTGATATAGGGTGGGGATCCCTATGTGGCTGGTCATAAAGGAAGGAATTAGGGTTAGGGTTTACTAAAATGGCCCATGGGCTTAAGTCATGATCAATAAAATTATTAAGCCATAAGTCATTTCATGAAACCACAAGCCATGACTTAAATTCACTAAACCAAATCCCCTCATTCTAAAACTATTCTCTAATGACTAAAATAGGTTAACTCAAGTTAGACTAGGGTCACCATGGCTAGGGTTAGGTTCTAGGCTAGTCCACTAGGTCTCAACAAGTCAAGGTCAACTAGAATTCACCAATTCAATAAATCATCAAATAATTCAATAAGTCAAAATAACCAAATTACCCCTAGGCTAAAAATAATAATTAAATATCCTAATGACATGGTTAGGCTCTAGGTCATGCAGTCACTAGGGTTGCACTGGCAGCACATCAAAATCATAAGTCATGACTTAAAGCAGTTTTTAAATAGTTTAAAAATTGTTAAAAATTACCAAAAATCATAATATGAAATAATTATCAATAAATAATAATTATGATTCCAAAATTCCAAAAATAGCCTCATCTGGAAAACTTGGTGTTATAATCTTGGCCGTTGCTATACCCCCAGAAGAAATTACAAAAGATCTGTTCGATCGAGAAGAGGACATTAATGGGCGGCAAACACGTAGCAAGGGTGTGGATGGGGATGGAGAAAAGGACGTGATTGATGAGGATCATCTTGCCACCTGGGGATAAGGTGGCATTATGCCACCCTTCCAGTTTCTTTCTGATTCTAGTGGTCAAGTCCTCGAAGATGCTGATGTTGGACTTCCCGTACAATAGAGGGCACCCGAGATAGGTGAATGGGGGTTTGGCAACCGTAAAGGAAGTTAAGTTGGATAGGTTATTGGCGCGCTCTCTGTTGGTATTGTGGTAGGCGTAGATAACGCTCTTGGAATGATTGATCTTCTGGCCGGAATATCTGGAGTACCTCATCATGGTGTTGTAAACCACCCCTACCGTATCTTCATCTCTGGAGGAGAAGATGAGTAAGTCGTCTGCGAAAGCCAGGTGGGTGATGATAGGGCAGCCGCTGGAAGTATGATAGTGCTGGAAGTTGGGGGTGTTGACCATATTGTTAAGGTTCCTACTCAGGACGTCAGCTGCTATGATAAAAATAGTGGAGGATAGGGGGTTGCCCTGTCTCACCCCGCGATGGGATTTAAAAAATGCCGCTGCGTGGCCATTGATGACCATGGAGAACCACGAGTTGCTGATGGATCTCCAGACGATGTTGGTCAAAGTTTTCGAGAATCCGAAGGCTCTGAAAACCCAGATAATGAATTGCCAAACCAGTCTGTCATAAGCTTTCTCTATGTCGATTTTAACAGCAATGTTGCCTCCCCTTACCAGGAATTTCATGCAGGTGATTAACTTTTGTGCCAGCATAATATTGTCCTGGATGTTCCTTCCGTGAACGAACCTGCTTTGCTCCTCTGAGACGATCTTGGGAAGAAGACCAGCCATTCTGGTTAGCAATAACCTTGGATATGATCTTGTTAGTGATGTTACAAAGACTAATGGGTCGAAAGTCACGAAATGACTCCGGATTGTCTTTTTTAGGGATAAGGATCAGGTTGGCGCTCGAGATGGCCTTGGGGTGTGGAGCAACTTCGAAGAAGGCGATTGTTGCTTCTGTGATGTCTTACTTGATAATATCCTAGCAAGTGCAGAAAAAAAACCCCGAGAACCCGTCCGGGCCTGGCACACTATGCTCATTCAGGGCCCACACTGCATCTTTAACTTCCTGAGCTGAGGGAGGGCGGTTCAACTGGACGTTGTCAGTATCATTTATGAGGGTGGGGATTTGATCTAGAAAGGATCTATATTTGTGGAAAGTTTCTTTGGAGAATAGTTTGGAATAAAATTCTGTTGCTGCCTCTTGGATGCTCTTTTGGTCGGAAATGATGTTTCCATTGTCATCGATAGTCCTATGAATCGAGAGCTTCTGTCTGCGACCATTAACGCAGGCATGAAAGTACTTCGAGTTTTTGTCCCCCTCGTTGTCCTATTTCAACATCGCTTTATGCTTCCAAAAATCGGTTTCCACTTTGATCCAAAATTTAAGCATGGCCTTCGTGAGGCTGAGGGCTCTTCTAGCCGCTGACGAGCGATCTGTGACGATAAGGGCCTCAGCGCGGGCGACGTCGTCCTCAGCTACTCGAACGACTTGAAAGATGTCCCCGTAGGCGAGCCTGGTCCAGGCTGATAGAGCTATCCTGGTGGCTTTAAGCTTGTTGCACACCCGGACAAGGGGGTTGGGGGAGTCCTCACGGTTCCATGCTTCCGCAACGATGCCCAAAAACTGGGGATGCCCGGTCCAGAAGTCGAGGAATTAGAAGTTCTTTTTGAAGAAGTGGTATTATTTTTTATCTCGACCAACAGGGGGTTGTGGTCTGACTCAGTGGAGTTGAGGTGGGACAGATTGGTGTTGATCCCCATGTCGTGCCAGAAGGCATTCGTGAGGGCTCTGTCTAGCCTAGAGTATTGATGATGGTCGCCGTCCTGCATGTTGCACCAGGTGAATGCATTGCCAGTAAACGGGAGAGAGGTTAAGTGGGCATTGAAGATGAAGTTGTTGAAATCAAACATGGCCGCTGCGGAGGGGGGGCGACCTCCGGATTTTTTTGTGCTACAAGTGATCGCATTAAAGTCTCCAATATAAAGCCAAGGGGAATTGGTGTGAAGGTGACGGATGTCAATAAGGTCATTCTAGAGTTGTTTCCTCTCTGTAACATTGCAGCTGCCGTGGACCGCTGAAAGGATAGCGCGACCGGGAAGTCTTGGGTGATCAAACCAATAGGAAGGGCCTACTGGAAGTCAGGGATGACTCCTAATTTGACGTCCTTTGTGCCGAGGATCCAATTATCGTTTCTGCCTGCTATGGCCACTGGAAGGCCTAGTCGTAGTTGGATGGACTTTAATCTTTTGGAGGGGATTTTGGGTTTGATAATGATGAGGATGTCTATTTTGTAGATTTTTCGCAGATTATTTATTCTCCTTAACGTTGGTTTGTTCGCCAGACCGCAGACATTCTAGGATAGGATGTTAAGCATTAAGGGGGTTGGTACGGGGGGTTTGTTCTGCTTGGCGACGGATCTGGTTTGGATGGTAGCAATTTCAGTGGGTCCATGGTTGGCATTTGCCTTACTCGAGGTTGAAGGTCCTGCCTCAGTAGAGGGGGATTATGATTATGTGATTGCTCCTTCACGACCGGTTGCTGACTGACAGATTCTCCGGCAGAGTCTAGGATAGGATTCTCTGGTGGGATAATTATGGAGTCACTGGTGCTCCCAGTCAGAAGATTGGATTGTTGAAGAGGGAATCCTGTGGCATGGACATGGAGCCCTCTCCGAACTAGGTCTGGGCCTAGTATCGCTAAGGCCTCAACCACGGGGTCTTCGGTGGTGAGGGGTTGATTGGCTACGGTTACGTCGGTGGACAGTGTGACACCTTTCGGAATGGGGTAGATCTCGGTAAGCATGTGGTCGGCTGGGGGAACGACTGTCTCTACTGGGTCATTCGCGTCCTTCGAATCAAGAGCGTCAAACTGATTGGAAAGGGTGAGAGCTTCGGTGCTGTAGGGAATCAATGCTTTGCAAGAAGATTCGCTCCTGTCGGACGAGTCGTCTCCGGAGCCGAATCGAGTGTGCGAATTAGGGCGAGAAAGGATCGGTGGCATGGGAGTCCTCCCCTCAGTTGGCTCGCTGACTTTTCGGGTTGGTTTCCTCTTTAGTTCAGGGTGAAGTCGATGGCAGTACTTTGGGAGGTGGCCTCTTAAGTGGCAGTGGTTACAGAACATGATGTGGTTATTGTAGAGAATTTGTTGGGAGTGGGTCTGGTTGCCCAGCTCGATGTTGATGAAGTTAGGTGGTTCGATAGTGAGGTCGAGTTCCATGCAGATTTGGCTTAATGGGCTTTGGTGAGGTTGCTGGTCTCAGGGACTGAGGCCACATACGTGCCGAAGGAGTTGGCGATGCGCCTGATGGCCGCTGGGATGAAGCAGATGAGGGGAAGGTTGGACAGAGTGATCCAGGCGGCGACGGTCGCTGAGTCTTCTTTAGTACTATAGTTAGCTGACCACTTGATGATATTCATTTGGTGGGAATCAATCCTTCACGTGCCTTTGGACCAGACTGTCTTATGCTCTGATTCGGAGGAGAGGTGAAGAATGATGTGTTTGGGATCAAGTGGAGCTACGCGGTAATCCGCTGAGAGTCTCCAGCCGGCTACCGTCTTCTGCACCCGGGAGAGCATGAGGTAACCAGATAAAAATTTGAGAATAAACGTGTGGGGGAATGAGTTCTATAGTGAGGATATCTCTTTGTCAGAGAATGTAACCGAGGGCACCGAGGATTCCTGAGAGTACTCAATGTCCGCAAGAATGATGTTAGGGACGAGGGGAGCCTTGGCTGGTGTCAGATCCGGGCGCAGCTTGTCTGCAAAGGTCGGTGGAGGAGGACCGATCGGAGAAGGGGTCGGGGGAGAACCACCAGGTGGAGGGGGAGAAGACGAGGAGGGGATCTACACGAGACGGAGGAAGATGACAGCGGGGGCAGCCTGGAGGAGGCACAGAGGTTCGGGGATGGACGGATGGGACCTCACAAGGAATGCGCTCGGCCAGCTAGCTTGGGGTGGCACCGCCGACTAACCAACGGCAACTGGATGGAGAGCGACCAGGGCGACCTCGGCGGGGACTCCTAGCTCGGACGAAATGGGGGCCAAACGGGGGGATCCGGGGGGAGGTCTACCGAGATCACTGAAGAGGGAGTGAGGATGATGTGGGGTTCAAGAGGGAGGCTGGTGGCCTCGGAGGGGGCAACAGGGGTTAGGGTGCCAGAAATGAGGCTGAAAGAAGGAGAGGGGAGGGGGCGCAGGGGTGCTGGAGGGGGCGTCGAGTAAGGAGGGGGGGTGGGAGAGTGGCTGGCGTAGGGGGGCTAAGAGCACAGGGGAAGGGACGAGGGGGGACTGGTTGGCGTAGGCATAGAGGTGTGGGATGGGAGAACGGTTGGCGTAGGCGTAGAGGGGGCGCTGATCAGAGAGAGGAGGCCTGAGGTAGGGTCCACTGGAAGAAGGGGGGATAAAGGAGTGGGAATACGCGGGATGGGATCCCTGAGCGTAAAACTCAGAGAAAGGGTCTGGTGTGGTCCCGACAGCTGAAGAGGGGATTGAGGGGTCGGTGTACGTGAGCTGCTGGCCATCGCCATAGGAGACACCACAGGGGCACTCGCGTATTGAGCATGGGCGGGGGGGGGGGGGGGGGGCTCACCCGAGGAAGTGTTGCGCGCGTAAAAGTCGAGGGGAGAGTGGGCCCCACTGTTAGATGCAGGCGTATGAGAGTTATGCTCGGCAGCATAAAAATGAGGAAGGCCTGCCACGTTGGGTACGGAGACTGGCCCGCCCACGTGGTGCCAGAAAGGAAGCCCCTCCAGGCCTGTGCTGCAGGTCAGTGGCCCTCCCGAGGAGAGGGTAGCTCCGTTTGAAATTCGAAACGAAGCGGAAGGGGGCTGGTGGGCGGGAAGGCCTCCCAAGACTGCACCGCAGGTGGGTGACCCCTCTGAGGAGAGGGCTACGCCATTCGGGAGACGAATCGAGACGGGAAGAGGTAGGTGGGCGGATGGGGGCTGATGGCGAAGGGGAACCGCTGGCGAGTGCGGGAGGATGGAGGACAGCCTCGGCGGACGCCAGGACCGCACGCTCGGGAGCGGTGGAATGGGCAAGATGAGAGCAAGAATGCGGGGGGAGGGGGGCTAGAGCCCGAACGGGGGCCAACAAGGGGAGGGAAGAGAGAGTTAGGGAGGGCGGCTTGAGGGACGGGCGCCTGAACGGAGAGATGAGGAAGGGGGGAAGGAGGCGGATGGGGAGTCGGGGGGGATCGATGAGAGAGGAAGGGAGGGAGGAAGACGTAGAGTATGCGGATCAACTCCACGCAGTCGGCCGGCGAAGACTTGGCTATCCTCGATCACCAACCACCGGGAGGGAGCGGGAGAAGGGAAGCCCTAGGGGCTTCCCGGAGAGGGAAGGAGGGGGAGCTCAGGAGTATATATATATATATATATATATATATATATATATATATATATATATATATATATATATATTTTATTTTTATATATATATATATATATATATATATATATATATATATATATATATATATATATACATATATATATATATATATACATACACAAAAATATATACATATACATATGTATAAGTTAGGAAAGGAAATATGGTTTGTGAGTGTGAACGATGTTGGGGGCTGCTGGTAATGGGTTTAAATCTAAGAACAAAATAATATGAGACTATAAGAGTATTCTATGTATAACATATTACAATCTATAGTAAAATACATATAATATATATATATATATATATATATATATATATATATATTTATATATATATATATATATATATATATATATATATATATATATATATATATATATATATATATATATATAGACATATATATAGATATAGGTATATAGACATATATATTGATATAGATATATACCAAGTATGAAACCAACGAGGTCGATCTTGAACCTGGAGTAAGCTCCTGGGTCTGAAATCAAGGTCTCGACCCTCACATAACATATTTTCGAATTTAGGCATTTAAGGAATTTAATATACATATACATACATATATATCTATATACATTAAATAGGGAAAACACCATAAAAGCCTAAAAATGGCTGGAAAATATGAATCAAACCAAAGAGTCAAATCCCACAAGTCTAAAACAGCGTCCAAGAATCAAAAACTCAGAGATTATCGCATTAAATCTCAAGAATCAAATTATCACAAAATTCTTCAAATTCAATTTTAAGGAAAAACCAAATTATACTTGAAAAAGGCAAACAAATAGGTACTAATCCCACGGATCACATCCCGCAAGTCCAAAATATCATATATAAGTTAATAAGTCAGAAAATATCGATTAAAAGTCGAAGAATCAAAATATCACGTTTCTATTCAAAATATTGAACCCGAAAAACCAAATTTCGATAAAATGACCCAAATCATAAAATACTCCAAACCAACTCACGAAACTCGGCAAATATGTTGGTATCGACACGTGGGACGTGCTCGGGTACTCTCGTGGTCAAAACCATGTCCATGTCGTGTCCAGAGAGTGCGTATCGAAAAACCAATTTTGCGTGTCGAAAAGGGTGTTCTCGCTCGATTGTGCGTCACACGCGCAACGAGAAGCCTCATGCTCGTGCACACGGCTAGGTAGGGTCACGGGGTAGGTCTAGGACACATGGACACGACACAAAGTCACAGCGATGCGACTAAGCGGCTCGCACAATAGCGCACGTCCTGCGCGTGCGCGCGCATGCATGCGTGCTCGTGCATGCGGTTCGTCGCTCGTGGCTCGCGCGTCGGGCCACGCCACAACTCGGGATCGAGTCCCTGGGTAGTCAAGGTATAGGCATATGTGTTCCAACTACTGATATTGGTCCTCATCATGCCTTGTTGGCGTACGAAGGCCGTGTCAGCGACGAATTTCAGCATGAGTGCACAGTTCAGCCGACCAGTGCACGCGCGATTTCTCCGCTCTCGCTTCACGAAACAACGTGAAATTTCTTGGGCATGTGGGCATAGGTTGCCCCTATGTTCTCATAAAATTTCATGTAAGACGGATCTCTGTGCGTCGAGTTATGACACACAGTGCAGGGCGTGCACGGAACCGTGCACGGGATCTCGTGCACATGTGTCCGTGTCCGTTCGGATGTCGAAATTGTGTCGATTTCTGATCCGTCTTCACAAAAGTTGGTACAAATCATATAAGGAAGGATTTTGTGAAAACAGAATAAAAAATTAACACTTTTCAATTCTAAGTGGTATTTTGCCGAACACGTGCAATGTGAGACCGATACGTGTCCGATACCGCTATCAAACGAAACCAAATCCTACGAAACTTTATACACACATCAAGGGTGCCTATATGGATGCAATAATGAACAAAATTCAGGGGAAACAAAGGTAGATCGGGATTTACCTATTGAGAGTCGAAATCTCAATAAAAGGAATTCCTCGAGCGCTTTGTCGGCCGATTTCTCCCGAGCAAATGCCTCCTCCTCCTTGCTAGCAGTACTCTAGCAAGATCCTCTCCTTCCTACGAGAGCAACAGAATTCGTTTGGAGAGAAACGGACTCTGGATGAAAAAGTTGGGATTTTTGGAGAGTGGAGGCTAGGGTTTCTCTAGGTCTTGGAGGCTAATGTGTTTTCTACAAATGAGAAGGGGGGCTGCTTGTGGTCGGCCAAGCTAGGGGGTGTTAGGGTTAGGGTTTACATGTGGGCCAAGCACTCCATGAGTTGCTAAAAGGCCTATGTCAAAAAGGCTAAAAAGGCTAACTAGAAAATGACTTAAAATAAGTTTAAATCATTTTAAAAATAACTAATTAATTCTAAATTAAATTCTAAATGATGAAAACTAATTATAATTATGACATTAGGTTTCTAGTCATGGTTGACTAAGGCCAAACCATTTATACTACCAAAACACCAATTCAGATACCAATCAAACCGCACAACAAGCAATTTAATTAATAAATTAATAAAATTCAAATTAAGGCACAATGACTAAACTACCCTTAGCCAAAAAATAGGTAATTAGCCAATCTAGTCACATGGTCGAGTCTCCTTGGTCATGGTTAGCCTTTAGGTCAAGCAGTCTCTAGGGTTAAGCTAGCAACAACCTAAATCACAATTCACCATCTAAATAATACAAAATAAATAAAGAAAATCACCAAAAATTATAATATGATTTAAATATTATTATTAAATGATAAAAATTACAAAAGTACAAAATTACCCTCCTTTTCGAAAAGTGGTGGTTACAGCATGCCACATATTAAATAAATATTGTTGGATAACCTCAAAAGTCATAGGAGTTAGTCCAATGATTATATCATGTTTTTTGAATATGCCTAATCAGTTAAGTTTAACAAAATGTTGTCACTAATATTCATATATTCACTATCATATTGCTACTTAAACTTAGCATTATCCTACTACACACTAAACGTTATCTTATTATCATAATATGATACTGTTTTGTTTGTCTAACATTTACTTGTAGACATGCATTAAGCACGATCAAGCATGATAAAACCAGGACATATGCGATGAAGAATTGATAACGGGTCAAAGACGACGTTAAATCAGAAGATTTCTCTGAACCATTCCGCGACCTATTCGGGGCCTCGTATTCGGGGGTTCTACTGTCCGGTTAGCGGACAGGATCGAGGGGGTAGCGCCTCCCATGGGGTTTCAGGGGCGAAGCCCCCAAAAGGTATTCAGATTTATAAATATGTTTTTTTTTTTGGATATCTGCCATCAAGGAAAAAGATGTCTTCAAGTGTCACGACCCGCACCCACTGTGAGGGTACGAGTACGTAACAACGCCTAGCCTACGCCGTTGTGTCGGCGGTAGAACGTTGTTCTAGGTCACGGACATAACTAACACAATATGATATACTCTCCAACAGGAGGCCAAGTCACATAAGGTACAACTCAATCACAATCTAGAGGTAGAATATAGCACGATGGAATAGATAAGAAAATCCTCAAAACTGAGGTACAAACAGAAGTAACATAAATCAAAGTTAACAAACACAAGTCTCAACATCTCCACAATAATACAACTCTGAAATCAAAGACAACAACTATCATGAAAAGAAAGAACAGTCTAGGCTATCTATGCTATACATGGGTATCATCCTCAATAGCTGGCTGAAACTTCCAAGGGTCCAGGTTGCGATTGTCATCTAGGCAAGCCCCACAGTAAGGGGTACAGGGTTCCTCATCATCCTCTGTAAAATTTTCAACAGGTCCATGTAGAAGCATGGAAAAGAACAGGAAAATCTATGCGGCTCAAAACAAATAGAGTCTCATGTGGTTTAAAGAAGCTCTCAGAGCTTCATGCGGCTCAGGAGTTCTATGCGGCTCAAAAGATGCCAACCTAGCCATGCGGTTCAAGTGAAAGCCACGTGGCCTCATGAGGCTCGCCTCTACAGCTGGCCATCAAGCAGTGACCACATTTAATGCTCTGACACAACAAGACAGCTCTGACATAAAGGTGAACTGACAGCTCTGACGTAAAGCGGCAATGATGACTCTGACATAATGGCGTGCTCCTAGGGAAACGAAGAAAATCTCTATAGCTGGCACAATCCATCAAATCCTAAAGTCTTCCATGCGGCTTTGACACGTGGCCAGCTGCATGCGGTTCAGGTGGAGGCTACCCCCATGCGACTGCTACTCTCATACAGCTCGGATCATGGTGGCCATCTTCATGCGGCTCAAATCTTGAGAAGCCACCCCCATGCGGTCGCTACTCTCATGCGGATCGGATCATGGGAACCATCTCCATGCGGCTCAAATACTAAAAGGCCACGCACATGCAGCCTTGACACGTGGCCAGCCTTATGTGGTTCAGTCGGAAACCACCCTCATGCGGCTCAGATTTCGGAGGCCATACCTATGCGGCTGCCACCTTCATGCGGTTTAAATCTTGAAAAACCACCCTCATGCGGCTCTGTCAAGACACCCTGTCCCTGTGGCTCGCGCTTAGGACATGTTGTAGAAGATCAGTTTCCCCCGTATCCCTATGGCTCGCAGCATAATGATGGTTGGACACGTGGTACCAAATCAATCAAGGTTTATCAACAAATCCCAACAACCAGATTTAGTACAATCATCATAATTACTCGGATCAAATCATATTTATGGCAATCAAGTAGATTGAACACGTGGCAGGAGATCCAAGTTTATCACAAAGATTTACGGTAATCAACATTAATTGCCCATACGAATTTGGCGCAATCAACATTAACTGCCCAGATTTGTTGCAATCAAGATTTACGGCCCAGATTAATTGCCAACAAAACAGGATCAAGGATAATTTTAATTAATCCCTAAACCGTCAAATTTTTAAGGGGATAATCATTGCAAACCCTAATGATTACACCCCACTCCTATAAATAGCAAGGTGCCATTCCCTTACAAGAGAGATTTCCCCTACCCGGCTGGACACACACAGAGACAAAGACACGTACAGAAGAGTCTTCCTACACATTCCGAGGGCATTTCTTCATCAGAGCCAAGGCTATGTCCGATCGTCCAAGGAGTAAGGCAGAGCTGCCGTCGCTTTTCCGAGCCTCTATCGTCACCCCCCAGAATCAAAAATAAACAATCGTACTTAGATTGCTGTACCTAGGTTTTCATTCCTAGGCTTTCTTTGTACGAGCGAGTTTGTATTGTTAGTCTAAGTTCAGTCCTACTATAAAATTGTTCTGCACTTTTACAATCAATAGCAAACACGATGGCGACTCTGCTGGAGACTAACTTCTCCACGGCTGAGGAGTTGGTGACGCAATCGGACGCAGCCAAACTTGGCTACACTCAACAAATGCTGGTCGTCCGGTTCGACCGGCAGGCGTTTGAAGAAATGCTCTCCGACGGGGGCGATGGCCCGGTCCAACGGTAAGCCCACATGAAGAAGGCCCGCAGGGAGTGGAGGCCCAAATTATTCGCTCCTCCCCAAGCTCTCGAAGAAGTACTCTCTGTTGCCCAAGATGGCAGAAAAGACTCTCATACGGCCCCACTTCAGGCCAAAGAGGACTCTGCTGTCCCCAAGTCCGGCAGAGGAAAACACTACGATGCTGGACTTGCCGTGGCAAAGAGGAACTCTGTGCGGTCCAAAAAGAAGTCGCGTAAGAGCGCCAGCCACATTAAAACTCATGCGGCCACAGAGGCTAGCCGCATGCAGGAGGCTCATGCGGCCAGAACTTCCAGCCGCATGAAGGAGGCCCATGCGGCCACGACTGCCAGCCACATACATGAGGCTCATGCGACCACGACTGCGAGCCGCGTGCAGACTGCTTATGCGGCCACTGCTCCTAGCCGCATACAGAAGGGTCATGCGGCCATACATACCAGTCGCATGTAGACAGCCTGCACGGCCACCAAACCCAGCCGTATACCATCTGCTCCATTTGGCTCACGGTCAGTCTTCGACCACCTCTCAGGTAATCCTGACCCCATATGCTCTCATGTGCCAACCTCTGTGGACTCTTCCTACTATGCACTCTTAGGTGCTAGAAGGAAAAAGTCTCGGGCAGCGTGGGCTCGTCGAGCTCAGACAGCTGTACAAACTTCTGACTATCAGGGCATCCCGCTGACTATTACGTGGGCTCCTGATGGTAAGTTGTATAAAACTATCCGTGTCCAGCCCTCGACGGCTAGCAAATGGAATAGTTACCAAGAATCTCCCGACAATGATCAGGGACAAGTACTCGTACTACCCTCACATCAGGGAGCAGGCAGGATGCTAACACACCCATGTGCTCAGAACTCCCGGGCACACAAAATGGGTAAATTATGCAATATAATTCTTCACAAACGCAAGGAAAGAGATGAAGACTCGGTGTACAGAAAGTCCTTTCTTGGACATCACTGCACCCAAGTTATTGTCAACTGCTGCTGCAATAAGGAGGCAGTACAAGAAGACCGGCAGTCCGTCTTTCGACGGCTGCAACACGCAAGCTCAGAAGACGAGACGATTCTCGTCGCCTCCTGCAATTCTGCTCTGAAGATTCCTGGCAGCGGGAGAGGGAAGAAAACAAATATCCCAGTCCAAAAATCTCAACCGGCATAACCAAGAGACTCTCTTCTAAGCGGTTGTCTACCACCGTTACAAGAGGAGTTTACCAAGGTACCCGTTCAAAGATGAAATCTGCCACACTTGGAGATTTATCGTCCACATCTCTGGGAGGCATTGGAGCCGGGGGTAGCACTCCTCCAAATATCTACGACAATCCGGTGTTCCAAGAAGATAATCCAGAGGAAATGGTTCACCCAACAGATGCAGCAGATCCCGACGTCCCCGAGGACGTCCACAACTCTCAAGACGATGCAAGCTCTAAAGCCGGGAGTACCACTCCTTCTGAGTCCGAACCAGAGGAAAACATTCCCACATACCCTGACGACTTCTCTGTACAAGGGTATAACTCAGAGGGCACATCCTCCTCCGTTCCTTCCATCTCTTCTCATATGAGGACGGTATTCATGACGGACAGCAACCAAGACAGTCCCAGTGATCACCAATGCATCGACACTCTGGAAGCCATACTTCTTACCTTGGTCAAATTCGTAGACGAAATCAAAGCCGCCCTTCCAACTCTGCAAGGAAGAACACTTGGCCAAAAAAACATGGGACCCGCGGCCAATGCGGACTCGAACTTAGCCGCACCAAAACTGGGTGATAATCCTCCTGAAATATCGGCCCCTACCGCTGCAGACGAGGCCAGGAAGGCAAGAAGAGAGGTCCAGGAGCTCCGGGCCTTGTTCCACGCCCGAGAAAACTGCCAAGACCTTAGGATACGACAACCGTATCCTTTTGCGTGGAGAGATGTTCCCTTCCCACCAAGATATAAACCATTTAACATCAATCCATATGATGGGAAAATATCTGCAAGTAGGTACATTACCTACTTCAAAGTCACAACCGACCATCTGCCCCATGACGATGCCATCCTTACGCGGTTGTTCATTGGAGCATTGGAAGGGGTTGCCTTCGACTGGTACCACAACTTGCCGGACAACTGCATCTATTCCTTCGCTGGCTTCAAACGGATGTTCCTGGAGAGGTTCTACAAAGTAGGACAAGATGTGACAATGTCCACCCTCATGGATATTGTCCAGGGAGAAAAGGAGCTGACAAGAAACTATATCGAGCGGTTTTGCCAAACTGCGATGAAGTTGCCTTCCGGTAACCTGGATTCCTCCTTAATTAAAAATTACCAAAAGAGGCTGCTTCCTACAATTAGCCTCTGGATGGGAGAAAGTCAGTTTAAGGATTGGAAGACGTTCATCATCAGTGATACTAGCGCAGAAGACTAGTTGAAGAAAGCTCGCCAACTGGGGCTCCACGTCTCAGAAGGAGAGGACAAGGGTAAATGCCCTAATACCAACAGCAATAATGGTGGTAATCCCTCCAACAATTGAGACAACAAGGGCAAACAGGCTATAGTGGCCGACACAACCCCAAAGCCTGAATCAAAGCCGGCAGAAAAGTAGTATCCTCAGATGACCTACTCCTTCGAGGACGGCCATGTCAAACCCATCTTGGACATGCTCATACAAGGAGGTCGAATTCAACTCCCTCCTCCAAGGCATTAACCTCGTCCTGCAGAAATAGAGAGTCTCAAGTACTGTCACTACCATCGGTATGTCCACCATGCTACACATGACTGCTACCAACTGAAGCGACACATCCATCATCTCATCGATTCTAAGGCCCTGGCCATTGATTTTGAAGAGGTAACCGTAGCAGCCAACATAGTGTCAGTACAATTCAGCAGCTTCCCTCTGACAAAGACTCAAGATGGAGTAGTACCCGTCCCCAGAGTGAAGATGGAGGTCGCTAATCTTCCACCTCCCCGAGACCAGGCTGCTGGTCTAGTGCCTCTTACCATATCACGGGAGAAGATCATGTGGGTCCATCCGAACCTGGTACCTGAAGTGACTCAGTCCGCACCTCCCTCCACCAGCAAGAAAAAGAGTAGGAAAGTTAAATCATGCCACACAATCTTGACAGAGGTCAAAGAAGTTACTGTTGTTGTTACCCGCTCCGGCGCACAAACCCAACCTCCACCGGGTAACTCGGTTGAAGATCATCAATCGACAGCTGTTGATGCTCCAGGATCTTCGCAGCCTTCGACGACCGACAAGGCTAGGACGAAGGAGACTCGCTTTGACAAACTGCTCTAAAAAGAGACACCTCATAGGCGGGAGAGGCCCTACAACATCGACATCTTGGCACAATTGGCCGACACATCGATGTGCCAAATTATCTCTATACGAGCTCCTGAGAATCTCCAAAGATATTCGCATCGCACTAAATGAGGCACTCCAGAATGCCGACGCATATCTGGCTCAGTCCAATCTCACTGGGAAAGCTCGTCTGCAGATCTCCAGGACAGCGCTTGCACAGGCGCAATGCCCAATATCATCTTCACTCCGCAGGATATGTTTATCAAGACCAACCTGCACGATCGCCCTCTGTATTATACTGGGTACATTAGCGATATCAAGGTGGATCGGATGCATATTGATCCCGTTTCTTCCATAAGCATCATCCCGAAGAGCTTACTACACCATGTACGCATCCTAATGCATCGCCTGACGCCGACAAGCACCGCCATCAGCGGTTTCAATTCAGGCAGATGCTATCCGATCGGGAAGATTCGTTTGAATTGCCAAATCGGAGACCTTAAGTCAGAAGTGACCTATTATGTCATAGATGCGGATACTTCCTACAATATTCTCCTGGGGCATCCTTGGATACATGATTACATGATCGTGCCCTCCACACTACACCTGTACTTCAAGTATGTCGACAAGTACGGCTTTGTGAAGATAAAATTTGTCGACATCGATCCATTTAAAGGGGTCGAATCCTACTACTCCGACTCATGCTTGTACAAGAAGTTGAAAAGGCACCTTGTCGAAGGAGATACTCAAGCTCTAACTGAGGCGACAACTGGATCGGAAGAACCTCTGACGATCCACCTTCAAGCCCACAAACCTGGCAGAACTGCACCACTTATAGCCACTCTGCGTAAGGATGCAATCAGCCTCTCTGTACAAGAGGTGCAGATGATAATCCGACTGCCAAGGTCTGGTTAAGCTTCAAGACCCACGATAGAGCCACTAACAATCAGGCTGCCAAGAGCTAGCCAGCAACAAATAAAGGAGCTCATTCCCTCTGTCAAGTCGATGATGATTCGTCTTCCCAGAATGAATCGGCAGCCGAGCGCTAAGCCGGGGACTGCTAGCCAGCCAATAACTCCCCGTCCAGCTTCGAGCACCAAACAGGGGGTCGCTGGTACGCCAATGACTCCACGTTCTGCTCCACCAGTGGAGCCCCTGATGATTAAGCTACCCAAGTCTTTCTCTCAGTCTTCATTTACACAGGAGGTGGCTGAAGAAGAGTCAAAACTGGCCAAGTATGTGGCTGCTCACACCGATGTTCCATCCGCAGATAATATAATCCTACTGGAAAAGATATCTTACTTCATCAATAAAGGGCTATCTTTGAATTATCTCGAGCTTAATAAGCTTTGTACAATGTATGCTATGGAACACGGTATAGGCACCCACCTGCACACACAGGTAACAAATGTCTACACCTTAAACCAACTTACTCCAGTGGAAGACGCTTACCGTATAATCGAGGAAGAGGATCATCCAATCATATTCGGCCGGAAGAATGATCCACAACCCTTTAGGGTAGACGAAATTGATCTCGAACCCGACACCGGGAGACTGCCCCTTTATCTGTATAGTTCCCAATCCAAGTACCTCATGCAAAAATAGGGGTATGATCTGAAAACTACGCTAGGCTTAAACTACGGCACTGGACGGCGATTACCCTTATAATTGCCTGTCCCAGCTGGGAAACCACGGGATTACTACAACAAGACCAGATATGGGCTAGGTTATGTTACACCCGCGATGACCCCTGAAAGCTCAGACGGGGAATGCGACTAGCATTCACACTCAACCGGATCACCAACCTCTGATTCGGATGTCAGCATCGGAGACGTATTCAGACAAGTCTTGTCCGTCAATATGGCATTGGCCGACGCCTACGAAGAAGGTGAAGACATTCCTGAACTTCTTGAGTTAGAGCCGTGGGCACAACAGCTAGATACGCAATGGGAAAAGCGGTTCGAACGAAGAAAGCCTCCCACCAAAGATGAGGTTGTGCAAGTCGATCTCGGTGATGAGTCTTCTCCAAAGCCCATCTTCGTCAGCAAAAGTCTGACAGACGAAGCACGGGAATCGCTACTACAACTCGTCAGAGAATATATCGACGCGTTCGCCTGGAGTTACGAAGACATGCCAGGACTGAACCTCCAGGTTGCACTTCACAAACTCAACATCCGTCCGGACGCAAAACTGGTCAAGCAACAGCAACGACGGTTCTGCTCCGACATCATGAATGCCATTGAGCTGAGGTCAACAAACTGATAGCCAACTGCTTCATCCGCGAGGAACAACATCCAGACTATATCGCCAATATAGTACCAGTCCTCAAGAAGAATGGAAAGATTTGAATCTGCATCGACTTTCGCAATCTGAATGAGGCGTGTCCTAAGGATGAGTTCCCCCTCCCTATCAAAGACATCATGATTGACAACACCTGCGGCTTTGAGCGTATGTAATTCATGAATGGTTTTTCGAGGTACAACCAAATCAAGATGTTTTCTGATGACGAAAAGCATACATCATTCTGAACACCAATTGGCACATACTGCTACACAGTCATGCCTTTCGGTCTGAAGAATGCTGGCGCCACCTATCAAAGAGCTATGAGTGTCATCTTTAGGGACCACTTGCGCAAGATAGTGGAATGCTACAATGACAATATCGTCGTCAAGAGCCGCACTAAAGAAGATCATCTGCATGATCGGAGGACAGTGTTCGACCTAATGTGAGCGGACAATTAGAAGATGAATCCCACAAAATCCTTCTTGGGTGTATCCAACGGGAAGTTCTTGGGTTTCATCATTACTTTCTAGGGTATCTACATAGACCCTGAGAAGACGAAGGCGATCATGGAGATGGGTCCCCCGAAAAATCTCCGTGAACTCCGAGGCCTTCAAGGGAGGCTGGCCTACATCAGGAGATTTATCTCTAACCTCTCCGGAAGATGTCAACCATTCACCCACCTCATGAAGAAGGGCGTTCATTCGTATGGAATGAAAAATGCCAGCGCGCCTTCGACAGCATCAAAGAATATCTGACGAACCCTCCGATCCTGGTAGCCCCGGTTGCTGAAAAACCATTCCTGCTCTATGTGCGAGCAATGGAGCATTCTCTCGGTGCTCTGCTAGCACAAAACAATGATACGGGCCATGAGCAGGCTATATATTACCTCAGCCGAATGATGATGGGGCCCGAACATCGATATACTGCCATAGAGAAGGAGTGCCTTGCTCAGGTGTTTGCCATTCGGAAGATGCGACACTACGTCACGGGATAAACCATCCATGTCGTATCAAGAGTTAACCCCTCAGGGTCCTCATGACCAAGCGAGGCGCACTCAGGTCCCGTCTCGCTACCTGGGCGATATTATTGCCTCCCTACCACATGATCTTCGTCCCACAGAAGGCCGTTAAAGGTCAAGCTTTAGCAGACTTTTTAGCAGCTCATCCAGGATCGGAGTCAACCAGAATAGACGAAGATATTTTAGATGAGGTCTTAAATTCGAATGTGGCCTTCCATGATACCGTATGGCAAATGTTCTTCGACGGCGCTTCTAGAACTGGACCCAAGGGCAATATCATCGCTGGAGTCGGAGAGGTGCTGATTTCTTCCTCCTGGCTGGTGATCAATCGGGCTTACTCCCTCACGGAGCCCTGTTCAAACAATGTAGCCGAGTACAATGCATTAGTCATTAGCCTCCGACTTGCAAAGGAGCTGGGGGTAGAGTACCTTGAAGCATATGGCAATTCGTAGCTAATCGTTAACCAGATTCGGGGCTCATACGAAGTACGGCAAGAAGACATGATCCCCTATCACCAAATAGCGTTAGACATCATCTCATCCTTGGAACGGTTCTTTATAGAACACGTTCCCAGGCTCCATAACATTGAAGCCGACGCCCTAGCAGGCCTAGTCGCTTCCTTAGCAGTTCCAAATCATGCTCATCATCTGGTTGACATAATAGGTCATGAGTTGGTCTGCCCCAGGAATAATGTTCAACGTGTTGAGAGTTACTCTGCTCTGACTGTTGACGAAGCACCAGACTGGAGATAGCCATTCATCGACTTCGTAGTCTACGACATCCTGCCAGAGAATCCAAAGGAAGCCACTTCTATCAGAAGACGTTCACTTCAGATTCTTCTACGATATAGAGACAAAAATGCTGTATCGACGATCATACGATGGATTACTGCTTCAGTGTCTGTCAAATACAAAAGCCAAAGAAGTCATGCGTGAAACTGATGATGGCATCTGTAGGGGCCATCAGCCTAGCCCGAAACTACAAGACCGCCTTCGCCGAATGGACTATTACTAGCCCACGATGGTTGCCGATGCGATAGACTATACAAGAAAGTGCAAAGCCTGTCAAGTCCACGTAGATTTCATCCACCAGCCATCCGAGTTTCTACATCCGACAGTAGCATCCTGGCCATTCGAAGCATGAAGAATGGACATCATTGGCCCAATCACTCCGCCTTCGTCCCGACGACATCGCTTCATATTCGCAATCACAGATTACTTCTCCAAATGGGCGAAGGCTATTCCGTTGGTAGAAGTCAAGACTTCAAACGTGATCAGCTTCCTCAAGCATCACGTCATTTATCGCTTTGGACTGTCACGAAGGATCATCCACGATAATTGTCCGCAGTTTGCAAGCCACGCCTTCTATCGATTTTGTGACAAATACCGAATCCAGAATATTGCTTCAACACCATACAACCCGGCAACTAATGGTCTGGCTGAAGCGTTCAACAAAACAATAATCAAACTGCTCAAGAAATTTGTATCTTCCAACAAACGCGACTGGAATGAGAAGCTTGGTGAATGCTTATGGGCGTACCGCACTACAGTAAGAACGTCCACTGGAAACACACCATTCTCTCTAGTATATGGAAATAAGGCAGTTCTCCCATTGGAAACTCAAATCCCCTCCTCCGCGTCGCTCTCACCTATCGATTGACGACAGATGATAATCACCATCGCTGACTACAAGAGTTGGAGGCCCTAGATGAGAAGCGCCTGTTAGCTCAACAACGAATCGAACTGTACCAAGCCCGTATCTCCGGAGCCTTCAACAAGAAGGTTAAAATCAGAACATTCCATGTGGGCGATCTCGTTCTGGCAGTTTGGAGGCCGATGGTTATGACACGTAAAACCGTCGGCAAGTTCCAGCCAAAGTGGGAAGGCCCGTTCATCATCCATGCTGTATTCTCCAATGGAGCTTACCTCCTTGCAAAACAAAATAGAGACTTGCTCATGTTGCCCATCAACGACAAGTTCCTGAAGAAGTATTACATCTGAAACGACATCCTCCAAATCTTTCAAATTGTTGGGTTATATATCCTCTGGTACCGCTAAACTCACATTCCGACACCAAATTTCCCAGAATGACGAGTTATGTATCCTCTGGTACCGCTGAACTTACATTCTGACTCCAAATCTCCCGAATTGTTGGGTTATGCACCCTACGGTACCGCTGAACTCACATTCCGACTCCAAATTTCCTAGAATGACGAGTTATGTACCCTCTAGTACCGCTGAACTCATATTTTGATCACAAATGTCCCAGATTGTCGAGTTATGTACCCGCAGGTACTGCTGAAATTATACTCTGGTCAATACAGATAAATCTATATCGCGTCTTTTAGGTAGTAAGTCATGTATGATTATACCTCTGAACTTTCTTCCTAAAAGAGCTCCTTCCTTATGATCCAATACCTGCACTTTCAGTGCACAAAAAGGGTAACAAGTCCACAAATTCTTCGAAACAACCACGTCGATGTTACCTCTGAGTTGTTTCTCTTCCATCAAAAACAAACCACCCCGCACATAGAACTCCTACGTCCTCATTACCTCTGAGTTGTTCTATGTACCCTTCATGGAGACCACTCCTGACTTGTCCTCATTACCTCTGAGTGGGAAGGCTCCATCGAAGAAACCCTCATATTTACCATGTCCTCATTACCTCAGAGTAAGTATGTTGGTTCTCTCTCGTCTTATTATCCATATCCAGAACCAGGGTACGCCAAGGATAATAGGTCCACCAAAAGTCTCCCATCAGGGCAACAACTACAAGCAAAGAATAGAGCGAATGTATTCTGTTCATTCAAAATCAGTTACATTCACATGACTACATCTCATGAGCAAGCCAAAAAAGTTCTCTATCATCTCATTCAGACAAGAAGAAAAAAGATTACATTGATGACCAAAAGAAGCAAAACACAAACTACAACTAAGGACAGACAGAAATATCAAGACAAAGACGGACATTTATGGGAACCCACGAATCCTAATTGTGGGGGCGCATATACCTTTCCCTCAACCATTTTTCATTTGAAGGATCAATTTGAGTAAGATCCTCGTCCGGAGTAGGAGGGTCAGAACTCCCAATACTATCACCGTCAGACTAGGGCTCCTCCTTTACAGCAACTTCAATGTTGGGAGTGTTTCCCTCCCCTATAGGCGCCAGCTCTTCTTTTTGTTCCTCTATTTTTTGTATCACCTCCTCCTTAACGAGCAATGGCTCTTGTTTGATGAAAGGAGGCAGCAGCTCTTCCTTCACAATGATCTCACCCTTCAGCAGGGATGCTACAAGAATCAAAGATAAAAGAAACAAAGTTAGAAGATGGCCGGATCCTTTTGCGGCCCAGTCTTAATGGGACTTCATGCGGCTCAGATCAGAGGGACTTATGCGGTTCTGTTCGACATGCCTTTATGCGGTTCAAATTGTAAAGTGCTCATGCTGCCGCAAGACGGCTATCATACGGCTCGAACATGGGGGATACCCCCATGCGGCTCGGACATGGGATGCACATGCGGCACATATAGCACAGTTTGCAGATTCATGAAGACGAAGAAGGCCTGCGAATAAAATATGTGACATAGCCATAATAGTGGAAGTTCTGAGTTGTGCAATTTTTGCCAAAACAAATACCAGCAATGGCGGGGTGAACGTCGGAATGAACTTCAGGCGCCGCAGACGACGTAGAAGCCACCCCCTTATCCTTCGCCGCAGCCTTGGAAGTCTTGGGGGCCATCGTTGATCGAAAAAGAAGAAGAAGAGGACGACAGTTAGGGTAATAAGAGCTTAATTTGGGAAAGAAAGTAAAGAGTTTTTTTTTCAAATTACTCTTATTTATAGGAGGACAAAGGGGGGGCACGTGGACCGATAAACGCTTCGGGTCGTGTGCTGCAGGCAAAACTGACTCATAGGTTTTCGTCCCCTCTTATAAAGGAGATTCATCAAAGCACAAAATCTAAATATTTAATGAACCGACATTTGGGATTCCCCCAAAAGACGGATCTAAATCAAAAAACGAATCAAGGGTAATTAATGATGCCTACGTGACAGAAAAGACAGCTTGCGGTCGGGCAGTCCATGCGGCTAGGAAGGCCATGCGGCTAGGAGGTCCATGCGGCCAGGCAATCCATGCGGCTAGGAAGGCCATGCGGCTAGGCAATCCATGCGACCAGGAAGGTCATGCGGCTAAGAAGTCCATCCTATGCGACCAGAAGAGCTTATGTGGACATAGCCATGCTTCTTATTCAAAGTATTTTAATTTTAGAAATTGAAAACTTTGAAGGGGGTCTCGTAGTCCATGCGGCTCATAACATATGGAGTCTCATGCGGTTCAAAGAAGCTCTCAGAGCTTCATACGGCTCAGGAGTTCTATGCGGCTCAAAAGACGCCAACCTAGCCATGCGGTTCGAGTAAAAGCCATGTGGCCTTATGTGGCTCGTCTCTACAGCTGGCCATCAAGCAGCGGTCTTATTTAATGCTCTTACACAACAAGGCAGCTCTGACATAAAGGTGAACTAACAGCTCTAACATAAAGCGGCAATGTTGACTCTGACATAATGGCGTGCTCCTAGGGAAACGAAGAAAATCTCTATAGCTGGCACGATCCATCAAATCCCAAAGTCTTCCATACGGCTTTGACAAGTGGCCAGCCACATGCAGTTCAGGTGGAGGCCACCCCCATGCGGCTGCTACTCTCATGCGGCTCGGATCATGGGGGCAATCTTCATGCGGCTCAAATCTTGAGAAGCCATCCCCATGCGGTCGCTACTCTCATGCAGCTCGGATCATGGGGACCATCTCCATGCAGCTCAAATACTGAAAGGCCACGTCCATGAAGCCTTGACACGTGGCCAACCTTATGCGGTTCAGTCGGAAACTACCCTCATGTAGCTCAGATTTCGGAGGCCATACCTATACGGCTGCCACATTCATGCAGTTTAAATCCTGAGAAATCACCCTCATGCGGCTCTGTCAGGACACCCTGTTCCTGTGGCTCGCGGTTAGGACATGCGGCAGAAGATCAGTTTCTCCTATGTCCCTACGGCTCGCAGCATAATGATGGTTGGACACGTGGCACCAAATCAATCAAGATTTATCAACAAATCACAACAACCAGATTTAGTGCAATCATCATAATTATTCGGATCAAATCAGATTTATAGCAATAAAGCAGATTGAATACGTGGCAGGAGATCCGAGATTATCACAAAGATTTGCGGTAATCAGCATTAATTGCCCATACGGATTTGGCACAATCAACATTAACTGCCCAGATTTATTGCAATCAAGATTAACGGCCCAAATTAATTGCCAACAAAACAGGATCAAGGAAAATTGTAATTAATCCCCAAACCGTCAACTTTTCAAGGGGACAATCATTGCAAACCCTAATGATCACACCCAACTCCTATAAATAGCAAGGTGCCATTCCCTTGCAAGAGAGATTCCCCCCACCCGGCTGGACACATAGAGAGACAAAGGAACGAACAGAAGAGTCTTCCCACACATCCCGAGAGGATTTCTTCATCAGAGCCAAGGCTACGTCCGATCGTCCAAGGAGTAAGGCAGAGCTGCCGTCGCTTTCCCGAGCCTCTATCTTCACCACCCAGAATCAAAAATAAACAATCTTACTTAGATTGTTGTACATAGGTTTTCATTTCTAGGCTTTCTTTGTACGAGCGAGTTTGTATTATGAGTCTAAGTTCAGTCCTCCTATAAAATTGTTCTGTACTTTTACAATCAATGGCAAACAGTCCAGTCAGGACGGGAGCGAGCACAATACATCTCACGTAGATCATAATAGGTTAGAAAATATAAACATGCAAGAGAGTATGATACATGAAAACTGAAAGAATATACATGATGTAAAAGAGATAACTGTAATGGAAATATCTACTATAAATAGAGAACTATCAGTGACTAGTGATGTAGAGTACAAAGTCGACATATAAATTGCTGGATTTGCACATGAATATACTAAAGAGGCTCACATGGTTATACTACTTTGGAATTGTTCACAGGACTATTTATACTCCCCCATACCCCAATTAATACACAAGGATCCAGACAAGTTATGTTACACACATGATTTTCACATGAAAGCCATAGATGGGTGCACATTAAGTATACATGAGGGCTCAGAACTGAGTGCACATAAATTCTATGTGAAGGCCCATGAAGTGGTACACATGAAGTATAGGTTACATATGAAGTATATGAGAAACATGATCGTACATGAGAGCACATGAAAGTACACTAGCATACATAAACGTACATGAAGCACATGAGAAACATGAATAACATGAGAGCGAGGAATACATGATGTACATAAAATACATGACATGAAGTATCCGATGCTCCCAAGGGGATAACATCTCAATATAGGGATCCATATAGTACCAATCCGTGATAATATTGTGACAGCAAAAAATAAGGTAATCTAGAGCAGGAATATAATCCTAAACAAGTTATGAAATGATCAGAGAATGTACTCGTCTGGTATCTGAATGTCTGAAGTGAATATATTGTCCGGGATGAGGTATCTGACTCCTATTCGGAGCAAAGCAAGTCAAGATGTATACGGGGATGATAAATGAAATGTACAATACATCTGCATGCTGTCTAGGTCAACTAGGCTAAAGTCAATAATTGGTCTGTTGACACAAAGTCACAGTCAACCAAATATTGACTACATTGACTAAATAATATTTGTATTAATTCAATACGACACACGACGACTGCATTCAGTTCAAGACAGATGACAGCTCAGTCTTCGGCTCTCAGTGTGTTCTGGAGTCTGTATTTTATAATTTTATTGAGTCTAAACTTTTGTACTCTGAGTCATGCTGAGCTCTTGGAACTTAGTCTATAACCTACCCAAAATCCCAAGCTCCACTGAACCAAAAACTGCCCACTGGTCCCCTTAGAACCACTCTGTGCTCTGGAGACAGAGTTCGGGCCGAACTCTGCCTCCACACAGAGTTCGGGCCGAACTCTGTCCCCTAGAAATCAGGAACCCTAATTTTAGGGATAGCTGGTTGCTAGTTGTCCAACGGCCAAATTTTTGAATTTTTCTACCCGAATTCTGGCCGAATTCTGCCTATAAAAATACTATAAATAGGGCATGAATTCTCTCATTTCAATCCATCCAATCTTCTCTTCTATTCTCTCTTATAAGCTCAATAAGCCATACCCTTCCCATCTACTAGCCACAAGCCTCCTAAGTCTCGAGTGCTCAGCATCTCTCAGTTAGGATTCTTGTGCAAGAGTCGAAGAAGTCGCTTGGACAATTCCAAGCAAATCGCCACTGTGATCCTCTGTTAGAAGTTGACGTGCTCTTCTGAAGAAAAGGCAAGGGTTGTAAACTACTATTTCATAAATAGTGGATTTAATCCTGAGCTAGAGTTCTCAGGCCTGGACTAGTCCTCCACGAGGGAAACCAGGTTAAAATCGCTGTGTTTGCGTATGCTCTTCTGCTCTTCATTTATTTTCCGTACTTTACTCTGATTATTTATTATCGGTGAAAGAGTTATTTTTAATTGGCTATTTTTCTATATAAACTCTATTCACCCCCCTCTAGAGTTGCCAAACTGTTCTTCAATTGGTATTAGAGCTCTGTTCTCTTTATAAGGACTAACATCCTAAGAGCTGATCCATGGCAACCACACAATCCTTGATTTCCAATCATGGTGAAGGTCAGTCCACTCATAGGCCTCCCCTATTTGATGGGACTAACTACACATATTGGAAAACAAGGATGAGCTTCTATCTTAAGTCTCTAGACTTTGACCTGTGGACTGTCGTCACTGACGGTTACAAAAAGCCCGCCAGAATAGTTGTCGATGGTGACCTCATTAAGAAACCACACGACAAATATTCTGTCGAGGAGAAGAAACAGGCAAGTCTAGATGCTAGGGCTATTAATGCTTTATTCTGTGCTATAGACAGGAATGAGTTCAACAGGGTCTCTACATGCACCACTGCTCATGAAGTATGGAGACTTCTAGAAGTGACGCATGAAGGAACCACACAGGTCAAGGAATCCAAAATAAGCCGTCTCACTCAAGAATACGAAGCTTTCAAGATGAAGCCAAGTGAGACGATCACTCAATTGTTCACAAGATTCCTCGACATCATCAATCCTCTATCCTCGCTTGGAAAGCAGTACTCAAACCACGAGAAGATTCGTAAGCTACTCAGAGGGCTACCAAAGATTTGGAACCCTAAGGTGACAGCCATCATAGAAGGAAACGATCTCACAACAATGTCAATGGAGACCTTGATGGGTAAGCTTATGACTTACGAGCTTGACCTCAAGGACTTCGAAGAGCCTGCTCCGAAGACCAGGGAGATCGCACTCAAAGCTCATCAACGAAGAGCTAATCATGATGAGACCGAAGAAGATAACTCGGATGATAAAGACCAAGCTCTCATGGTTCGCAACTTCAGGAAATTCCTTCGCTTCAATCGAAGGAAGAAGGAATCTCAAGAAGACGATGAAGAGGAACCATCTTGTTACGGTTACAAGAAAACTGGACATGTCCGAAAAGACTGCCCATTCCTGAAGAAGAGCAACCGCTATGAGAAGCCATACAAAAAGAACTCATCAAAGAAATATGCCAACACAGGCATCTGGCATGAAAGTGAAGCGAGTGACTCTGAGGAAGAAAAGGACTCTCCTCAAGATACAGCAAATGTGTGCCTGATGGCAACTTCCAACAAGGTATCTAACGAAACTCTGGATGACTTCTCTTTTGATGAACTTGGCGATGCTTTCACTGATTTACTCGATGATCATAAAAAGGTCATCGGTAAATATAAACATGCCAAGGACAAAATCAAAAGTCTAGAAGATGAGATACAAAGAATTTCTTTACTTCTTGATAATGTTAGAAACACGTCACCCACTAATGACACTGATGAAGTATCCAAGCTTAAATTAAGCTTGCATGATGCTGAAGCACGTATTGAGCAACAAACTCAAGAAATCACTACACTCAACACGTTGCTTGCTGAAGAAAAGAGTAGACACAAGATTTCCATGACTAAGATATATGGCTTAAATATTAAGGTTGATGAACTGCAAGCTGTTTCTAAAAGATTAGAAACCAAATTGGGTAAACAGGTTGTTCAACCTCTAACCCAATCACATGGGCACAATACCACTCATGCTAGTTAATCACATCATTCTCATGCAGCACATAACCATGCTTTTATATACACAAACTTTCACAAACCACGTGCACGTAAGAACAATTCTCACTCAGTACACACTCATCATGCACAAAGACACAATCAACATCACTCCACACATAAAAATCATCATGCCACGCCATATAGACAAAATCATCATGCAATGCCATATAGACAAGGTCCTCATATACCATATAGACAAAATCATCATGCCATGCCATCTAGACAATATCAGCATGTCACACATCATAGACAATACCATCATTCTATGCCTCATAGACACCATCACCATGCCACTTATTCCATGCATAATCATCTTCACCATGCTAACTCTTCACATCATGTCCATCCTCATTCTGTTGCTTATAGATATTATTCTCATGCTCCTAGTATAAATAAGAATGCTATCTGTACTTATTGTGGATTACATGGACACATCTCACCACAGTACAGAGTTAGAAGACTTGTAGATAAAAGGATATATGCTTGGTTCCCAAAGACTAACTTTTCAGGACCCTCAAGAACTCGGGTACCAAGGTCACATCTACTCTTGATGTAGGTGGACCTTCCCTCCTCAACTGAAAGTAAGTGGATTCTTGATAGTGGATGCTCGCGACATATGACGGGAGACGCAAATCTTTTTGCATCACTATCGATGAAGAAAGAAGGATACGTATCCTTCAGTAACAATCTCAAAGGGCACATTATAGGTAATGGTATCATTGGTCATCCTCCTTCTCCTGTAATAAAGGATGTCTGCCTAGTGATCGAGTTAAAGCAGAACCTGCTCAGCATTAGTCATCTTGCTGATCATGGATATGATATTAACTTTGGACAAAACAGTTGCTACATCTATGATAGGTCAACAGGAGACATTGCTTTTGAAGGGAAAAGAGAAGACAACATCTACATTTTCTATCTTTCTATAAATACTAACAATGCAGGTAGATGTCTATATGCCCACAAATACGAACGACTACTTTGGCACCAGCGTCTTGGTCATGCCAACATGGATGCTATATCCAGGCTTTCTACCAAGAAGCTAGTGAGAGGATTACCTGACATCACATTCAAAAAGGACACGGTATGTGCCGAATGTGAACTAAACAAGGCAACTAAATCCTCATTTCATTCTATCAACTCTGTAAGTACTACTAGACCCTTGCAACTACTTCATATGGATTTATTTGGTCCTATTAGAATAGCTAGCCTTGGAGGCAAACTTTATGCATTTGTTATTGTTGATGATTTTTCGAGATTTACATGGGTTTTCTTTCTCGCTAATAAGAGCGATGCTATTTCTGCTTTCAAAATTTTTGTAAAGAAAGTTCAAAACGAAAAAGGCTACATGATTACTCGAATCCGAAGTGATCATGGAGGCGAATTCGTAAATTATGATTTTGAAAGTTTTTGTAATGCAAATGGTTTTGATCATGAATTCTCTTGTCCTAGAACTCCTCAACAAAATGGTGTTGTGGAGCAGAAGAATAGGACTCTTGGCGATATGGCTAGAGTCATGTTGAATAAATTTTCTCTTTCGAAATATTTTTGGGCAGAGGCTGTAAGTACAGCATGCCACATTTTAAATAGGGTACTTATTCGTCCCATTACGAAGAAAACACCCTATGAGCTTTGGTTTGGGAGAACCCCCAATGTTTCTTATTTTAAAGTTTTTGGTTGTAGATGTTTTATCCTTAACACCAAAGACAACTTAGGTAAATTTGATGCCAAAGCTGACGATGGTATCTTTCTTGGTTATGCCGCCAAGAGTAAGGGATATAGAGTTTTCAATAAACGCTCACTTATTGTGGAAGAGTCAACAAATGTGACTTTTGATGAAGACAACAGTACAGCAAGTACTCTTGATGATGCCGTTGAGCCATCAACTTCTACTCCAATGAATACTTCAACCGAAACTAATTCTCTGGAGGGTTTGCCTAAGAAATTCTCTTTCAAACCTTCTCATCCAGAAAATTTAGTTATAGGAGAAGTTTCACGTAGAGTAACTACTAGATCATCACTAAGAGACTCCGTTGCTAGCACTGCCTTCATTTCACAAGTAGAGCCTAAAAACATTTCTGAAGCTTTTAATGATGAATTTTGGATTTCTGCTATGCAAGAAGAACTCAACCAATTCGAGAGAAGCCAAGTATGGGAACTCGTTCCTAGACCGGTTAATCACTCGATAATTGGTACTAAATGGGTTTTTAGAAACAAAGTAAATGAAGATGGTTCAGTCACACGTAACAAAGCTCGTCTAGTAGCTCAAGGATACAACCAAGAGGAAGGTATCGACTACGATGAGACGTATGCTCCTGTTGCTAGACTAGAATCCATTCGGATGCTTTGTGCTTTTGCTAATTTTCAAAACTTTAAATTATTTCAAATGGATGTGAAAAGTGCTTTTCTGAATGGTTTTATTAAGGAGGAAGTTTATGTGAAACAACCTCCTGGCTTTGAAAATCACAAATTTCCCGACCACGTGTTCAAGCTAAAGAAAGCACTTTATGGCCTCAAACAAGCCCCCAGAGCTTGGTATGAAAGGCTAAGTAGCTTCTTACTTGAGAAAGGTTTTTCAAAAGGGAAAATTGACACTACACTATTTATAAAATCTTTCAAAGACACTATTTTATTAATTCAGATTTATGTTGATGATATTATTTTTGGGTCTACTGATGAAACTCTTTGTCAAGAATTTACCAAGTGTATGCAGACGGAATTTGAGATGAGCATGATGGGAGAGCTCAACTACTTTCTTGGTCTGCAAGTAAAACAACTGGCTAATGGAACTTTCATCTGTCAATCGAAGTATACCAAGGACATGCTGAAGAAGTTCGATCTTGACAACATCAAACCAATCAGCACTCCAATGGCTACCTCAACCAAACTCGAACCAGATGAGAGCGGCAAACCCGTTGATCAACGTAAGTATCGAGGTATGATAGGCAGCTTACTTTATTTAACTGCTAGTCGCCCCGATATCATGTTTAGTGTTTGCCTATGTGCTAGATATCAAGCAAATCCTAAGGAATCTCACATGACCGCGGTTAAGCGTATCTTTCGATACCTTAAGGGTACGGTTACAGTGGGCCTATGGTATCCCAAGTCAACATCATTTGACCTCATCGGTTACTCTGATGCTGACTTTGCTGGATGCAAGGTCGACCGTAAAAGTACTAGCGGTACGTGTCATTTATTATGAAAGGCTTTAGTCTCATGGTTTAGCAAGAAGCAGAACTCTGTCGCACTATCCACAACAGAAGCTGAATACATAGCAGCTGGGCGTTGTTGTGCACAAATTCTGTGGATGAAGCAAACCCTTGAAGACTATAAATTATCTTTCATGCATATTCCTATATTCTGTGACAATACTAGTGCCATCAATTTGACTAAGAACCCTGTCTGCCACTCACGCACTAAACACATTGAGATCAGACACCACTTTTTGCGTGATCATCAGCAAAATGGCACGATTAACTTAGAATTTATTGACACTGATCATCAGCTAGCAGATTTCTTTACTAAGCCATTATCCGAAGAGCGCTTCAATTTTCTTTGTCGTGAACTCGGAATTTTGGATGAAGCAGTTATAAGTTGAGACTTACTTGCGTAAATATCGAGTATATTTTGATTCTTTTATGACGAATTTATTATGGGTACAAGCCGAAAGGGTCCTTCTGACAAAAAGGTATAAAAGCCTAAGCGACACGGTGCACTAGTCCTCAGGACTACCGCTAGCTGGGATCCGGCCCCTGCAGCTAACCCATGGCAAATTTGAAATACTGAATTACAATATATTTCCTTGTTTATTATATGGTTTGTTCCGATTTATTATTGCCTAATTAATTTTTCCTAAAGTTCATTCTGACCTTTGTGTACCTCTCTATGTACTTCATTGTTTTCATCAATCTTTTATCCTCAACCATCACTTTTCTTCAACACTTAACCAATTTTTCTATCTTTTCAGCCTGTTTTCTGTTCTGGACCACTAATCCAGAACTCGGGCCGAACTCTGCCCCAAACAGAGTTCGGGCCGAGTTCGGTCCCTAAGTTCCAGCGTCGGGATCTGGCTCTGCCGTTGGATCAATTTAGATCCTATGGTCCATATGTCATCCGACCAAAGACAAACCCCTATTTTATTTCAGGATTCCCTCTCTCTCCTTCACTATTGCCACCTTCCTCACCTCTCCAAACTCTTTCCTTCAAACCCTAACCCTAGTTTTTGATCTAGAGTGCTCCATTGCTCCTCAAAATCAAGGAAAAAGGGTTTCTCATCATTCTCTTCCACCGTTTATTAATCATTTGAGGTATCATTCTTATCTTCTATACTTCACTCTATCAAGTTTTTATGGCCCCTCGCTTGTTCAATCGTGGAAAGAGGATTCAAACTGAGAGTGTTTCCTCTTCGGATACTCCTCCGACGAATGAACGAATCATTGAACTACTTCAACCACCTCATCCGTTGTTCAACCCACCTCGTCTTCGAAACCCTTCTACCTATGACAACCAATTATTTGTTTTACTAGATGCCTCAAACAACTGGTTTAGTGACTATCGGAATCGTCAGGTATTCGCAGGACATCCCATTAATTTTTCTATCTTCTCTCAATATGATTCTTTATTTCATGACCTCTGCTTTGATGAGCTTGTCACTACCACTTCTGCTATCTATCGTCATGCTGTCCAAATGTTCTACTGCAACATGACCTTTGATGATCTCCATATTTATTCACGAGTGCAGGTATCAATATATCTTTTGATGACTTTGACTTAGCCGAATATCTTGGTCTTCAAGAGCCCAATTCTTGGAAAAAGCTAGTTGACGCTCGCTCGTTCCGTTTTCCCGACGGAATTTCCCTTGAGAGCTTCAAGGACGATTTGTGTACTCCATACACACGTCCTCGCAAGCTCACGGCTAAATATCTCAACCCATATTTTTCTGATCTTCATTGGATTATTTCTAACACCATTCTACCCAAAACAGGTTCCCATGATGACATCACTTATCTTGAGATATCTGCTCTTTATCATCTTCACTTTGGAATTTCTTTCAATCTTCCACATACAATGATGGACTGGATGATTCACTGTAGGAAGAAACCACGAGCTCTGGTTTATCCTTTGTACCTTCCTATGATCTTTCGTGCATTTAACATACCACTTGATATCTGTCCATTCTTGCCTGCTCCTGTTTTCCTGTCCAAGGCACGACATACTCAGGCAGTTGTCGCCTCTCCTGAGGCTTCTGAGCATTCTGATGATGCGGAGTCTAACTCCCCTCCTTTCCGTCAGGATGCACCACCTCCACCTGCCACTCTTGACTCCATCCAGACCATGCTCCAGGATCGTTTCTACTTAGAAGCTGATCGGTGGGCTCAGATGGACTACCGTACTACCCTACAGATGAGTGCACTCTGCAACTCGCTGCATGATATTCGGTACTCCATGTCCCATCATCCTACTATGGCCATTCCCATGCAGCGGGATCCCGATCGTAAGGGTTATCGCATTGATGATCAATGGGTCATGCGTTACCTGGATCCGGGTGCTGCTCTTGTGGATCCCAGACGTTCCAACTCTCCTGGACCTTCTCATGCTCCGTGATGGAGATTGGCTACTACTTGCTGCTGCTGCTGATGATGACATTAGTTGATGCATTTTCATTTCTAGTTAGTTTCAGTTTTATGTACTTGGATGTTTTTAAACTCTGGTTATGTGTTTGACATTTGGTTATGACACTTTATGCTAGTACTTCTTTTGATTATTTCTATACTGTTTCTTCTCTGCTTGGTGTGGTTGTATTACTATAATTATCTTCTGCAGTTTCTCTATTATTCATTCATCTGCAGTCTATATTGCTAACTGCCAAAAGGGGAAGAACTATGTATATTTATATATGTCTGGATATATTTTCTTGGTATTGGTATCATATCTTTTGGTATATCTGTGCTTGTTTGTGCTTTTTGGGAGATATTATACAGGTTTCATGCACTATTTCCGGGGGATCTATTACTTTTAGCTCAGCAACGTTCACTGATTACGGGGGAGCTATTACATTCTAGCTCGGCATCGAGTATGGGGGAGCTATGTTGCTATAATCAACTGTGTCCAGGTATGAATGTTGAATATACATATATTATTTTGTCAATTATCAATATGGGGGAGATTGTTGACACAAAGTCACCGTCAACAAAATATTGACTACATTGACTAAATAATATTTGTATTAATTCAATACGACACACGACGACTGCATTCAGTTCAAGACAGATGACAGCTCAGTCTCCGGCTCTCAGTGTGTTATGGAGTCTGTATTTTATAATTTCATTGAGTCTAGACTTGTGTACTCTGAGTCATGCTGAGCTCTTGGAACTTAGTCTATAACCTACCCAAAATCCCAAGCTCCACTGAACCAAAAACTGCCCACTGGTCCCCTTAGAACCACTCTGTGCTCTGGAGACAGAGTTCGGGCCGAACTCTGCCTCCACACAGAGTTCGGGCCGAACTCTGTCCCCTAGAAATCAGGAACCCTAATTTTAGGGATAGCTGGTTGCTAGTTGTCCAACGGCCAAATTTTTGAATTTTCCTACCCGAATTCTGGCCGAATTCTGCCTATAAAAACACTATAAATATGGCATGAATTCTCTCATTTCAATCCATCCAATCTTCTCTTCTATTCTCTCTTATAAGCTCAATAAGCCATACCCTTCCCATCTACTAGCCACAAGCCTCCTAAGTCTCGAGTGCTCAGCATCTCTCAGTTAGGATTCTTGTGCAAGAGTCGAAGAAGTCGCTTGGACAATTCCAAGCAAATCGCCACTGCGATCCTCTGTTAGAAGTTGACGTGCTCTTCTGAAGAAAAGGCACGAGTTGTAAACTACTATTTCACAAATAGTGGATTTAATCCTGAGCTAGAGTTCTCAGGCCTGGACTAGTCCTCCACGAGGGAAACCAGGTTAAAATTGCTGTGTTTGCGTATGCTCTTCTGCTCTTCATTTATTTTCCACACTTTACTCTGATTATTTATTATCGGTGAAAGAGTTATTTTTAATTGGCTATTTTTCTATATAAACTCTATTCACCCCCCTCTAGAGTTGCCAAACTGTTCTTCATGGTCAACTCTAGTCAACCACACTAGTCAAATTAGGTCAACTAGGTCAATCCTAGCCCAAACAGGTCTCACTACGCCTAACCAAGCCTAGGCTAGCACATAGACACAAACACAAGGCTAACCCAAGCTGTTAAACACACAAAATCATATATATATATATATATATATATATATATATATATATATATATATATACACACACACACACACACTCAAAGTATATAGGCACACACATAGGAATGAATATAGGCTATCATGTATACATACATGTCCATTTAAGCACACATTACATACATCTATATAGGCAATTATACATATAATGTATAGCATTGAGCCTATCATACATGTTTGCAAACATATATGCAACTGAAACAGGACAAGGGCAAGACATGGAATGAAGATACCATATGCAGTAGGGGTATGCAGTACAGAACAATAGAAATGCAGGGAATGCAAGGACATGTTGTAAGACAAGAGTGTAGTGAATGCAATGTATGCAAGAAGGTAATACAATACAGTGTGAAAATACAATTTGTGCAGTGGTGTCTCTAAGTACAGGACATGGATGTGATCAGTGAATACAGGACATATATATGTAGTGCAGTGAAACACTCAATTAAGACTAGGCAGGTAATGTACTGAATTGACAGGTAATGATATGGCCATCTTGTATGCAAAACAATGACAATGATGCAGGGCATTCTTCCAAGTCTGTATTGGCCAAATGCAGGCAGCACATGGGAATGCAGTACATAAAGTGTTCCAATGGTTGCAACTTGCTACCTATAGTGAAGTATCAAAGCAAGGGCACAGTGCGTATCAGGATACATGGAAAATGCAACATAGGACATGTACTAATGTAGCAGCTAAGTGAAGTGCAGCATATAAGTAAGTACAATGAATGTGAATGGTATTGTAGTAGGCATAAGAGAGTGCAGTTGGCTAGTGAGGTGTGCAAGTGGCAGTAGGGTCTTCTCGGGTTTTACAACAGTTCAATGTGTGCACATATATAGATTTTTGTCATAGGTTAGGGAAAATGTGTGTGTAATGTGATGTGAGGGTGTGGCATGTAGAGTGCGATATCTCAAAAAATAGGGGGTTTCCAGTTTGTGTGTACCTGTGTATGTGTGTGTCAATGTGTGGGTGAGTGTCTAAATGGGACATGGGTGTGTGTGTATCTTATTGTGTGTGTGTAGATATCAGGACATGTAGGGTGACGTGTGTACATGTTCTCAGGTCATTGGGTACATGTGTATAAGTGTGTTTATAGGTATCAGGAGAATCAGTGTGTGCATGAGAATTAGTGACCAGTAGATAGGCATGGTTCTCAGGTTTTTACATGTATGTGTGATATATGAAATCAATGTGTGAATGTGAATTAGCTATTCTCAGGTTTCAGTGTAAGGGTGTGTGTTAATTTGTGAAAACAGTGCACACAAAAACTATTCTCAGGTTTTTGTGAATGGTGAATATGTTTCCAGGTTTTACAACAGTTCAATCACAATTCGAAAATTCATACAATTAGCCAATATAAAAAGCCAACATTGTAGATTAATCTCAGGGGTAAATGTGATATATTAGGATAATCTAATCATTAAAAATCAGTTAACACAAGTTTAAATCTCAGAATAATTAATACACAAGCATGGTATCAGAACATGGAGAAAACCCCAAATTCGTAACACAAAATCAATAAAAACTCAAATTCCTTTGTGTAGAGGGTCTAGCAAGCATATGTCCTAGTTAGGAACGTGTCCAGTAACTCAATTTAAACTGTGTCAAAACTTAAAACTTAAAGTATCAGTAAAACGAAGAGAAAATCCAATTCGATTTCAAAAATCAATCAAAACATGAAATTGATGGTTTACAGTGTGTCATGCACATAACATGGTGTCATACAGATTGTGTCGTATTCAGAAAGTAGAACACGAGATGTCTAAGTCGTGTCAAACACGAGTGTCAATGTGTGACAGAACTGTGCAAGGCACAGCCTCGTGCAGCCAGTCCCCAAAAGATTGGACACGACACGAAGCATCTGACACCTCGTGCACTTGGACATGGGTAGCCCAACTATAGGGCTACCAAGTCGACACAACACAACGTATCCTCGTTGTGTCTACACGCGACACGAAGGCCGTGTTAGAAGCCACTGTTCGCGCGTGTGCGTGACAGTGTAATTTAGTGCAGGTGGGTTTTCGTATCCGATATGACACGTGAGTCCATAAAACTTAGGGGACACGTTCGCAGACACTGCCCCCATGTGTCCACCAAGTTTCGTGATGTCTCAAGCTGTGTCATGTCTGCAATAAAGGTCAGGTAGCAGGACAGTACACACACGTGTCCTACAGCGTGTCCGTGCCTATTTTCGACACGAAAATGACACAAATTCGTGTTCAGTCCTAGGGGAAATGAAAAAATATATATAGATCTACATTTTTGTAAAATTAGTTTTAAAAACAGTAATAAAAATTTTATTGGGGCATTTCTTCAAACACCTAAGTAATGACATTGATACGTGTCCGATACGGACACGAAATGGACACAATTTTCTACCAAACTTAACGGACAGCTAGTGGACACCTAGATTTATACATCCATGCAAAGAAATCGAAAATAAAACACAATTTAGAGAGTTTACCAATAGTGTGTCAAATGGCAAGAAAAGCCCCAAAATAGAGTGATTCTTCTTGCTAGCCCAAATCTCCAAATTGTTCAAAAGCTAAGGTTTCTCTCCATAGTCAAAAAATAGAGTAGGATTAGACTCTAATGCAAGAAACTAGAGTCAAAAAGGAATTAAAATGGAATAGTTTTGAATTTGGGAAGATGGACAAATACAATTCTTTTTCACAAGTTGATTTGATACAAAAGAGGTAAGAACAATAGGAAGAGAGATTATATGGTGGGGATCCCTATGTGGCTGGCTAAATAAGGATAAAATTAGGGTTAGGATTATGACTAATGGGTTTGGGCCAAGTTTTCATGGTAAAGGAAATAACTCCTTGAGTCAAAAGTCCATGAACCAAATCATTTACTCTCCTATATGAAACTTGTCTCTAAATAACTTAACTTGGGTTTACTTAAGTTAGACTAGGGTCCCACCATGCTATTCAAGTCACCATAGCTAGAGTCAACATCTAGGCTAGTCTCTTAAGTTACAACTAGTAAAAGTCAAAATTAACATTCTTCAATCCAATAATTAATCAAATATTTCCAATAAGACAAAATGACCAAATTACCCCTAGACAAAAAATGATATCTAAATATTCTAATCACATGGTTAGGCCCTAGGTCAGACAGTCTCTAGGATTTTACTAGCAGCACATCAAAATCACAAGTCATGGCTTTTAAATAGTTTTAAAATGATTAAAAATTACCAAAAATCATATTACGATTTAAATATCATAAATAAATAATTAAATCACAAAATTTCAAAATTATCCTCATTTAGAAAACTGGGTGTTAAAAATCTACCCTCCTTAGAGAAATTTCATCCACAAAATTAAGATGGTAGTACTCCTTCTAGGTCAACACCCCCACAATCATAGTCTCAAATCATACAGTTCGACAATCATAAGCATTTGTACAAAATCATGATACTCAGAATCTTTGTCATGCTAGTGAGCAAGGCTACGATAATCACAGAGTCCTTGCCTAAGGTATGTACCTCTAGAATCATGGTATTTAAAATTTTCACATTACCGCATGCTTGGCAGCGAAAACCTTAAATTCTTACACCCAAGAATTACGTCCAAAATCTGACTATATGTCCTTGCCTAACACGACTATCAAAGATTCTAGATCCTATAATTGAGGTGACCTAGCCCATATGACTTATCTCAAAAGAAAACCAATCATATCACAAGAACAACAGAACGAAATTGATCAATCAACAAGGAATAGAGGGAATCGAATTTCAAGACAGTTATACGAGGCAATTACGGAAGTGGAATTGAGAACAATGGAACCTGCAACAAGATCTCCAATGACCTGTGCATCCTCGACTATCCTGGCGAAAGCTCGCCCCTGTTGGCTTCCCCTGGCCTGCTGCTGATGTTGCATGTACCTCTGCTGAGTTGGTAAGGATAATCCCTTCTGCTGGCCCACCGGAGCCCTAGCTCCTGCTCCCTGAACTGTTCGTCCAAATGACTCATGACACACTCTCAGCTGATGATCGGATCCTCCGCAAAGCAAACATCTGCCCAACCTCTTCCGGCATTCGTCCCAATCGTGTCCTGATTTCTTACAGAAGGGGCAAATGATAACAAGCTGCTGTCCCTGGGCCTGCTGCTGCCTCTGTTGCTGTTGCACATGCTGTAAGGGTACACGGTCCTGAAACTGCTGTTGCTGAGAGTAGACCTCGGCTGTTAATACTGCTGTTGAATCTGTAAGTGGGACATTCGCTGCGGATACTACTACTGAATCTGTAAGTGGGGCATCTGCTGTGGATACTGCTGCTGAATCTGTAAGTGGGGCCTCTGCCGCAGATACTGCTGCTGAATCTGTAAGTAGGGCCTCTCAGCCGGGCCCGCACTGCCACTAGCTTCCTGAGTGTCTTGCGTCCTCTTCTCTTTTAGCCCAAGATCATCCTCCACTGCCATGGCTCCTACCAGAATCTGCTTGAAAGTGGCGTCACGACTGCTCTTGGTATACGACCTAATCTCCCTGATCAAGTCTCTACGGAACCTCCTAGCCTTCCCGGCCTCAGTAAGATCCTCAATAAATCTATTCAAACGGCAGAACTCTCTGGTGTACTCCTCAACGGTCTGGTTCCCTTGAACCAAACTCTCGAACTGCGCCTCCAGGGCACCGAGTACTGTATCAGGAAAGAATTTCTTCTTGAACAGTTTCCTGAAGGTTTCCTAAGTCTGACCGGCTGTGCAAACCCTCGGGTCCATCTGGTACCAAGTACGGGCTAAGTCCTGCATCTGACTAGCTGCTGCCTCGATCTGTAATCCAGCTGGTATCTGTGCCAATCAAAATATCTCCTCAATATGCTCTATCCAATCGTCAGCATATATGATGCCCTCTATACCCTTGAACTCCCGGGGTCCCATATTCTTAAAGGATTGGATGTCTGGAGTCTTCGGCTGATACTGCTGTATCTGTCCTCCCAGTAGCTAAGTAGTCACCAGCTCTACTGTCATCCTGACCAACTGGTGGGTATCGTGTATGCTCTGTCAAAAATCAGCAGACTGCCTCTGCTGCATCTGTTGCTAAGTCTCCAGGAATCGCTAGAAAAAATACATCTGAGCCGCATCCACTGTCTTTGAAGGTAACTGCTGTTGATACATATCCAAAATTACGGGAAACGACCTCCGGACAGGTGGAGGTGCACTCCCAAAAGCTGCAGAAGTTCCTATATGAGTAGAAACAGGTGGTGCTGTGGTCCCAACGTCCACAATCGGGCGAGTGGTGGCAGACCTCTCACCAGCGTCTGCTGGGCCAGAGTGATGCAATTATGTCTCAATCACCATCCTGGAGACAGATCAAATAAGGAATCAATACTGAGATAGAAATGAGAATTCATGGGAGGACAGTTATTCCAAGGAAGCAATCTTCAACAAGAATTTAGATGGCAGAAATTCAGTTAAGAGTTTTTTCTAATGTGATTGAGAACCTCAAGAATAATCCTAATCCTACTGCAGGCTGTAGTGATACTCTAGTTCGAATATTACTACACAAACTCGACCTGCATGGGCCACCACTAAAAATGTGTCAAGACCCGTACCCACTGTGAGGGTACTAGTACGTAACAACGCCTAGCCTGTGCCATAGTGTCGGATATAGAACGCTATTCTAGGTCATGAACATAACTAACACAATACGATATACTCTCCAACAGGAGGCCAAGTTACGGAAGGTACAAGTCAATCACAATCTAGAGGTAGAATATAGTACGATGGAATAGATAAGGAAATCCTCAAAACTGAGGTGCAAACAGAAGTAACATAAATCAAAGTTAACAAACACAAGTCTCAACATCTCCATAATAATACAACTCTGAAATCAAAGGCAACAACTATCATGAAATGAATGAACAGTCTAGACTATCTACGCTATGCATGGGTGTCATCCTCAACAGCTGCCTGAATCTTCCAAGGGTCCTGGTCGTGAGTGTCATCTAGGAAAGCTCCATAGTAAGGGGTATAGGGTTCCTCATCATCCTCTGTAAAATTTTCAACAGGTCCAGTCAGGACGGGAGAGAGCACAATACATCTCACGCAGATCATAACAGGTTAGAAAATATAAACATGCAAGAGAGTATGATACATGAAAACTAAAAGAATGTATATGATGTAAAAGAAAGAACTGTAATGGAAATATCTACTATAAGTAGAGAACTATCAGCGACTAGTGATGTAGAGTACAAAGTCGACATGTGAACGGCTGGATTTGCACATGAATATACTAAAGAGGCTCACATGGTTATACTACTTTAGAATTGTTCACATGACTATTTATACTACCCCATACCCCAATCAATATACAAGGATACAGACAAGTTATGTTACGCACATGATTTTTACATGAAAGTCGATAGATAGGTGCACATGAAGTATACATGAGGGCTCAGAACTGAGTGCACATGAATTCCACATGAAGGCCCATGAAAGGGTACACATGAAGTATAGGTTACACATGAAGTACATGAGAAACATGACCGTACATGAGAGCACATGAGAGTACACGAACGTACATGAACGTACACGAAGCAGATGAGAAACATGAATAACACGAGAGCGAGGAATACATGATGTACATGAAACACATGACATAAAGTATCCGATGCTCCCGAGGGGGTTAGCATTTCAATGTAGGGATCCATATAGTACCAATCCGTGATAATATCGTGACAACATCAAATAAGGTAATCTAGAGCAGGAATATAATCCTAAGCAAGTTATGAAATTATCAGAGAATGTACTCACCTGGTATTTGAATGTCGGAAGTGAATATACTATCCGGGATGAGGTATCTGACTCCTATTCAGAGCAACACAAGTCAAGATATATACGGAGATGATAAATAAAATGTACAATGCATCTACATGCTGTCTAGATCAACTAGACTAAAGTCAACACTTGGTCAACTCTAGTCAACCGCACTAGTCAAACTAGGTCAAGTCCTAGCCCAAACAAGTCTAACACGTCTCACTAGGCCTAACCAAGCCTAGGATAGCATATAGACACAAACACAAGGATAACACAAGCTGTTAAACACACAAAATTATATATATATACTTATGCATATAAGGCACACTTATAGGCATATATATATATATATATATATATATATATATATATATATATATATTTTAAGAAAACCCCCTCTTTTATAAAACAAGGCTCCAAAAGGTGAAGCCGAACCCGTATACAAGACAAAAGTATACCAAAAGGAAAGACATGGGAAAAGTGCGGGCGCAGCCGCCAAAACTAAGAGATGAACGGATGCCCGAAGGCCGGAGATCTGTGGGAGCAAAGGGAGCTCCTTTTGCGACATTGCCGATGGATTTCCCGGAGCAGCTGGTCGGCAGAGTATTGGAGACCCTCGTATCTCGCTTTGTTGCGGTTCTTCCAAATTGCCCAAGTGGCGGCCGCGGCAACGATCTGGTGGGCGTGGGATGCGGCACCCCAGTGGGCCAGAAGATCGATAAAGCGCCCGTCCTCAGGAGAGGTATTGTAGTTGTGATAGAGGGTGCTCCAGATTTTGTCGGGGAGGCTTTCCTCCCTGAAGATGTGGTCAATAGTCTCCGTCTGACGCTCGATGCAACAATTACACACAGACGCCAGGCTAAAACCGATGGAGTTAAGGGTGTCGTCGGTGGGCAATTTCTTCCTCATGACTCTCCACAGGAGAAAGGACCATTTCTTAGGGATGCAAGAGTTCCAATAACGCGCAATGAAAAGGTCTGGACCGTTGTCTTGGATCGAGAGTCTTGCCGATCGCACAGAGAATGCTCCTGAGGCTTCCAGCGACCACCTCAGTATGTCGGCGTCGGTCCCGATGGTAATTTCGAGATGGTGAATGCTGTCAATTGTTTCGTTGCCTGACCAATCCCGGATCCTGTCCCAATTCCAGTCGTGATTGGTAGGATTCCACAGGTCTTTGATCATGTTATTTCTAGGGGAATCGGTAATATTCGGGATAAGGCTGTCCCCTATCCACCTTTCTAGGAATGGGTTGGATTCGCCAGTGCCCAGATGGAGTCTGATCGCGGGCTCAGCCAAATCACGTTCACGAAGAATACGATGCCAAGCCGCGAAAGATCTGCTGTTAGCAGTGGCCGTCGTTGGATGGATGTGTCTGAAGTACCTGGCCTTCATAAACTTGGTCCACAGGTTGTGGCTTGTGCGTAATTTCTACCACAGTTTCATTGAAAAGGCTTTGACGATGTGATCGAGTTTGGTGACTCCAAGCCCACCGCTCGCGGTCGGAGATGCCATAGTATCCCAGCTGGCCCAGTGGTGTTTGTCTTGCCCCTTGTTGTACCCCCAGAAGAAGTTACAAAAGATCTGCTCAATAGACGTGATAACCTTCCTGGTTGGAGTACAGGCCATAAGGGTGTGGATGGGGATGGAGTTGAGCACATGTTTGATGAGGATAATTTTTCCTCCTGGGGATAGGGTAGCGTTATGCCATCCTTCGATCTTGTTCCTGATTTTGGTGATCAAAAGCTCGAAGATGCTGGCGTTAGATTTTTCGTACACCAAGGGGCAGCCGAGATAGTTGAAAGGAGGGTGAGCCACCACAATAGACGTGAGGTTGGTGAGTCTGGTCGCGTTTTCAATTTTGATGCCGTGGTGGGCGTAGATAACACTCTTGGAGAGGTTGATCTTCTGGCCGGAGCATCTGGAGTACCGCTCCAGGGTGTTGTGAACCACCTCCATTGATCTGACGTTCCCGGAAGTGAAGATGAGAAGATCGTCGACAAAAGCCAGGTGGGTGATGGTGGGGCATCCGCTGGCAGTATGGTATTGCTAGAAGTTGGGAGTGTTGATCATATTGTTGAGGTTTCTGCTCAGGGCGTCGACTGCAATGATGAAGATCGTGGACGATAGAGGGTCGCCCTGTCTGACTCCTCGACTGGATTTAAAAAATCCATCGGATTGTCCGTTGATAACTGTGGACAACCATGAGTTGCTAATGGATCTCCACACGATGTTGGTCCAATTCTCGGAGAATCCGAATGCTCTGAAGACCCTGATCATGAATTGCCAATCGAGTCTATCGTAAGCTTTTTTTATATCAATTTTGATGGCGATGTTGCCCCCTCTTGCCGGAAATTTTAGGCAGGTGATGAGTTCTTGGGCCAGCATGATGTTGTCTTGGATGGTTCTTCCACGGACGAACCCGCTTTGCTCCTCCGAGATGATTTTGGGGAGGGTTTCTGTCATTCTGGTGGCGATTATCTTGGAGATAATTTTGTTGGTGAATGTGCAAAGACTGATGGGTCGGAAGTTGCGGAAGTAGTTGGGGTTATCTTTTTTCGGGATGAGGATGAGCTTGGCGCTGGAGATAGCTTTGGGGTAAGGGGCTCCTTCAAAGAAGGCTATCGCCGCTTCGGTGATGTCCTGCTTGATAATATCCCAGCAGGTGTGAAAGAAAGTACCAGAAAAGCCGTCCGGGCCGGGGGCGCTATACGCGTTTAAGGCCCATACCGCATCTTTTATTTCCTGTTCGGTCAGAGGGCGCTCCAGCAGAGCATTGTCGGAGTCGGTGATGATGGTGGGGATTTGGTCAAGGAAATAATTGTCTTTGAGCACCATCTCCTTGGTGAATAATTTGGAGTAGAAGTCTACGGCCGCCTCTTGGATACCCTTGTGATCGGATCTGATGGTGCCATGCTCGTCAGTGATGTGATGTATTGATAGTTTGTTTCTTTTACCGTTGACGCAGGCGTGGAAGTATTTCGAGTTTTTATCCCCGTCACAGTCCCATTTCAATCTGGCTTTCTGTTTCCAGAAGTCGGTCTCCACTTTGAGCCTAAATTTGAGTATAGCCTTGGTTAGGTTCAAAGCTCTCCTAGCCGCAGGGGATCGATCAGATAGGAGTAGGGCTTCGGCTCGGGTGACATCGTCCTCTGCGACACGTATCGCTTGGAAGATGTCCCCAAATGCTTGTTTGCTCCAATAGGAAAGAGCTTTCCTGGTGGCTTTGAGCTTGTTGCTGACCCGAGTGAGGGGATGAGGGGAGTCCTGACTATTCTACGCCTCTGCTACGACGCTCAAGAATTGTGGGTGGTCGATCCAGAAATCGAGGAATTGAAAGTTTTTTTTTGATGGATGGGATTGGTTTTTGATTTCCACCAGGATTAGGGCGTGGTCGGATTCGGTGGAGTTGAGGTGGGTCAGGGAGGAGCTGATTCTCAAACCGTGCCATCGCGCGTTGGTGAGAGCTCTGTCCTGATGGGAGTATTGGCGACGGTCGCCGTCCTGCATGTTACACCAGGTGAATTCGCTGCCTTTGAACTGAAGGGAAGTTAGGTGAGCATTGAAGATGAAGTTGTTGAAGTCTTGCATGGCTGATAGGGGCATAGGGCGACCTCCGATCTTCTCGTCTCTGCAGGTGATGGCGTTGAAGTCCCTTATGCAAAGCCAAGGGGTGTTGGTGTTGTGGAGATAGGTGCTGAGAAGGTCGCTCCATAGGTGTTTCCGTTCTACGATGACACAGCTACCGTGGACCGCGAAAAGGATAGCTCGCTCCGGAAGGGTTGGGTGAGTGACCCAGCAAGAGAGGGCTTGTTGGGTGTCCTGGATGATGTCGAGGTTGACCTCCTGCGACCCGAGAATCCAGATATTGTGCCTGCCAGCAATCGCCGTGGGGAGGCCTAGAGCCAACTGGATAGATTTGAGACGTTTGGAGGGTATTTTGGGTTCAATGATGATGAAGATGTCGATCTTGTGAATTTTTCGAAGACTGGTAATTCTCCGAAGTGTCGGTTTATTAGCCAGACCTCGAACGTTCCAAGATAGGATGTTAAGCATTTAAAGATTGCGTGGGTATTTTTTTGTTCCGCTTTGCGGCGGATCTAGTTTGGATGGTGGCGGTTTTGTCGCAGCCTGATTTGCTCCGTTGGGAGTCAACCGTGTTGACGTTCGATGTTGTTGGCGGATTATGATTGTGGCATTCGTGCGGGCCGGGTGGAGGTCCTATCAGATTGCCAGCTGTGTCGACTGTTGTCTCCTCCGGGGGGAAAGCTAGGGAGTCGTACGCACTCTCGATCAACAGTTGCTGGAGGGGGGCTCCTGCAGCTAGAACTTGGAGGCCTCTCCTCACTTGGTCGGGTCCAAGGATGGCTAGGACGTCTTCGACAGGGAACGCACTGGGTGATTGATGAGTTACATTGGAGGTGGAAGGGGCCGGGGGGGCGGCCTCCTGACCAGAGGGGGATTGTCGGTGATCTGCGTTGCCTGAGTCGGTGGCATCCTCCACATACGAGGAGATGGAGGGGGAGGGTGGCAGGTCGGTTCTGCTGGGGCCTTCTAGAGGGTTGTCGGGCTCCAGGTCTTCTGAATCGAGGATGGCGAATTGGTTGGAGATCTCAATGTGTTGGGGGATGAAGGGGATCACGGCCCTGCTCGGAACTTCGCTGGATGCTGGCTCTCCGATGCTGGAGTCGAATCGAATGTGGGTATTCGGTAGGAGGAGAATGGGCGACTTTGGGGACTTCCCAGCCGGTTGGTCGTTGTCTTTCCTGGATGGCTTCTTTTTAAGCTCCGGATGCAGGTGGTGACAGTTCTTAGGAAGGTGGCCTCTTAGGTGACAGTGGTTGCAGAACAACACGTGGTTGACGTAAATGATTTGTTGGGTGTGGGTTTGATTGCCAAGTTTGATGTTGATGAAGTTGGGTGGTTCTGAAGTGAGGTCAAGTTCAACACAGATTTTGGTGTAGTGGGCTTTGGTGAGGTTACTGGTCTCGGGCGCCGAAGCCACGTACGTCCCGAAGGAGTTGGCGATACGCCTTAGCGCCGCGGGAACAAAGCAGATGAGAGGGAGATTGGGAAGGGTAACCCAAGCTGCGACCGTAGCTGAGTCTTCTTTGGTGTTGAATCCTGGTGACCACTTGATAATCTTCATCTGGTGGGTGTCGATCTTGCAGGTTCCCTTGGACCACACGGTCCTGTGGTCGCGATCTGAAGATAGGTGAAGGAGAATGTGTCTGGGGTCGAAGGGGGCTACTTGGTAGTCGGTCGATAGATTCCATTTGGCGATCGCTTCCTGCACGCTGGGAAGTTTGGGACACCCGGTGGAGAATTTAAGGATAAATGTGTGTGGAAAGGCCGTAGACAGCGACGTCAGTTCCATTTCGGAGAAGGGAATAACGGGGGTTGATGTCTCTTGAGAGTATACAATCTTTGGTAGTTGGACGTCTGGGAAGATAATGCTCTTTGAGGGAATGTGGTCCGGACGAAGCATGGCGGCATAGGAGGGTTGGGGCGGGCCGGTGGAAGCAGGACCCAAAGAGGCGGAGTGGGAAAGTGGTTGGCCGCTCAGGGAATGAGAGAGCTCGGAGTCGAAGGAGGATAGGGTGGAGATGCCGAGGAAGGTGGAAGCGAGGAAGGCCTCCGGGGGCACTGGAGCGCAGTGCCCCCCCCAAAGGAAGAGGAGCTGGCCAAGGCGGGCAAGGAGGCAGGGGGGTTGGCGCCGGGGACGAGCTAGGGCAGACGGGCTTGCCTGAGGGAGGATGAGGGGCCTGGAAGGCAGGAGGGACTGAGGGTAGGGGGGCAGGATAGCGCGGGCTCGCGCGGGAGGGACGGGAGGGAAGACTGAAGAGAAGGGTGGCGCATGGAAGAGCTGAGGGAATGTGCAAGGGGGCGGTGGACCCCAGAGGAAGGGGCGGGGGCTGCGCAGTAGAGGAGTTGCGCTGAAGAAGTGCTGATAGAATACGAAGGGAATGGGGGGTTCGAATGGAGCTGCTCCGAGGGGGCGGCAGGAGGCCTGAACGGCTGAAGCTGCGCTGAAGAAGAGTGCGCAGGGGGGCAGGGGTCCTCAGGGGAAGAGACGGTTCCGATCGATTGCGCAATGAAGGGTGGGAGCACCATGGATGGCGCAGGGGCAAGAGGCCGCTCCAGAAGAGGGGGCGCCTGTGATTGCGCAGGGGGGGCGTGGGTCCACACCTGCTGCTGGGGCCCGCTAGGATAGATGGATTGCGCAGGAAGACGGGCCCCCCTGAGGCAGTGGGGGCGAGCGAGTGCGCAAAGGCGCTGTGGAGTGCCTGTTGCTGCGCAGAAAGGGCAACAGCTGGCCCCTCCAGCTGGGACCCGCCATGAGACAGAGGGGAAAAGCTGGGAAAGGAATCTGGAACAGCAGCGCGTCCCGAAGGGACCTCCTCGAAAATGACGCCGAGGATTGCGTGCCCGAGTAGCCAAGGGGCGTTGGGCCCAAGGACAGAGCATCTGGGGGGCGCTCCTCCCGAGGTGGAGCCAAAGCAATTCGAAATGAAAGGCTGGGCGGGAACGGAGTGCTGCTCCGAGGGCGGCCCGGCGGCGGGGACTCCATAGACCGGAGAGAGGGTGGTAGGAAAACCAGGAGGGACTTCCAAGGAGGAGGAAACTGGCGGCGAGGGGGTTAACGGAGGGGGTGGGGGAGGAGAGCGGGCTTGGAGGGCGGCAGGGAGGAGCTGGATAAGGGCCAGCGCCTCCGGGGTCCATTGGAGCGCTATCGGAGGAGAGGGCTGGGGCGATCGTCAGAGTCGGACGATGAAGGTGAGGGGGAGGAGGGAGAGGAAGGGAGGCGGCCGGCCTAAGCCGGCCAAGGGGAGGGGAGCAAGCGCACGGGAAGAGCAGGGATGGGGAACATGCTGAAAAAAAAGAATCTCTATTCTATATATATATATATATATATATATATATATATATATATATATATAGACATATACACTCAAAGTATATAGGAACACACATAGGAATGGATATAGGCTATCATGTATACATACATATCCATTTAAGCACACATTACATTCATCTATATAGGCAATTATACATATAATATATAGCATTGAGCCTATCATATATGTTTGCAAACATATATGCAACTAAACCAGGACAAGGGCAAGACATGGAATGAAGATGCCATATGCAGTAGGGGTATGCAGTGCAAAACAACCGGAATGTAGGGAATGCAAGGACATGTTGTAAGACAAGAGTGTAGTGAATGCAATGTATGCAAGAACGTAATGCAATGCAGTATGAAAATGCAATTTGTGCGGTGGTGTCTCTAAGTGCAGGACATGGATGTGTTCAGTGAATACAGGACATATATATGTAGTGCAGTAAAACACTCAGTTAAGCCTAGGCAGGGAATGTACTGAATTGACAGGTAATGAAATAGCCATCTTGTATGCAAGACAATGACAATGATGCAGGGCATTCTTCTAAGTCTGTAGTGGCCAAATACAGGCAGCACATGGGAATGCAGTACATAAAGTGTAGCAATGGTTACAACTTGCCTATAGTGAAGTATCAAAGCAAGGACACAGTGGGTATCTGGATACATGGGAAATGCAATATAGGACATGTCCTAATGTAGCAGCTAAGTGAAGTGCAGCATATAACCAAGTGCAATGAATGTGAATGGCGTTGTAGTAGGCATAAGAGAGTGCAGTTGGCTAGTGAGGTATGCAAGTGGCAGTAGGGTGTTCTCGGGTTTTACAACAATTCAATGTATATGCATATACAGATTTCTGTCATAGGGTAGGAAACATGTGTGTGTGTAATGTGACGTGTGGGTGTGGCATGTAGAATGTGGTATCTCAGGAAACAGGGGGTTTCCAGTTTGTGTGTACATGTGTATGTGTGTGTGTCAATGTGTGGGTGAGTGTCTCAATGGGACATGGGTGTGTGTGTATCTCAGTGTGTGTGTAGATATCAGAACATGTAGGGTGACATGTGTACATATTCTCAGGTCATTGGGTACATGTGTATAAGTGTGTGTATAGGTATCAGGAGAATCAGTGTGTGCATGAGAATTAGTGGGCAGTAGATAGGCATGGTTCTCAGGCTTTTACATGTGTGTGTGATATATGAAATCAATGTATGAATGTGAATTTGCTATTCTTAGGTTTCAGTGTGTGCCAATTTGTGAAAATAATGCACACAAAAACTGTTCTCAGGTTTTTGTGAATAGTGAATATGTTTCTAGGTTTTACAACAGTTCAATCACAATTCGAAAATCCATACACTTAGCCAATATGAAAACCCAATATTGTAGATTAATCTTAGGGGTAAATGTGATCTATTAGGATAATCTAATCATTAAAAATCAGTTAACATAATTTTAAATCTCAGAATAATTAATACACAAGCATGGCATCAAAACATGGGAAAAACCCCAAATTCGTAACACAAAATCAATGGAAACCTAAATTCCTTTGTGCAGAGGGTCTAGCATGCATGCGTTCTAGTTAGAAACGTGTCCACGTGTCCAATAACTCAATTTAAACAGTGTCAAAACTTAAAGTATCAGTAAAACGAAGAGAAAATCTAATTCCATTTTAAAATTTAATCAAAACATGAAATTGATGGTTTACAGTGTGTCGTGCGCATAACATGGTATCATACAGATTGTGTCGTGTCCAAAAAATAGAACACGAGGTGTCCAAGTCATATCAAATATGAGTGTCAATGTGTGACAGGACTGTGCAAGGCACAGCCTCGTGCGGCCAGTCCCCAAAAGATTGGACACGACACGAAGCATCTGACACCTCGTGCACTTGGACACTGGTAGCCCAACTATAGGGCTACCAAGTCAATACAACACGACGTGTCCTTGTTGTGTCTATACGCGACATGAAGTCCGTGTCAGAAGCCACTGTTCGTACGTGTGCGTATGCGTGACAGTATAATTCAGTGCAAGTAGGTTTTCGTATCCGACATGACACGTGAGTCGACGAAACTTGGGGGCACGTTTGCAGACACTGCCCCCACATGTCCTTCAAGTTTCGTGGTGTCTCGGGCTGTGTCATGTTCGCAATAACCGTCGGATAGCAGGACAGCGGGCACGCATGTCGTGCAGCGTGTCCACACCTGTTTCCGATACGAAAATGATACAAATTCGTGTTCAGTCCTTGGGGAAATGAATACATATATATATATATATATATATATATATATATATTTAAAAATAGTTTTTAAAAACAGTAATAAAAACTTCATTGGGGCATTTCATCAAACACGTAAGTAATGACATTGATACGTGTCTGATACGGACACGAAATTGACACAATTTTCTACCAAACTTGAGGGACAGCTAGGGACATCTAGATCTACACATCCATGCAAAAAAATCGGAATTAAAACACAATTTAAAGGGTTTACCTATAGTGTGTCAAATGGCAGAAAAAGCTCCAAAATAGAGTGATTCTCCTTGCTAGCCAAAATGTCCAAATTGTTCAAAAGTTGAGATTTCTCTCCATAATCAGAAAATAGAGTAGGACTAGACTCTAATGCCAGAAACTAGAGTCAGAAAAGAATTAAAATGGAATAGTTATGAATTTGGGAAAATGGAAAAATACCTTTCTTTTCGACAAGTTGATTTGATACAAAAGATGCAAGAACAATAGGTAGAAAGATTATACAGGTGGGGATCCCTATGTGCCTGGCCAAATAAGGATAAAATTAGGGTTAGGATTATGACTAATGGGCTTGGGCCAAGTTTCAATGGTAAAGTTAATAACTTCTTGAGTCAAAAGTCCATGAACCTAATCATTTACTCTCCTATATGAAACTTGATTCTAAATGACTTAACTTGGGTTGACATAAGTTAGACTAGGGTCCCACCATGCTATTCAAGTCACCATAGCTAGAGTCAACATCTAGGTTAGTCTCTTAAGTCACAACTAGTAAAAGTCAAAATTAACAACCATCAATCCAATAATTAATCAAATAATTCCAATAAGTCAAAATGACCAAATTACCCCTAGGCTAAAAATGATAACTAAATATCCCAATCACATGGTTAGGCTCTAGGTCAGACAGTCTCTAGGGTTTCACTAGCAGCACATCAAAATCACAAGTCATGGATTTAAATAGTTTTAAAATGATTAAAAATCACCAAAAATTATATTACGATTTAAATATCATAAATAAATAATTAAATCATAAAATTTCAAATTACCCTCATTTAGAAAACTAGGTGTTACATCAAGTCTGCTCAAAGATGTCATTAAAAGGGCTATTAGTTTTTCCAATTTATTATGTATTTTTCTATTTATTGCTTCTAGATAATTTGTGAGTCGGGATCACTGGCAATTTAGTAGACCACTCTCACAAACCCTTTTAACCCAAACCAAATCCTAAACCCTTGCTTATGCAAAAACCTTGTTGAACCAAAGTGACCTAAAATTAGCCTAACCGAACTTGGCCAGAGTTCTACCCAAACTCGATCCCCTGAGATTACTCCTGGTCAACATTTTTTTCTATTCTTTTGGATCTCCAATATTCAAAATGATGAACGTTAGCCGAGTTCTACCCGAACTCTGTCTCAAAAATTCCTATAAAAAGAGAAGAATTTGTCATTTCTAATCACTCATTCACTGTTCATCTTCTTATATATTCTAAAGCCTTCCTATTTACCAAGAGCTCTAATCTTCCTATTTCCAAGACAACTCCTATTCTTCTACTGTCGGTAGTTTTCGATTAGGAGTATTCGAGTTGTACATGCTTGGAGTATAAAAGCTTTTCTGAAAGAGTTGAAGTTTTATCGTAAGCTTCGGATGAAAACACGACGGTGTTGAAGTTTGTTCGTGGGCTTCGGATAAAAACACGACAGTTTTGAAGTTGGCATATTTTTTGGAGCAAAGCACGTGGAGTAATCTCTATTCAAAATAGTGGATTAAATAGCGGGCAAAAGTTATCTCGACTGGAGTAGTCCACTCAGAGGAAAAAGTTTTGCTCTTCTGAACTTATTTACTTTAAGCATTTACTTATATACTGCCTGCTTCATATGTTGTTTGATTACTGTCATAAATATTTTTAAGTGGTGAATTTTATTTTGCTGCATAGACGCACTTTATTCACCCCCTCTAGAGGGGCCCAATCGATCCTATAATTGGTATCAGATCTGGTTCGCTTTATATAGGTCTTGCTGATCATACCAATTGCTCCTACAATTGTTATCAGAGCAATGACTCTATTATTTGGCTTAACATCCTTATAGTAGATCCTTATTAGTTATATTCTTGTATAACACTTTAGAGAGTTTGTATATGGCAGCCATGAAATCAATATTCACACGTGAAGGACAGTTTACAAATAGACCTCCACTATTTGAAGGAATGAACTATACTTCTTGGAAGAAACGGATGAACTTCTACCTGAAGACTCTAAACTTATGGTCAATTATTTGCAATGGCTACAAAAAAACTACTGTCACCTCTATTCTTACTTCATCTATTATTAATTAACAAGCTTTATTATAGTTACACAGAGGAAGAAAAGAAGTGTCACATCCCAGAACCAGAATACTGGAGAGCGGGAAGCAAACACAGCCAGCTACGTACATTAAAGTATAATCCACCTCACAATACGGTCACGACTATCTAGATGCATGAGGTTTAAACTACAATCCATCAATCTCCATGGTCAAGAACAAGCCTAGTGTCTCAATCTCAAGCAAGCAAATAATGTACAAGATGTTAGATCATCAAACATACAAGGTAAGGCATCCCAAACATTACATATTCAGATTATCACCAAGCTAGTCAGACAAAATGCGAGACTAGTAAGAGTTAAGTCATACATGATCAACCCTAGGATTTGTCAATCATGTTACAGCCCTTACGCAAACAGAAATTTAGTTTCAACACGAGCTAATACTTGTTCGGCGGCTAAACGCCTTAAAAGAATAATTTACAATAGAGTGGGAGAGTAAAATAAGAACCCTACTCGTTGCCAGGATTACGTCTGGTGTTCACCATCTGGCTGGAAGACAGGTAGATCCTCGGGTGCTACTCCAAAATCTGGCCATATGGGTCAGAACCCAGAAGAGCAAGTGCCACAAGGGAGGCTTCACTTAGGAACTAAAACCAGGATATTACAACATAGAAACATAAATAATAACAAGAATACATGAGTTAGAAAATAGGATGATAAATGATAAGATAACTAAGAAGCTATTCTGGAAACCAAGTTATAACCCGTAAACCAAACAAGGACCGGGGTTGTAATCCTTCACCTGAAAAGAACTTAGTCTTTAACTATTTATCGTCAAGAGTAAACATTAAATAATAATGCACTGAAGTAACCATATACTGGCACAGTCTAGACAAGACTAGACTCCATCCATCGATCACGGCCAAGTAAGAGTACGGCTTGATACTTTAACTAACTAGGGATTAACAAGCCTAGATACTATCAAGATGCAATCAGATGTTCCCACAGTCACAAGCCCTGCAGCTATCCAGGTTATCCAGAGGAGGTAATTTATTAGAGTTGTAAGAATTATTAGGTGACTTTGAGTGCAACACATGACAGTGTGCTTTAGTATTCAAGAAATGTCTCACATGACAGTGGACAGGAAATCTGCCCTACTCGTCGGCAGGCTAAAAGTCCCCCACGTGTGGCCGGGATAACAGGATCGCTTGTAACTGGGAAAATCTTTCTATATAAACTATTTGATCAATCTAGTCATTATCCTAGTCAGATTCATTATAAATCCCTGACCGTGGTAACCAGAAATCCATGTACTAGACATTATGCAAGACGAGACAGGTACCTTGTACAGGCACAATCAAGAAAATCAACCATGGTGTCAAGATAAGAGTCACATAGCAAGTCAGGGTAGCTGTCGCAACAGCATTTCAAGATTATCATGTCATGCCATGTTACTTGTGACTTGTCAAGATTACTTGTCTGGAGTGTGCCTCGACAGGCTACTATCAAGCTTATACATTTCATATCAAGTTTACTTGTTACTTGTCAAGGGTACACCGCAACGGGCCACTATCAAGATTATCGAAAAGGGTTCCTGCCATTATGTCGTATTCATGTCAAGAGTTATCAAGTTATCACATGCATATAACCAAAATACATAAACAGTTGCAAGAACAAGGAAAATGCATGGAGGTAGGCGCATCACAAGGGGCGCCTAGGCATGAAGGAACACCAGAGTAAGGATGGTGCCTAAGCAAGTTTGGGAGCCTAGGCAGAGATGACGCAAGACTCGTAGGGGCGCCTGGGCACCAATCGACACCAGGGCTAGAATGGCACAAGTAAGCTTGGGCGCCAGGGTTAGAATGGCACATGGCTATGTCTAGGCGCATGGTCAGACTAGACGCATGGCCAGGAGTGCTGGATCATCATTGGTGTCAGGGCCAACATGGGCACCTGGGCCTTGATGACCAGAGGGAGGGGCGCATCACACTGGGCACGTAAGCACCCGTGAGCTAAAGGGACAGGGGGCGCCAGAGCGCGCAGAGCGCCTGGGCCAGACTGGGCGCATCATATTGGCGACTAAGTACCGTAAGCGCAAGGGGTAGGGGCGTCTAGGCTAGACCGGGCGCATCATATTGGGGCCTAAGCACCGTAAGCACAAGGGACAGGGGCGCGCCTATGCTAGACTCGGTGCATCACATTGGCGCCTAAGAACCGTGAGCGCAAGGGGAAGGGGCTCCTAGGGCAGACTGGGCACATCGTATTCAGGCCTAAGCACCCTGAGCGCAAGGGGCAGGGGCGCTTAGGCTAGACTGGGCGCATCACATTGGGGCCTAAGCACCGTGAGCGCAAGGGTCAAGGGGCGCCTGATCATGTCGAGGCACCAAGGCCAAACTTGGGCGCCTGGACCAACATGGCGCCGGGCATAGTTCTTCTTCTCCAAATAGCAAAGAAGAAGAACCTATAGGAAACAAAAACTTCAAGGATCCATAAATCCTTCAAAATAAGTCGAAGTCAAGACTTCCAAGGGTCTAAATAGGGTAGAATCAAATTCTCTACAACATAGAACCATTAGAATTCAGAAATAAGAAAGTTTGAGAGATCAAAACCATGAAAAACCAAAAATAACATAAACTTAGATCTACATAAATTCATCCATTAAAACCAAAAGTGCCAAGTCCTAAAGTGTCTTAGGTTCAAGCAAGGAAGAGGTTAGAACAATAAAAGTGGAGATTCATCATGAAGAAAGATTGCACTTGCCTAGGGGTTCTTGGTGGGTGGAGAGGAGTGATGGAGAAGAAGGAAATAAATGAGAAGTAAATGAGAGGAGTGAGAGGGGAGTTGGTTTAAATAGGAAGTTCACCATAATGAACGAACTCAAACCAAACCAAGCCAACATGAACCAAAACAAACCAAAACAAGCCAAGATTAAAACAATACTGGGATAAATATGATAAGTCAAAATACGGATCACCTAACAAACGTCAAAAATTCGTACACGTATACTAAAAATAAGTATAACGAGAAACGTCAGAAATCTGTATACGTATACCGAGCCGCATGAGGGTGGCCTCACAACCGAGCCGCATGGAGTTCACTCAGACGATCCGCATGGAGTTCACTCTATTGGGATTTGTGAACTGTGTCAGTTAAAAGATTTTCTTTTCTTTTTATGTTGTACTTCTTCTTTAATGTCAGAGCCATCATGTCAGAGCCATGTCAGAGCTGTCACTTTATGTCAGAGCATTAATGGCCTTCTGTATAGAGTAATGATGGCCAGCTGTATTAGGCCTATTTCGAACCGCATAAAGCCACGTAGCCGTTCTCGAGCCGCATAAAAATATCTGAGCCGCATGAAGCTCTTAGGGATTTTTTAAGCCGCATGAGACCCCCCAGTTTTGAGCCACATGGAGTTTCTAGGCCGCATAAGAATCACTATACTTTTTCATGCTTCTACTCTACCCAGTCTCGAGTCTCCCATTCAGCTGTCTTGGAAGAAGCTTGTACTCAGGAGATTCTTTGCAAGGAGCAGCATCAAACATCGAGACGTCATATACCAGTAGTGACCCCAGCCCGAGCTACTCAGGGTGGACCCATCAGGAGGCCCACAGGACAAATCCAGCAGAGGTCTGCACCTTATCAGAAGCCCACCTGCAACTATTGTGGGAAACAGGGACACCTCTTGAAGGACTGTCGAACTCGACTTGGAGCATGCTAGAGATGCGGGTCAGGACAGCACAAGGTGAGGGATTGTCCGGAGCAGCAGTCCTTAGTTTATGTTCAACAGAACCCGAGATCGACAGCCCCAATACTTCCAACACCTCAGCCAGCAGTAGGAGCACCTCGTCCACCATTACCACCCCAGTCAGCACAGTTCGAGAGGGCCAAAGCTCAGGGCCCTCGACAAAATTATGGGCAGGTATTCTCTCTAGTGGTTGAGGATACAGAAATAGAGACAGAGGCAGAGGTCATAGCAGGTATGGTTTTAGTTTCTTCATTTCCTGCCATTACTTTGTTTGACACGGGAGCTACTCATTCATTTATAGCCACTAGTTTCGCCACAAGACACAGCATTCCCATCACACCCTTATCTAAAAATATTAGAATCCTCACTGGAGGAGGAGTTGTACCTGTTAGTGGAGTTTGTAGACTTTGTTCTGTAGTGATATATGGTAGGGAGATAAAAGCATGACTTCTAGTATTTTCTATGCCGACATTTGACGTAGTTCTCGGAATGGACTAGTTGAGCCAGCATTTTGCTTTCATAGACTGCTATAGGGGCAGTATTGCCTTTAGACCACCAAATACGATAGAATTTGAGTTCACCAAAGAAGAAGAAGAGAGTTATGATGCACCCATATTGGGGACTCATATGATGATGTCGGACACCCCTCAGCACCCTGTTATTACTGAGTTCGAGGATGTGTTCCCCGAGGATTTGCCAGGACTGCCACCTGACCGAGACATTGAGTTTTCTATTAAGCTCATTCCCGGAGCCGAGCCTATTTCATCTCGAGTGTATCATCTGGCACCCAAGGAGCTGGTAGAGATGAAGATGCAAATTGATGACTTGTTGGAGAAAGGCTTTATTCATGCCAGTGCGTCACCATGCGGAGCGCCCGTTCTTTTTATGCCTAAGAAAGACAGGGATAGTACGCATATGCATCGACTACCGAGCTTTGAATGCAGTGACGGTAAAGAATAAGTACCCCTTGCCGCATATAAACGATCTATTTGATCAACTGAGTGGAGAAAAAGCATTCTCAAAGATTGACTTACGATCGGGCTATCACCAACTAAAGGTTTGAAAGGAAGACATTACGAAAATAGCTTTTCGATCGAGGTATGGACACTACGAGTTCTTGGTAATGCCTTTCGGTTTGACCAATGCTCCCGCAGTCTTCATGAATTTAATGAACAAGATCTTTCACCAGTACTTGGACAAATTTGTAGTCGTCTTCATCGATGACATCTTGATTTACTTCAAGAGCCAAGAGGAGCATCAACATCATCTACGGATTATTTTGGAGACCTTGAGGAATGAGTGACTTTTTGCAAAGCTTATCAAATGTGATTTCTTTCTCAAGGAGGTATCATTTCTTGGACATATTGTTACTGGAGACGGCATATCAGTGGATCCTAAGAAAATCACAACAGTCAAGGCATGGCCCGCTCCTATATCAGCTTCCAATGTGAGAAGTTTTCTTGGACTTACGGGTTATTACCGAAGGTTCGTAGAAGATTTCTCTCGAATAGCAGGGCCTATGACTCGACTCACTTACAAGGATCAAGAATTTGTATGGACATATGAGTGTCAAGCCGCTTTTGACGAGTTGAAGAAGCGCTTGACTACTGCACCTATCTTGATACTACCATCGGGACCGAAAGGATTTGTGATATATAGTGACGCATCTGAAAAGGGATTTGGATGCGTATTAATGTAGTATGGTCATGTAGTGGCATACGCATCAAGACAATTGAGGGTGCATGAGAAAAACAATCCGACCCACGATCTAGAGCTCACAGCGGTTATCTTTGCCTTGAAGCTATAGAGATACTACTTGTACGGTGAGAAGGTTGATATCTATACTGATCATAAGAGCCTCAAGTACGTGTTCACATAAAAAGATTTGAATATGTGAGAGCAACGTTGGTTGGAGTTGATGAAGGATTACGAGATCGAGCTACATTATCACCCAGGCAAGGCTAATGTCGTGGCAGACGCATTAAGCCGTAAGCCCATGACTCACTTCATGACCACACAGAAGGAGTTGATTAGAGACTTGCAGCAGCTTGGCATTGAGGTAGTATTGCCAGGAGCAGATAGCATGTTAGCAAATCTCTAAGTGTAATCACCATTAGTAGATCGGATCAAGGCGGCGTTGCCCACGGATGCTAGATTTCGATGGCTTTGAGAAAGGACTAAGGCAGGGGAGCAGACGGGATTGAGGATTCATTCCGATGGGACATTGCGATGTGGTGATCGTATTTATGTTCATAATAGAGAGCTATGGTAGGAGTTGATGGCGGATGCATAGAGTTCCACTTACTCTATTATTTCTGGAGGAACTAAAATGTACCGGGACTTGCGACAGTATTATTGGTGGCACGGAATGAAGCGAAAGATAGCTCATTTCGTGGCCAAGTGTTTGGTATGCCAACAAGTGAAGGCCGAGCACCAGAGGACGGCCGGATTATTGCAGTCGCTACCCATTCCTGAATAGAAGTAGGAGCACATTACGATGGACTTCATCGCAGGATTTCCTCGGATTTCTAGTGGATGAGATGTAGTATGAGTGATTGTTGATAGACTTACCAAATCAGTCCACTTCTTACCTTTTAGAGTGGGGCAGTCCACAAAAGTTTTGGCAAATATATATATGAAGCAAATAGTGAAGCTACACGGTGTACCAGTTAGAATCGTATCGGACTGTGACTCGAGGTTCACCTCGCACTTTTAAAGGATATGCATGACAGTTTGGGTACGTATTTGAAGTTTAGCATAGCGTATCATCCGCAGACAGATGTCCAGTCAGAGCATACTATCCAGATGCTCGAGGATATATTGAGAGCATGTATGCTTGACTTTGGCGGATCTTGGACAGACCACCTTCATCTAGTAGAGTTTTTTTTACAACAATAGCTATCAAACGAGCATTTAGATGGCTTCGTTTGAATTGTTGTATGGTAGGAAGTGTCGATCTCCTGTTTGCTGGAGCGACGTAGGAGAGCAATAGATATTGGGACCCGAGTTGGTTTTGAGCACATTAGAGAAGGTGAAGAAGATACAAGACCACCTACGGGCAGCACAGGATCGTCAGAAGCAGTGGGAAGATAATCGTCGTCGACCTTTGGAGTTCAAGGAAGGAGACCATGTTTTCTTGAAGATATCTCCCACTATGGGCACGATTCGATTCGGAGGATATGGCAAGTTGAGTCCGAGATATATCGGCCCTTTCGATGTCTTAGAACATATTGGAGAGGTCGCCTACAAATTGGCATTGCCACCATCGTTAGAGGGAGTGCATGACGTATTTCATGTGTCTCAGTTGAGGAGCTACGTGGCAGACAACAGTCATGTGCTCGATCACTCTGAGATCACTGTTGGATCGAGCTTGTCATACCAAGAGCAACCAATAGGCATCTTTGATCGTCGGGTAAAGGTGTTGCGAAATCAATTTATACCGTTGGTTCGCGTGGCATGGAAGCACCACTCGCCAGGAGAGTCTACTTGGAAGCACGAGGACGACATTCGAAATCGCTACCATCATTTGGTTGGCATCCAAGGTATGTCTTGCATGTCGATCCTTTAATTAAGCATGGCATTGCATACCCAGACATTAGATTTTAATTTCGATGATGAAATTTTCTTTAAGTTGGATAGGATGTAAACCCCCTAGTTTTAAAATTATATTTTTGTGGCCTTTAGTATATTTTAACCTTGTAACCAATTATATGATGCATCTAATAGGTTGGTCATATTTTATAGGAATGGTTAACAATTTTGGGTAAAAAGTTTTTACAAAAACTTTAGGAAAATTTTGTAAATTAGGATCCTCTTAGAAACTTAATTAAAGCATTTAGGAAGTATAAAGTATTTAATTATAAATTTATTTATTTTACATTTATTTTGTCTTATTTAAAATTTCAAGGATAACAAATATTTTTGCATTATAAGTAAACTAGTAAAAAAATATTTTATAAAATATTTAAAATTAAGTATAGAGATTATTTTGGAAATTATTTTTAGTCCTGTACTAGATTATTAAAGATTTATAAGTATTAGGTATTCTTCAAAAAAAGAAAAATAAATACCTTCATATGAACAGTAACTTATGAACGGCCGAATGTCCAGTATAAAAGGAAATCTGAGACTTGGGAGAGTAAATCTTCAAAGAAGATATACATTCAATCCACCCCCCAGATTTGAATCAATCCAAACCTAATCCCTAAACCCATTACCTAACCTTAATCGAATCAAGACAAACTAAACCCTACATAAGGCCTCGGTCATACGAATGAATGGGAGGAAGCAAGCGTATTTCGAGAAATTCTCGAAGGGTAAAGCCTCCTCCTTCCAATTCCCAAACCCTCGCAGAAGCCTGACGAACCACCCGGACCATCTACAACCGGCCTTTACCGCCGCACGTACTGTCGTGAACCACGACGATCGACCCAAACTTGGCAATCTATGCGCTGCTCTGTGAACAAGCGACAGTAAGGTACAAACTTTGCGACCGAAATTCTCAATGTGTATTCCATCAAATTATGATCTGTCTGATCCTATTAGATGAAAACCTAACCCGTTATAGTCCTTGCAAACTATTTCGAACTGAATCAGGCTAAGGTTGACAGTAAACAATCAAGAAATCGAGGAAAAACCCTGTCCACCGAACAGTGGAGTGGCCGCCAAACCCCCAACATAGAACATGAATACAAAACCAAATACTATAGGTTTTGAAAAATTAAATGTAGATGGTCGTAGACCATATATATATGACAAAATCCCTTTCGTAAGTTCGTTTATTCATTAACTAAATGCAAAAGTATTCAGGGTTAAGAATCAAGAAAAACTTGTTTAGAAAAAACTAAATTTTGGAAAAAAACTGACCGATACGGCGTGCGCCCCGACAAACCGGGCGAGGTGGTCACATACTATACACATTGAAAGGCACGTATGAATGTTGCCGACGTGTGGGAACAGATGGAACTCGATTTCATTTCGCGTGCACGACGAAATCCGTACGTATCCGTCGAGAAACCCCCGTATCGATCTTTTGCAAACATGACCATAACTTCCTGTACATTTGTCGGGTCGACGCAAAACTTGTGCCATCAGGACCGTATCGATTTTTTAGTCCTATATGCCAAGTTTGGTCCAATTCTGAGAAGGTTGATCGGAACGCCTATTGGGCGGGCCTGCGACCCGATCCAACGGGTGATTTTGTGCACGGCTCATTGGAATCCAAAATTGGATATACTATTGGGTTCGAATCCTCTAACCAGGCCGGTAGACAGGTAGTTTGACGACTTTAGAGACCATAGATACTGGTACACATTTCGATGTAAAATGGGTCCAACGGTGGATATCGTTTTGACCCAAAATTATAATTTTGTCCCTGTTCCAGAATTTGACTTTTGGACAGGCGTTCCTTTGGTATATCACTTATTCCGATTACGTTCTTGATGTTTGTTTCAACATCTGGAGTTGTTTGGAGATTGTGACATTTCTTTTACGGCATTGTGATTCTTAGACTTGCCACCTTCGCACCACCAGGCAAGATACCTTGCCACCTTACTCTGTAATTTATATATTCTTATCTTCAGTTGTTATTTTTAGTATTCTTATTGTTAATATTATAAAACTGTTTGTCCAAGTCACACTTGGGTGCAAGAGACTCTATAGGTCGTTTTATCACTTTATTTATTTCTCTTGCATTGACTTAGTCTAGTGACCACCCCTTTGTTGATGAGGTATCGGTATATCTCATACGGCCTTGACACTTGCTTTACCACGAGTTGTGAGTCAAATGTAGGACATATACTCGCATAGTTGGTTGTCCATCGATACATATGAGGTGTGCGACGGATAGAAATAACTGCAAATAGAATTATATGCTAGTAGACTTGGCAGTTACTAGAGGTTTCATGAGTCATGGATATGACCCAACCAGGCATTGGGTGGGAAGAACAGCTTCCTTAACGTATGGACCACTTATGCACTTTCCTATTCTTGATCTTGCTGGCCTCTGACATTCGAGGGATGTTGTGCTTTGAGGACCCTGGTATCCTGATGAGACCATACCTGAGTTACCTGCACTTGAGCCAGATGCCCATACATTGAAGGTCTGTTCTTAACTGTATTATCACTGTAGAACTGGTAGGTATTGGCCTATTGGTCATGGTTAAACCTGATTTTAATAATTGATCAAACTCTGTCTCGATATACGAAACAACTCAGATATTTTACTCAAGTCGTTTTGGACACTGCTCAAGACCGAAGCTATATTTGCCACTCGAGACTGTATTTCCTTATGCAATGTAATTTTTATTTTTATTGAGTCTAGGAATATATTGTACATCGAGTCGTACCGGCAAATAGGCTATCCAAAATCGTTTTAAAAATTGCTATCTAAAATTGTTTTCAAAATTGACCTATGTTTTGAAAAAAAATCTATTATTTACAAAAGCTTCTGAAGGATTTCAAAAAGCCCCAAAATATTTTTCATAAAATAAACCCTGACCAACCCTGACAGAACTCGGCCAGAGTTCGACCAAGGTGAACGTTATCTAAACGTTGGTTTTTGAACTTGGTCTCCTTTTAGTTGCGGTTTGTTACATAGAATTCTGTCCGAATTCTTCCTGAATTCTGCCAGAGTTCTGTCTTTGGAAAAACTATAAATAGAGAGGAATTCTGATCATTTCAACTCACTTATTTACTTTCATCTCTTCTCTTCTAAAGCTTACGTTTCTTCCAAAGAGTTTTCTAAAAGCTTTCATTTTTAAATCCCAAGCCAGTTACAATTCTCTAGTCAATTTGCCGATACGGTGCGGTCTAGAAGATTTCAAAGAAATTATAATCAGAAGCTTGATTGAAGAAAGACTCTTCAAAACTGAAGTTGGTCGAGTTCTTCGTATCAAAGCTCGCGTCTGTAGAAGTTGCAAGGACTTCGTATGAAAACTTGCAGGATTTTCCAATAGTGGATTCAACTGGAAGCTAGAGTTCTTCCGGTTGGACTAGTCCTTACAAGAGGAAAACCAGTATAAATCTCTATGTTTGCGTTTGCCTTCTGAACTCTTTTCTTTACAGTTATTACTTTGTGATTATTATTATTTCTTTGATCTAACTGCTAACAAGTTTTTAATTAGCAATATTTTACTGCCTACTCTATTCACCCTCCCTCTAGAGTATTCTGCTTTACGACTTCGTTCCTACAATTGGTATCAGAGCAGGTTATATAGGTAAAGCAAGGTAAAACTGAAGTTATTTTTAATTGTTATATAGATCACAGCATTACACATGGCAACTGTAAAATTCACAAGTGAAGGCCAAGCCACAAACAGACCTCCACTGTTTGACGACACAAACAACACTTATTGGAAAACACGGATGAGTTTCTTCTTAAAATCTCTTGATTTTGACTTATGGTCTATAATTATTGATGGCTACAAAAAGTCTCCTTATATTACTGTTAAGGGAGTTTTAGTTGAAAAACTCCATGATAAATATACTGAGGATGAAAAGAAAAAGGCCAGTCTTGACGCACGTGCTATTAACGCTTTATTTTGTGCTTTAGACAAAACTGAATTTAACTAGGTGTCGACTTCCATAACGTCAAATAAAGTCTGAAAACTTCTCAAAGTAACCCACGAAGGAACAACACAAGTCAAGGAGTCAAAGATCAGCAGACTTACTCAAGAGTACGAGGCGTTCAAGATGAAGCCAAATGAATCCGTCATTCAGATGTTTATGAGATTCCTGAATATTGTAAATCCTTTGTCTTTATTAGGCAAGGAATACAGTAACCATGAGAAGATTCGCAAACTTCTACGAGCTCTCACAAAAAACTAGATTACAAAGGCTACAGCAATCATTGATGGAAACGACCTCTCAATAATGTCTCTGGAAATACTCATGGGTAAGCCACTCAATCACGAGTTGGAACTTCAAGACTTTGAAGATGCTACACCAAAGGAAAAGTTGGAGAAGTCGATCGCTTTGAAGGCTCAACATAGAAAAACTATCGAAGATGATTCTGACGATAATGACTCTGACTCTGAAAATCAAGCTCTTCTGGTATGAAAATCAAGAAGTTCATGAGATTCAACAGAAGAATAAAAGACAGCAACAGCAACAACAATGAGGAAGATCCTATTTGCTACGGATGTAAGAAGAAAGGACATAAAGAAAGATTGTCCAACAGCATCATCATCAATAAGAAAAAGTAACAAATATGACAAAGGCTACCTGAAGAGATCTACATCAAGGAAGTATGCCAATACAAGCATATGGCATGAAAGCGAAGCTAGCTATTCAGAAGACGAACAATCGGATGACGCTACAAATGTATGCTTGATGGCTTACGATCTAGTAATTACTAATCCTCTGTTTGATCCTTATGATAATTTTACCTTTGAGTAATTAGGAGAGGCTTTCATTGACCTGTTAAATGACTATAGAAAACTGCATAGTAAATATGAAACCTCTAAGAAGGTACTCAAAGAGTACAAAGGTGAGATAGGAAAACTTACCGACCAACTAGCTGATGTTAGAAATAATAATTCTTCTATTGAGTCTGGTGAGCTTTCTTCTATTAAGCTGTTGTTACACGAGACTACCAAGTTATCCGAAGAAAAAGACCAAACTATTATCCAGCTAAAGCAAGAACTATCTAAGGAGAGAAAGAATCTCCAGTGTGCACAAGTCAGAATGGAATCACTTGCATTTGACTATACTAGATTATATGACACCTCCAAAAAGTTGGAAATTAGTTTAAGAAAACGGCCTGAAGTTGTAGCTTCCTATTCTAACATGTGTCAATAACCGAATCATCGGAACACAACCAAACCAAACACTGTCAGACCTAACCATACCAAACCTATGCCCAAGAAGACTAATAGGCATGCATTCTTCAATACTAGAAAACCAAAACCTACCAATCATGCACCTCACACAACTTTCAACACTCAACATGCAAAATGTCATTATTGTGGCCTCATTGGTCATATATCCTCCGCATGTAGAATTAAAAAGTTACTAGATTTAAATGTTTATGCATGGATACCAAAAACTAACCTATCAGGACCCTACAAGAAATGGGTACCAAGAGTTTCATCTGTAAACTGTTTTGTAGCTGAAACGTCCTTCCCATGCTAGAAGCAAATGGATCCTCGACAGCGGTTGCTCACGTCACATGACTGGTGATGCATCATTATTCGCAACATTGTAGAAGAAGAATAAAGAAGGATACGTCTCCTTCGGTAATAATTTAAGAGGGTACATAATCGGTATCGATGATATTGGTAAGGCTCCCTATCCCGTGATTAAAGATGTATGTCTAGTTAACGCATTAAAAAATAATCTGCTCAGCATAAGCCATTTAGCTGATCACGGTTATGGCATTAACTTCATCAAAGACAAATATACTATAGTTGACAGCTCAACTGGTAGTACTATCTTTGAAGGTATCAGGGAAGACAACATATATGTTTTATATCTGTTAGAAGATGCTAACAAAGCAGGTAGATGCTTGACGACCAAGAGCATTGAGAGTCACTATGGCATATGAGACTCGATCATGCAAATATTGACACAATTTCAAAACTATACACAAAGAAGTTGGTACGCGGCTTACCGGACATATCCTTCAAGAAGGATACGGTATGTAGCAAATGTGGAAAGAACAAAGCTACCCGATCTGTCTTTAAAACCAAGAACGCTGTAAGTACCACTAGACCTCTACAATTGTTGTATATGGACTTATTTGGACCCAGTAAAATGGCTAGTCTATGTGGTAAGTTATATACATTTATCATTGTAGATGATTTCTCTAGATACACATCGGTATATTTTTCTTCCACGCAAGAACGATGCTTTCTTAGGATTAGTCACCTTTTGCAAGAAAGTACATAATGAAAAAGGTTTCATGATTACTCGTATTCGTAGTGATCATGGCGACAAATTTGAGAATGTCGAGTTCAAGCAATTATGTGACACACACAGTTATTTATATGAGTTTTCCTACCCTAGGACTCCACAACAAAATGGAGTTATGGAATGTAAGAATATGACTCTATCTGAAATGGCTAGATTAATGTTGAACCAGTTTAGTCTACCTAGATACTTTTGGGCTGAAGCTGTCAATATAGCGTGCTATATTCTCAATAGGGTTCTAGTTCGACCTATATCAAAGAAGACTCCCTATGAGTTATTGTTTCATAGAATACCCAATGTTTCTTATTTTAAGATATTTGGTTGTAAATGCTTTATTCTTAATACTAAAGACAATCTGAGTAAATTTGACGAAAAGGGCAATGAAGGTAAACTTTTAGGTTATGCGGCAAAGAGCAAAGGATATAGAGTCTTCAATAAGAGAACCATGATCATTGAAGAATCAATTAATGTCAAGTTTGATGAACTAAATCAACATTCAGTCGATGACAATAATGAAGACGTAATTACACCAAGTACAGCTACTACAAAACCTTCACGCAAAGATACAGAATCTTCAAGCAAAGAAGCCGGAACCAGTAATCCTGAGGATATGCCAGAAGAGATGAGATTCTTGGCAGATCATCCAAAGGACTTGGTAATTGGTGAGATTACCAAGGGCGTAAGTACTCATTCCTCTAATAAAGATATAGCTTCTTGTGTTGTTTTTGTTTCACAGTTTGAACCCAAAAATATTGAAGAAGAATGTAGTGATAATTTTTGGTTAGATGCTATGCAAGAGGAATTAAACCAATTCGAATGGAATCAAGTTTGGGAACTTGTTTCCAAGCACATTGATCATCCGGTCATTGGCACCCATTGGGTATTTCAAAACAAACTGAATAAGAATGGTTTACTGACTCGTAACAAGGCACGACTCGAAGCTCAAGGATACAATCAAGAAGAAGGTATCGACTATGATGAGAATTATTCCCCAATTGCGAGTTTAGAATCCATTCGCATGTTATGTGCATTCGCATGTTTTTATAATTTTAAGTTATTTCAAATAGATGTTAAAAGCACATTTTTGAATGATTTTATAAAAGAAGAAGATTATGTAGCTCAACCTCCAGGATTTATTGATTTCAAAAATCCTAGTTATGTTTTCAAGTTGAAGAAAGCCTTATATGGTTTGAAATAAGCCCATCGTGCTTAGTATGATCGTCTAAACTCTTTTCTACTTGACAAAGTTATTTAAAGAGAAAGGTTGACACTACACTATTTATAAAATCTTTGAATAACAATTTTTTTATTCAAAACTATATAGTGATATTATTTTTGGATCTACTAAATAATCTCTTTGTCAAGAATTTTTAAAGTGTATGCAGAATGAGTTTGAGATGAGCATGATAGGAGAGCTGAAATTCTTTTTTGGACTGCAAATCAAACATACCAACAATGGGACGTTCATAAATAAAGCAAAGTACACAAAAGTTCTATTAAAGAAGTTCGACCTGGAAGCAGTTAAACCACTTAGCACTCCAATGGCGACTTCAACCAAGCTTGATATTGATGAACAAGGCAAATCCGTCGACATACGTAAGTATCGGGATATGATCGGTAGCTTACTGTACTTAACTGCTAGTCGACCAGACATTATGTTTAGTGTTTGCTTGTGTGCACGTTTTCAAGTCAATCCTAAGGAATCATATCTATGCGCAGTTAAGCGTATCTTCCGATACCTTAAAGGCACTTCTTCTGTCAGCATGTGGTATTCTAAAACCACGTCATTTGACCTAACCGGTTATTCTGATGCAGATTTTGCCAGATGTAAAGTAGATAGAAAAAGTACCAGTGGCACATGTCATTTCCTAGGAAAAGCACTAGTCTCTTAGATTAGCAAAAAGCAAAATTTTGCCGCATTATCAACAACTAAGGCTGAGTATATTGCCGCAGGACGTTGATGTGCACAAATTTTGTGGATAAAGCAAACTTTAGAAGACTTTGGATTGCATTACACACACATACCCATTTTATGTAATAACACTAGTTCTATTAATTTGACTAAGAATCCAGTATGTCAATCTAGTACTAAGGATATCGTGATTTGACATCATTTTCTTAGAGATCATCAATAAAATGGAGATATAGACCTTGTACACATAGACACACAGAATCAATTTGCTGACATATTCATAAAACCTCTAGCGGAAGATCATTTCAATTATTTACGTCGAGAATTAGGAATTTTAGATGTCAATAATATTAATTAATTTTGTTTTATTAATTTATTTATTCAATACTCAATAACTGTTTTCGAAACAAGCCTATAAAGAGTCTGTCTTTCACCACGACTATGGTCGAAGCGAAGCGGTACTTAATTGTTCCCCGGTGAACTCCCGTTAACTGGGATAAGACTCCTACAGCTAATATGAAATAGATGCTGAGTAAAAAAATTTAATTTATAAAATAATATTAATTATATTATTTTAAGTTTAAATTACTAAACTTTGAATTAAATATTTGAAATGAGTTGATGAAAAGGATATGGCACACAAAATTTTATTTTAAAAACCCAGGAGAACCTTAGGCGAATTCGGCCTGGATTCGGTCCGAATTCGGCCAGAGTTCTATTGGTACTGTATGTTTTTAAGTTAGAACCCGAGGCCATCTCTTATTCATCTCCTCCAAACCAATTTCTCATCACAGCAGCAGCAGGCGTTGAACACCCCAAACCCTAGCTATTTTTCACTCATTCTCTTCCAATCTACGTGGAGATTTCCATCCAAAATTTAGATTCGTGCGAAGAATCGCGTCATCTACAACATACTTGATTTTCGAAAGTTATAACTCCTTCTCTCCTCCACTTTCAAATTTTTAACGTTTCTTAGTTTTAGGAAAGAATGCCCACGGGATTCAATCCTTTCAAGAGGAAGAAGACCCATGCAGTGAAGAGGCATCATCTTCTGATCCAAACATGGATTTCTTGTTTTCTTCGGTACAATCAGGTGACGGCGTGTCGGATGAGTTTTACTTTAAAACTCATGACCAAGCATTGCTTTGGTATGCCGACTTTGCTCTGTGTACTATATGCACCGGCGCTCCGATTAAATGGACTGTATTTTCTGATCACCATCCCTTCTATGATGCATTAGGGTTACACCGTCTTGCTACCCTACAATTCCCTATAGCTACTAATGTCCATAGATTGTTCTATTGTTACTTCATGTTAGACTACATCAAAAACTCGTGTTGGCAGGATCGATATCGAGTTCGATGATGTATTGCTAGCAGAAATCCTTGGTATTCCAAACGAAGGTGCCCCACTCGATGACATCACCGACTTCGATTTTCTCGAGGGCACGACTCTTGTTAGTTTCAAGAATGAGCTTTATGCACTCGCACGTGCTCGTCCTGGAAAGTTCAAGGCCAATAACTTAAACTTGTTTAACTACGAGTTACATCGCATCATCTATTCCACTATTCTTTCCAAATCCACTTCAAAAGATGACCCTCTATCACATTCTTAAGGGGATTCCTTTTTCTGCCCCTAAGACTATCATCCAGATGATGTGTAGATGTCGCGGAAGAGACCGCAACCTCTCTTATGCGATGCTTATCCCATGCATCTTTTAGCATTTTGACATAGACTTATCCACTTGTGCCCTAGACCATGAGCCCAAGTTTCTGAAGCTTTCTCGTCGTAGCATTGCTACTGCTCCTCCACCTCTTGTACCTGCTCCTACTGTACCTGTTCCTCCTCAGTCTTACCCTATGACTTTTGAGGGTATTCATCAGCACCTCTCGGATATGTAGACTTTCTTTGTTGACACTTCCAGGAAACATGAGTTTCGTGATGTGACTCGGTTCCAGGCTATTGCCAACCCTTTTGATGATCTCAGATTTGCTTAGATGGGTCATTCTGCTAGCTCTTTTCCTAGAGACCCTTCTATATCTGGTCACCGTATTGATGATGAGGCGGTCCACTCTCCGTTCCAGCCAGGGAACGCTTACGATTGGTATCGTACTTCTGGTGCTACTCCACACACCTCTGGAGCTGGTCCATCCGGACATGGTGGACATGCTGGCATTGCAGATGATAATGATGACAATGAGGATAATTTTTGATTTGTTATACTTTTGAGACTGATGATTTTGTCTTTTTTTACTTTGAAATGCTCCGACATTCCAAGCTAGTATCAGTACTCTTATTAGTTATGTGGTTATGATTTGTGACTTTTTTGTCTGATGGACATGTTATATGCTTCAGTCTAGCATTTTATTCAGTTTAGCATTTCTCATAGAATTATCTTTTATTTATGCTTCCATTTATACTGCCTGTGAAATGTTCTCTGCTTATCACATTTTTTTTGTCTGTAGCATTTATACCGTGCATGTGATAAATTTTTTATGTATATCCATATTCTTTTTTGTTTCTTCACTGATTGTTACTTATGCATATATTATGGAGAGCTTTCTCTTTTGTAATTATTTTGCTAAGTCACAACGGAGGAGAAATAAGATCTAACATCTTCATGAATATAGGTTATGAACAATTTACAGGAATAATTTTTTTTGGTTATCGGTACAATTTTGATTTGATAAAGACCAAAGATGTTATATCAGTCAAGATTTGCCAATTATCAAAATGGGGAAGATTGTTGGCCCATTGGTCATGGTCAAACCTGATTTTAATAATTGATCAAACTCTGTCTCGATATACGGAACAACTCAGATGTTTTACTTAAGACGTTTTGGACACTGCTCAAGACCGAAGCTATGTTTGCCACTCGAGACTTTATTTCCTTATGCAATTTAATTTTTATTTTTATTGAGTCTAGGAATACATTGTACACCGAGTCGTAATGGCAAATAGGCTATCCAAAATTGTTTTTAAAATTGCTATCCAAAATCGTTTTCAAAATTGACCTATGTTTTGAAAAACATCTATTATTTATAAAACTTCTGAAGGATTTTAAAAAGCCCCAAAATATTTTTCATAAATAAACCTTGACCAACCCTGACAGAACTCGGCCAGAGTTCGCCCAGAGTTCGGCCAATGTGAACGTTATATGAGCGATGGTTTTTGAACTTGGTCTCCCTTCAGTTGCGATTTGTTATGTAGAATTCTGTCCGAATTATGCCTGAATTCTGTCAGAGTTTTGTCTTTGAAAAAAATATAAATAGAGAGGAATTCTGATCATTTCAAATCACTCATTTACTTTCATCTCTTCTCTTCTAAAGCTTATGTTTCTTCCAAAGAATTTTCTGAAAACTTTCATTTTCAAATCCCAAGCCAGTTACAATTTTTTAGTCAATTTGTCAGTACGGTGTGGTCTAGAAGATTTCAGAGAAATTATAATCAAAGGTTTGATTGAAGAAAGACTCTTCAAAACTAAAGTTGGTCGAGTTTTTCGTATCAAAGCTCGCATCTGTAGAAGTTTCAAGGACTTCGTATAAAAACTTGCAGGATTTTCCAATAGTGGATTCAACTAGAAGCTAAAGTTCTTTCGACTGGACTAGTCCTCATAAGAGAGAAACCAGTATAAACCTCTGTGTTTGCGTTTGCCTTCTGAACTCTTTTTTTTACAGTTTTTACTTTGTGATTATTATTATTTCTGTGATCTAACTGCTAACAAGTTTTTAATTAGCAATATTCTGCTACCGACTTTATTCACCCCCTAGAGTATTCTGTTTTATGACTTCGTTCCTACAGTAGGCACCTGATTTGCATTCACTTTTTTTATATTATATATCACAGTTTATATGGCATGGTAATTTTTCTATATCTTGTTACGTCCATCTGAGGACCTGGTTATCTTTCTAAGATTAGATGACTTCTTGCAGGAGTACGGAGCGGCACTGGATCCATCATATATTGATGACGAGGTATCTCCCACTGACTCCTAGCTTATTGATTTCCTTGAGACATTTTAGTGGACATTTTTACATCTCTTTACTTTCTATTTTATGAAGGTTGGACTCCGATCATTGTGACTAGTTATCATAATTGTTTGGAGTGGGAATGACCACCCGGCAATCTTTTGATGCACTCATTTATTATCTGAACTTTATTATCTTCTGTGTTGAGCTGTGATGAGATTAGATAATATTATTCTGGCCTGTGATGATTTATTATACAGCTTATGTACGTATATGAGGGTTCCATATATTGGAGTATTCTTCGTATATGTGCAACTGGCATGTACAAGTACTCGATCCTATGTATTTTGGGACTGGGAAGTTACAGAACTTTAGTGTAGATTTTGCATATATTCTAGTCTTATTGGCGAATCATATTTTTTGTGATCATTGTCAAAAGTCTTATTATTTCTTCTAAATATTATGTGATTGGTATTTTATATTGGTATAATAGTTCTGCAAATTTTAAATCGTCATGGATTATCTATGACCAATGATTGATTTCTACTATATTGGTATCTATCTTTATTTAAAATCCTTTATTGGTTTCCTTCAAAACTATAGTTTCATTCTTTCTTATATCGTGTTTTGAATGGTTTGCTTCAAATTTTTACCCTGATCGTTGTTAATGATTACTTCTACCTTCCTACTATAATGATTGATTTTCGTATCTTGTTATAGGGGAGATTATTTTTTATCATGTCAACGAGTAAGAAATAAGTTTGAGTCAACACACAATATTTTAGTAATCTGTGTTTATTAGTGATACATGCATCTATCGTATCTGTCTTAAACTTAACCGATTTGCCATAATCAAAAAGGGGAAGATTGTTAGTCCAATGATTATATCATATTTTTTGAATATGGCTAATCAGTTAAGTTTAACATAATGATGTCACTAATATTAATATATTCACTAGCATATTGCTGCTTAAACTTAGCATTGTCCTACTGCTTACTAAATGTTATCTTATTATCATAATATGATATTGTTTTGTTCGTCTAATATGTACTTGTAGACATGCTGTAAGCATGATGAAGCATGATCACACCAGGACATATACGATAAAGAATTAATGATGGGTCAAAGACGGCATTAAATTAGAAGATTTCTCTGAACCATCCAGCGACCTATCTGGGCCCTTGCACTCGGGGGTTTCGCTGCCCGGTTAGCGGACAGGGGTAGAGGGGGTAGCCCCCCCATAGGGGTTCGAAGGTGAAGCCCCTGAAAGGTATTCAGATTTCCAGATCTGTTTATCTTTAGACATTTGTCGTCAAGGAAAAAGCATTTTTCAGTCTACTCAAAGACGTCATCAAAAGGGCTATTGATTTTTCTAATTTATTTTGTATTTTTTTATTTATTGCGTCTAGATAACTTATGAGTCGGGATCACTGGAAATTTAGTAGACCACTCTCACAAACCCTTTTGACCAAAACCAAATCCTAAACCCTTACTCATGCAAAAATCCTGCTGAACCAAAATGACCTAAAATCAACCTAACCAAACTCGGCCAGAGTTCTGCCCGAACTCGGTCCCCTGGGATTACTTCTGGTCAGCAGATTTTTCTATTCTTTTGGATCTCTAACATTCAAAATTATGAACGTTAGCCTACCGAGTTCTGTCCGAACTCTGTCTCAAAAGTTCCTATAAAAAGAGAAGAATTGGTCATTTCTAATCATTCATTCACTCTTCATCTTCTTTATATATTCTAAAGCCTTCCTATTTACTAAGAGCCTTAATCTTCCTATTTCCAAGACAACATACATTTTTCTAGTGCCGGTGGTTTTCGATTGCGAGTATTCGAGTTGTACAAGCTCAGAGTATAAAAGATTTCTTAAAGAGTTGAAGTTTGGTTGTGAGCTTCGAATGAAAACACGACGATGTTGAAGTTTCTTCGTGGGCTTCAGATTAAAACACAATAGTGTCAAAGTTTGTTCATAGGCTTCGGATAAAAACACGATGGTGTTGAAGTTGGCATTTTCTTCGGAGCAAACCACGCTGTATAATCTCTGTTCATAAAAGTGGATTAAATAGTCGGCAAGAGTTCTCCCGATTGGACTAGTCCTCTCATAGGGAAACTAGTATAAAACTTGGTGTTTGCATTTGCTCTTCTGAACTTATTTAATTTAAGCATTTACTTATATACTGCCTGCTTCATATATTGTTTGATTACTGCCATAAATATTTTTAAGTGTTGATTTTTTATTTCGCTGCATATACGCACTCTATTCACCCCCCTCTAGAGGTTCTCAATCGATCCTACAATAGGATAATCCTGAGAAGGTGGAGGTGGTGCAGTATGAGAAGCAGGAGGAATAGCTATGCTACAACGAGAGAGCTAAAGATACTTGGGCTCGGAGTCACGAGCACAAGTGGATAAGTCGATGTCAAAGTGCTGAAAGATGATCGAAAGAATCATCGCGTAAGCAAGGTTCCTTTGCCTTTCGCGACAACAACCCATCATCCGAATAATCGTCTTGGGGACAGAAAATGAAATCTCCTTACGAATATGATATAAAGCAGACATTTCAAGGGTTGTCACATCGTCTTTGGAAGTGAATTAGGGCAAGATAGTGGTGTAGACGATACGATGCAATTCATAGAAAAATAAGGTCAAATGTGCAGCTTTGAACTTTCCAGAACGAACATGATTAGGAGAAAAAAGTTCATTCTTAAAATTGTTTAAAGTCATATCTCCGAAAAATTCAAATTTAGTGATATCATCTAGCAGAGCACCTTCATTTGGAATATTTAGTATTTTCGCTAGGTCGGCATCATTGAATTGAATATCAATTCCAACAACACGGCTCTTAATAGTGAAAGTGTCAAGGGTAAAATTATAGTAAAATAATCGATTAGCATTAGTAGTAATTGAAAATAAATGAGTGACAAGATAGTACAATTCTAATGCTTCAAAATAGATTTTGTGTGACAGAAAGATTGTCCACTTGACCGATGCGCTAGAGCATATGTTGTGCACTATGAAATTCATATACCATAATAAGGATTATTCAAGAGTTTCGAAGAAAAACTTATTAGATGCCCCATCATCCGATTGGACGGGCAAAAAGAGCGATCCTTGGATAGAATCCGAAGAGGAGGCTTCTTCGTTAACCGTCGTCTTCTTTCTCTTAAAGGGAATGTTGATTCTAGTCATAATTTCTAAAAAAAGTACAAAAATCTAAAAAATTGAAATCGAGAGAATGAATAAATTATACCTTATGAGAATTAAGTATGTGAAAGAGAACGAGATTTTACGCACGAAACCAAAATTTGGATGGAAAACTCCAATGGATTTGAGAGAAATCAAAGTTGAAATTTTTTGGATTTTGGAGCTTGTTCGCGGCTGATGCTCTGTTTAGAAGGAGGAAGGTGGTGAATAGAAGGGGCCACATTCAAATCTGACTTAAAAACACTCGACACCAACAGAATTCAGGCCGAATTCGGTACGAGTTTGCCTGGGATTCTATTGAGGTATGTTTGTACAGAAATAAAATTTTCACTCCCATTTTTTGTTATAAGTATTTTCAGTATACGTGTACGGAATTCTGACATTTGTTAGGTGACCCAAATTTTTACTTGTCTTGTTTAGTCTAGTCTTGGTTTAATTTGTCCATGTTTCGGTTCGGCTTGGCTTGGCTTATTTTGGTTTGGGTTGAGATGGATAGGTTGGTATATAAACCAACCTCTTCACTCTTCTCTTACTATTTCTCATTAACTCTTCTCCTCCTTCTCCATTACTACGTCCACCTACCAAACCTAAGGCAACTGCAACATGATTCATGATGGATCTCAAATTTTATTGTTCTATTGTCTTCCTTGCTTGATTCTAAGCCCTTTAGAACTTGGAATTTTTTGTTTTGATGGTTACATTTTTGTAGATCTAAGTTTAAAAATTTTCTCATTTTTCAGGGTTTTGATCTCTTTAAGTTTGTTATTTCCTAGATCTAATGGTTTCATGTTGTGGAGAATTCAATTCTACATAATTTTGGCTTTTGAACCGCTTGATTTCGACTTCGTATGAAGAAGTAATGGCATTTTTGTGTCATGGGTTCTGACACATCTTCAGTGCTGTCGGAATGATGAACAGTGCCGTGCGCGAACTTGGCGTGTCGTGCACCCCGCACCGAGCATCCGTGCTTCTGCTGCGCGCCCGTGCGGTGTGCCTCCGTGCCATACGTGTCGTGCATTCGTGCTGCACGTTTCGTGCGTCGTGCGCACGTGCGCTGTGCCTCCATACCGTGCGCGTCGTGCATCCGCGTGCTACGAGTTTCGCACGTCGTACGCCCACAAGATTTTCTGTCATAGACCCTGCCTCCGTGCCATACGTGTCGTGCACCCATGTACTGCAGATTTCGCGTGCCGCACGCCAGCGCACACGTGCGCCATACCTCCACACCATGCGCGTCGTGCACTTGCCTGCTGCGTGTTTTGCTTGTCGCACGCCTGCGAGATTCGTTAGCCGCACGCTAGGGGAAATGCTTGTACGATCCGCATGTCGTAGGTAGTTTTGTCTGTGCGCACAGCGTGCCCGTGCGCGAATGGCTGTTTTACCCATTTTAGCTATTTTGTTTCTAGAATCATGTAAAATTCAAAAAATGAAAGTTGTAGATCTTTGTCATGGCTTCAAGAATTATTATGTCTCTCTTTAATAGAGTTTGTATGCGGCTGATAGTCTCAATCACCCACGGGTGTCCTTAATCTTCTTTGCATATTTTCTATACTTGACCTAAATTACGACGACTCGACTTGACAACTTGGTAATCTAAGCTAGTAACTTGCCTGAACATGATAATATGATTCCGTCTTGATAATCTTGATAGTGGTCCGTCGAGGCACACTCCTGACAAGTACTTTAGACATGACAAGTAAACCTGACATGACATATATAATCTTGATTGTTGTTGCGACACCTATTTCTGCCTTGATAGTGTAACTCTTGCCTTGACTCCGTGGTTGATTGTGCCTGTACAAGCTACCTGTCTCGTCTTGAATCATGTCTAGGATATCGATTCCTGGTTACCACGGTCAGAGATTCATAATGAATCTGACTAGGTTAATGACTAGATTGATAAAGTAGTTCATATAGAGAGATTTCTCAGTTACAAGCGTTCCCATTATCCCGGCCACACCTGTGGACTTCTAGCCCGCCGACAAGTAGGGCACATTTTCGGCACACAATTATGTGTTGCACTTCTTAAATCATGAGTACTAAAGACTCTAGTAACTCTTGTAACCCCGCCTGGATAACCTGGATAGTTTGTAGGGCTTGTGACTGCGGGAACATCTCATTGCATCTTGTTAGTAACTAGGCCTATGACAACCCTAGTTAGCTAAGGATAGCAAGCCATAGGACTTTATTGGTCGTGCCTGAATGATTGTCTCTTGATTAACATGGGAATTATATTCCACCTCTTGTTTTCTTAATACAAGCTAGTATGTTCTTTAAAGCATGTCTTTTGTGTTATTTGATTTTGTTCTTTTATCAGTTCTTCTATTCCGTTTATGCAGGTTTTAGTTCCTAAGTGGAGCCCCCTTATGGCACTTGTCCTTTCTAGGGTCTAACCCAGCTAGTTTTGTATGGCCAGATTTCGGAGTAATACCCGAGGATCTACCTTCCTTTCAACCAGATGGTGAACACCAGGTGTAACCGTGGCAACGAGTGGGTTTTATTATTTTGTTCTCTCATTCTAATATAACTTATTCTTTTGAGGCATTTAGCCGCTGAGCACGTGTTAGCTCGTGTTGAAACCTTATTTCTGTCTGCCTAAGTGTTGTAACATGATTGACAAATCCTAGGGTTGATCATATATGACTTAACTCTTGCTAGTCTCGTATTTTGTATGACTAGATTCATGATCATCTGAATATGTAATGTTTGGGATGCCTTACTTTGTATGTCTAATGATCTAACATCTTGTGACAAATATTTGCTTGCCTAAGATTGAGACACTAGGCTTATTCTTGACCATAAGAGACTGTTGGCTTATAGATAAACCCCCATGCATCTAGACAGCCATGACCGTATTGTGAGGTGGGTTGCACTTCAATGTACGTACTTGGCTGTGTCTGTCCCTCGCTCTCCAGTATTCTGGTTCTGGAGCGTGACACAGTTTAAGTGGTAGCCCATGCAAGTCTTGTAAATCAAGATGTGTGAGGGTTTTACTGAATAGAGGTCTCAATCAGCATTCGTCCTTGATCTCTACTCGTGCCTTCCAATCTTTCCAATTCTTGACCTGATAATATACTTATATCCTTGATCTATCCTAGTCCTTTCTTATTGTTCTCCATGTCATTTCTTTATTGGCATTGTTCCTGGTCCTACCGATCAGCCGGGTGGAGCACCTCCAGAGAACCAGTAACAACAAGTGAACCAGCCATAACCTGGGGATCAAGCCCAGCACTCAGGGGAAGCATCTCGAGTCATGCCTTCCGATGATCCAGGGATACCAGTTCAACCAGCCTAGCCTGAAGATCCTGATAATAGAGCCCCGATGGGACTCATCCGGGACTTGCTTGCATCACAAGATCGTTGAGGTAATGCTCTGTAGTGAACAGTACAAGAAGTTATAGTCAGAGTTTGTTTTTAAGTGAACAATACGACTAATAGCTTCAAGCGCCTGAACCCTCCTTTCTTTAAGGTAGTGAAGATGCTATTGCTGCTGACGTGTGGCTTCAGGATATAGAGGTCATTCTGGAGGCAACTAGGATTCCAGAGGAAGAGAAGGTGGCCGTTGTGCTCTTGTAATTATTAGACTTAGCCCGCAGCTGGTGGGCGATGCTAGCAGTTGGTTTGGTGACGCCTGTCTTGTGGGTGTTATTCAGTGACAAATTTCAGATGAAGTATTTTGATGTAGTGGCTCACTATGATTTGCAGACAATGTTTAGCAATCTTATGCAGATAGGAAGGATGGTCGATGGATATAAGGCTGAGTTTTCTAGGCTTAGTCGATTTACTCCCACCTTGGTGGCGACCGAATTGGACTGGATGCAGCGATTCCAGTAGGGACTCCAACTAGAGATCATTCTAGCGGTAGAGCAGTTTGAGCACTAGACTTTTGATAGAGTTTTGCGAGCATGAAGGCAGCATGAATATACCTCCCAGAGGATAGTAGATTGAACTGGAGGACGGAAGATGCCTCATGGACAGTTATCTTAATCATCAGCCCCATCCCCGGCAGCTAGGGCTTTGACCATTGGAGCTCCTAGGAGGTCGACCACATTTTAGTCGGTTCAGTACTCGACTCCGACGTACCCTCAGCAACAGAAGCAGAAGTAATCTTCCGCAATGGGCTGCTCATATTGTGGGAAGCTTGCGCACTTGGTATCAGAAAGTCGTAGAGCACAGGGATTATGCTTGGCTTGTGGGGCACCAGATCACAAAATTGGGTCTTGTCCGTATAGAGCCAGTTCATCTTCATCAACCCTAACTAGTCCATCGTTAGGGCACCAGCACCAGTGCAGCAGCAGTAGCAGTACCAGCCTCTGAGGTCGTTACTACCTCAAGCTCAACAGTATATTCAAACCCAAACTCAGATTCAGAATAGACAAAGAGGTTACCAGCAGAGGGGACCAGCACCAAGAGGACAGGGTCAAGCTATGGCTCTGACCGTGGTAGAAGAATTAGCATCGGTTAGGTGGTGGCAGGTACCATTATTGTTAACTCTTTTCCAGCATCAATATTATTTGATTCGGGTGCATCGTATTCATTTATGTCTACATGATTTGCAACACGGATAGGACTGAAACCTGAGTCATTATCAGTAAGGCTCAATATACTTGTTGGTAACAGTCTTGTGGAAGTAGATAGAGTCTTTTCCTCATGTCGAGTCGTAGTTAGCGGTAGAGAATTCTCCGCTAGATTGATTGAATTTTTGATGGCCGACTATGATGTGGTCCTAGGAATAGATTGGTTGAAAGATCAGTATGCAAGAATAGACTGCCATATTGGCAGGATTATTTTTGGTATTCCTGGCGAAATAGAGTTATTGTTTTCCAGAGGCGAAGTAGAACCTTCTCTACCAGTCTTATGGATGGCAGTAGCAGGAGAAGTTTAGTTTTCCAGAGTAGCAGAAGAATTTTCTAACATATTTTCCAAGGAGCTTCCAGGCATGCCGCCAGAGAAAGAAATATAGTTCACTATTGATTTGATTCCAGGGACGGCACCAATATCATTGAGAGTATACATAATGGCACCATCAAAATTTGAGATCCTATATAAGATGATTGAAGAACTCAGAACCAAGAGATTCATTCGTGCTAGTAGATCACCTTGGGGAGCCCCGATGCTTTTTATGAAAAAGAAGGATATACGTCAAGTTATGTGTTGATTATCGTATCTTAAATTTTGTAACCACCAAGAACAGATATCCCCTACCAACGATCGATAACTTATTCGATCAACTCAGTAGAGCAGCAGTATTCTCGAAGATTAACTTGCGATCGGGGTACCATCAGACCAGAGTCAGAGAGCAAGACATCCAAAAGACGGCATTCAGATCTAGATATGGACATTGGGAGTTTCTCGTTATACCATTACGAGCGACCAATGCGCTAGTAGTATTCATGGATCTCATGAATCACATATTCATGCTTATTTGGATCAGTTTGTGATAGTGTTTATAGATGACATCTTAGTCTATAGCAAGAATGAGGCAGAGCATGAGCAACATCTCCGAGTAGTCCTTCAGATTCTCAGAGAGAACCAGTTGTATGCGAAGTTCAGCAACTGCAAATTTTGGCTCGATCGTATTTCGTACTTAGGTCACATCATCACCAGAGGTGGAGTGGAAGTAGACCCCCAGAAGATAGTAGCTATAGAGACATGGCCAGTACCCAGTACCGTCACAGGAGTTCGTAGTTTTCTAGGTTTGGCAGGCTATTACCGACAATTTATATCAGACTTTGCTCGGATTTAAGCGCCATTGACGCAGTTGACCCAAAAGGATGTGCAGTTTGCTTGGACAACATAGTGTCAGAGTTCATTCGAAAAGTTGAAGCAAGGATTGATGACGGCACCCATTCTCATGCTTCCAGACGGGACTGGAGGATTTTCAGTTTATTGTGACGCTTCAGATAGAGGGTTAGGATGCGTCTTAATGCAACATGGCAAGGTAGTTGCTTATGCATCACGTCAGCTTCGTGATCATGAGAGGAATTATCTAACGCATGACTTGGAGTTAGCAATAGTGGTTTTTGTACTTAAGCTTTGGAGGCATTACTTTTATGGAGATTGGGTAGAGATTTTTATCGACCACAAGAGTCTTAAGTATGTGTTTATCCAGAAGGATCTTAACATGCGTCATAAGAGATGGCTAGAGTTACTAGTATATTATAACATAAACCTACAATATCATCCTGGAAAGGCCAACGTAGTTACGTATGCGTTGAGTAGAAGAGGATAAGCTTATTTTCTAACAGCAAAACCTAAGTTATTAGCATATCTTCAGAAGATGGGTATAGAGATAGTTCTTTCTACCAATGTAGCATTGATGGCCAGTATACAAGTTCAGTCTAGCATAGTTGAGAGGGTCAAGACAGCTCAGTCAATAAATTCTAAGTTTCAGCGGCTTAGGACAGAATGAGAAGCAGGAAGGAGAGCAGAGTTATGCATTCACGAAGATGGCGCACTCCGACATGGAAGGCATCTTTATGTACCCAGTGGTGGCATCAGGCAATAGATCATGGCAGAGGCTCACAGTTCACAGTATTCAATTCATCCCGGTGGTACGAAGATAAATTATAATATTTGTCAACATTTCTGGTAGAATGGCATGAAGAGGGAGATAGTCCAGTTTTTCTCTCGTTGTTTAATTTGCCAGCAAGTCAAGGCTGAACATCAGAGAACAGTTGGACTTCTTCAACCTTTACCGATCCAAGAATAGAAATGGGAGCACATTAACATAGATTTTGTAACTGGGTTACCTAAATTCCCAGTTGGGAGAGATGCTATATGGGTTATAGTTGACCTACTCACGAAGGTAGCTCATTTTTTTACTTTCATAATTAGTCAGTCGATAGATTAGCTAGCAAAGATGTATCTCAGGCAGATAGTCAGATTGCATGGAAAGGCAATTAACATCGTATCAAACTGAGATTTGAGATTTATATCACACTTTTTGCAGAATCTTCAAAAGAGTTTGGGAACTCGTCTCAAGTATAGTTCAGCTTTATCATCTACAAACAGATAGTCAGTAGGAGCGTACGATTCAAAATCTTGAAGATATGTTACGATCATGTACTCTTGACTTCGAAGGTTCGTAGGCAGATCACCTATACTTAGTGGAGTTCTCCTACAATAACAGTTTCTGGGCCGGTATTCAGATGACACCATTTGAGGTACTGTATGGCAGAAAGTGCAGATCACCTTGAGCCTAGGACGACATCGACCAGAGGCAGATGCTTGGTCCAGAAATGGTTACTCAGACTATCGAGGTGGTCAGACTAGTTAGAGATCATCTTCGAGTTGCACAAGATCGTTGCGCCATTGGACTGATTTTTATCAGCGCCCTCTTGAGTTTTTATCGGCGACAACGTATTCCTTAGGATCTCGCCTACTCATGGTGTCATTCGATTCGGCGTACGGGGGAAGCTTAGTCCCAGGTATATAGGGCCGTTTAATATTCTTGCACGAGTAGGTGATGTGTCCTATTGTCTCGCTCTTCTACCGTCGTTGTGTGAGGTACATGACATATTCCATGTATCCCAATTATGATGGTATATCCCAGATCTGAGCCATATCCTGGATCATTCGAAATTGGTTGTTGGTACCAACCTTTCGTATGAGAAAAAGCCTGTATCCATATTGGACCGAAGAGAGAAGGTACTCAAGAAAAAGACTATTAGTTTAGTCCGTGTTGCTTGGGGCCATCACTCTTTGGGTGAGTCAACATGAAAATGTGTAGATGATATTTGATCACGATATTCACACCTGTTTGACTCATAAGGTATAATGTCTTCCTTATGCTTTTAATTCCTTGCTTGCATGAATGATTATTTGATTGACTGTTAGACATAGATTTCATGTAGTTAGTATAGCTTGACCCGACACCTCTAGCCTCTTGATTATATCCAAGGATGGAATTCTTTTAAGGTGGGTAGAGTTGTCCCGCCCATTTAACATTATACGTATTTTTAGTATACGTATATAGAATTCTGACATTTGTCAGGTGACCCGTATTTTGACTTATCTTACTTAGCCTAGTCTTGGTTTGATTTGCCCTTGGTTCGGTTCGCTTGGCTTGGCTTGGTTAGTTTTGGTTTGGGTTGAAATGGATAGGTTGGTATATAAACCAACCTCTTCTCTCTCCTCTTATTATTTCTCATTAACTCTTCTTCTTCTTCTCCATTACTCCTCCCACCTACCAAACCCTAGGTAAGTGCAACTTGCTTTATGATGGATCTCAAATTTTATTATACCATTGTCTTCCTTGTATGATTCTAAGCCTCTTTAGAACTTGGAATTTTTGGTTTTGATGGTTACATTTTTGTAGATCTAAGTTTGAATTTTTTTCAATTTTTTTGGTTTTGATCTCTTTAAGTTTGTTATTTCCTAGATCTAATGGTTCCATGTCTTGGGGAATTCAATTCTATCCAATTTTGGCTTGTGAACCGCTTGATTTCGACGTCGTATGAAGAAGTTATGACATTTTTGTGTTCACGGGCTCCGACACATCTTCGGTGTTATCGGAACGATGAACAGTGCCGCGTGTGTGCTTCACGTGCTGCACGCCCGCATGTCGTACCTCCGCGCCATGCGCTCCGTGCATTTGCGTGCGATTTCCTGTCATGCGCCCGCATGTCGTGCCTTCGCGCCATACGCGTTGCGCATTTCGCGTGCCGCGCACTTGCACCAATTTTCTGTCGTGCGCCCGCACAATTTTCTGTCGCACGCCTGCGCGTCGTACCTCCACGCCATGCGCATCGTACCTCCATGCCATGCGCGTCGTGCATCCGTGCTGTATCCACCACTTTTCTAAAATGCGGGTAATTTTAAACTTTTATAAAATTTTAGTTTTAAATATTAATAATAATGATTTATGGTGAATTTTAATTAATTTAATACTAATTAATTTGGTGTGTTGTGATTTGGACATTTTCAATAGTGTAATCATAGACCTACTTAGCCTAGAGACTAACCATGACTACGGGGACCTATCCTATGTGTTTAGATAAGCTAACTACCACTTTTTAGGCTAAGAGTATTTTGGTTATTTTGTAACTTTTGAATTATTTACGATTTTATTTAATTGTTGAATTTTAGATTTTTTTAATACTATTTAAATTGATGTATTTTGATTTTGGTCATTTTTTATATTTTAATTTTTGGGATTTTTTGTATTTTAATATTGATTTTATGGGATTTGTTTAGTCGGGTTAGAGTTTTGTCTCGTTTCAACTTGTGTTAGTGACCCAGGTAGCTTAGACTCTAGATGGGACCCCAAGATTAGTTAGTCATGGCCCACAAATCCCACTAATTAAGTTAGTAAGTTTAGACTAATAATACTTGTTAGATTTGTTAAGTTAGAGGCCAAAACTTAACCCTTTTGATCCCAAACTTGAACCTAACTCAAAATTAACCAAGGGGGATTAGTAGGGGCCTTATTGGGCTTTCCTCCAAGGCCCAAATAGAGCAATGATGGCAGCCAATATAGGTAGGTTAACCTCCCTTCCTTTCATTTTATTCCATCTTGCCTCTTTTCCTTCACACAGTGTTCTACTCCAAATTAGAGAGCTTCCCTCTTTGATTTGATCTCCAAATCCTTACATCCCTTCATCAAAACTTTCATCCAACCTTCTCATACTACAAAGGGAGGGTGCTAGCAAGTGCAAGGAGGAGTGTCCATTTTGGAAGGATCTTCGTATCGGAGCCGTGTCCTTAAGAGTATCGTTGGGATTCCACTCCCAATAGGTAAAACCAACCCTCTAAATTGATTTTCTATGCATATTAGTTAGTTTTGAATCCATAGGATCCACCTCCATGCATGTACCCCCTTTAGATTCAAGTTTGAGGCCATTTGGAGCTCTTTTGAGGATTTTAGATATGTGTTTTCTGTCCTACTTGATAGATCCCAAATTAGGACACCACATGTGTTTGGTTTATTGCCTAATAGGATTAAATGTGTTTTAAATTCAGTTTTAGAATGGTTAGAGAGTGGATTGATCTTAGTTAGGATGGTTAGAATAAGTTTCATTTGGATACCTATGTTGGTATCCAAGTATCTTGGCTTACATGTGTTTCTTTTGTCCAAAATAACCCAAATTTGTCATAATATTCATCCACGTTTTTAGTAATCATAGAAACTTAGAAATACCATAACTTTTAGCTCAGAACTCCGATTAATCTTCTATTTTTTTTAAAGAACCATATCGAAATTAGATTTCCAAAATATATTTTAATAAGACAAAATCGTTCTAGAACTTTCTGTAAAACTGTTTCAATGTCAGCTGTCCGAAAGACAAACGCATTTCGGTGTTTTTATAATTTCGAGAGCTTTTGGATACAAAAATGTGATCCGTTTGAAGTTTCGGAAAGCTAATACGAAGGGCTACAACATACTTTAATCATAGAATTTAGTAAATGTCCAATTGGTACAATATTGGTTTTAAGTAGAAGAATGACTATACGACATAGGCATTTTGTGTAACCTATGAGCCTATGTAGTATGGATATTAAGTGAATGTAGGTATCATAAGTTGTCGAGTATATATATAATATAGTACATATATATATTTATATTATTGTTAGGTAATTCTTGTTAGTATGAGTGTTAGTTAGATAGTAGAGGTTAGTATTTTGTTAGATATTTGATATGTTGTTAGATAGTTTGATGTTAGATATCTAGTATGTTAGATATTATATGTTAGTAGGTTATATTAGTTCTAGATAATGGTATGTTAGCAAGTTAGCCTCTATAGGTTATATGTTAGATATTAGTTAAGATGTTATGTTAGTATATTAGATAGTTTGTTAATTAGATATTTGAGAGATATCTTGGTATCTCATGATACCAAGTTAATATCTTGAGGTAAATATGAATTACCTTTACCTTCAAGGTAAATGATTAGTTTACCTTATGACCAAGGTATGGTATCAAGGTACCAAGGTAGGTTTCAAGATATCAAGGTAAGGTTAGGTTTACCCAAGTTAAGGTATTGGATTCCAACAAAGGTATTGGTATTGGGATGCCGATATAACCAAGGTTGATATAGAATCCTAGTGTTAGTGGGTTAGTGTCTAAGTGTTTGAGTTTGAGTAAGTGATGTTAGATTGTGGAAGGGTTATATAGATAGGTATATATATATATATATATATATATGGGTTATATAGTATCTATATATGTTATGAGAGTATATAGATATAGGTTATGGTTCGTAGTGAGGATATGTATATACTTGATATATGATATCTATATATATGTGTTAGGGTGGTACTATATGGGTAAGGATATATGTGGTATGTATATATATTAATATATCCTAAGTATCATAGATGTTGACCACTAATCTAAGTTTGACCAAAACCTTAGAAGCTTAACCTTGACTCCTAGTTTGACCCAAGGTGGACCAGAGTTGACTTAGAGTTGACCAAGAGTTGACATTGACCTAGATTAACTTAGAATCATGTAGATTGCAATATAAATTTCTACCATTTCAAATTGAACTCTTTATAACATGTGTTGTTCTAATTAGGACTCTATGATATCAGTTCGGACATCTATTCATATCAGTCATTCAGTGTATCAGGCGAGTACATTCTCTGATAGTAGTTTTTTGTCTTGATATCTTCTGTATTCGATTCAGTTATAGTATTTTATTTGATTCTCGATACGATGGTGCACAGACTAGTATTATCGGATTTCTGTCATGAAATGTCATTCCTAAATTTTTTTGGGATACTGGTACTTTTTTGATCTTGTTCTTGTTATTGTACTTGTATTGACACCGATTCCTGAAAGAGAGTAGCTACATTCTTAGGGAATCTCGTGTCATGACATGCTATGTCCGGATCCGTATACTATTCTTGCACTATAGCCAGTCAAATGGAAGAGCCTGATCCTGACCCATACCGATCACATAATGCTATAATGCTCGAGGCATATTTTATATTTATTACATCAGAGAGATAGATTCATATTCAGTTCTACTTTCCTGCATGATACACTTGGCATGATTTCCTGCTTTACATATCCAGTTATATTTCCATCTTAATATGTTCATTTTGTATTCCACTGTGATTTTCTCTTACAGCATTTTTCAATACTATAAAACTGTTGCTGGTAGTGTACTTGCTCATTTTCCTGACAGGAAAACCGTTGATGTTTACAGAGGACATGTTGGCTGATTGCTCTACCTTTTACTGGTATGGCCAGGATAGAGATTGTGACGAGATATTACCCCTGGTGCCCGTAGATGATATTTCACCTATCTAGATCTGCTAGTTAGGTTTGTCTGGACTGTGATCCAACTAGTTTTTGAGACTTATATTATATTTGTGTTTTGGGACGTGTTATGGTTTCGACTCTCTTCTATGTTGTGACTTTGCTTTTATTTTCATACTTCTATTTCCATCATATCTATATGATATTCGTGCCTATCTTTTATAGATGTCTTGTGATTGAGTTGAGATATATAACTCCGTGCGGAGATGACAGGTACATTTATATTGTGTCTAGATGTTATACTTTCTAGTAGACCGATATAGCATTCTACCACCGATTCTACGGCGTAGGCTAGACGTACACATGTGTTCGTTCCCCTACTCAGGGTGTGGGTCGTGATACATATGCTGCGTGTTTCGAGCATCACGCCCGCGTGATTTTCTGTCGTGTGCCCGCGTGCCGTGCCTCCGCTCCATGCGCATCGTGCACCCGTGCGCTACGCGTTTCGCTTGACGCATGCCCACGCGATTCGTTAGCCGCACGCCATGCGCCATGCTTGCACAATCCGTATGCCGTAGGCAGATTTGTCGGCGTGTGCAGCATGCCAGTGGGGGAACGGCTCTTTTTGTCCGTTTAAGCTATTTTGTAGCTAGAATCTTGTAAAACTCAAAACACAAAAGTAGTAGATCTTTGTCTAGGCTTCAAGAATCTTTATGTCTCTCTTTAATAGAGTTTGTATGCGACTGATATTCTCAATCACCCATAGGTGTCCTCGATCTTCTTTGCATGTTTTCTATACTTGACCTAAATTGTGAAGACTCGACTTGAAAACTTGGTAATCTGAGCTAGTAACTTGGTTGGACATGATAATATGATCCCGTCTTGATAATCTTGATTGTGCCCGTCGAGGTACACTCCTGACAAGTACTTTTGACTTGACAAGTAAACCTGACATGACATGGATAATCTTGATTGCTGTTGTGACAGCTATTTCTGTCTTGTTAGTGTAACTCTTGCCTTGACTCCGTGGTTGATTGTGCATGTACAAGCTACCTGTCTCGTCTTGCATCATGTCTAGGACATAGATACCTAGTTACCACGGCCAGGGATTCATAATGAATCCAACTAGGTTAATGACTAGATTGATCAAGTAGTTCTTATAGAAAGATTTCCCAGTTACAGGCGATCCGGTTATCCCGACCACACCTGTGGACTTGTAGCTTGCCGACGAGTAGGGAACATTTCTAGCACATTTCTTGTGTTGTACATCTTGAATCATGAGTACTAAAGTACACCAGTAATCTTGATAACTCTTGTAACTCTTGTAACCCCGCCTGGATAACCTGGATAGTCTGTAGGACTTGTTACTACAGGAACATCTCATTGCATCTTGTTAGTAACTAGGCCTGTGACAACCCTAGTTAGCTAAGGTTTGCAAGTCGTAGGACTAGATTGGCCGTGCCTGAATGATTGTCTCATGATTAACATGGAAATTATATTTCACCTCTTATTTTCTTAGTATAAGCTAGTATGTTCTTTAAAGCAAGTCTTGTGTTATTTAATTTTGTTCTTTTATTATTTTTTCTATTTCGTTTATGCTAGTTTTAGTTCCTAAGTGGAGCCCTTCTTATGGCATTTGCTCTTTCTGGGATCTGATCCAGCTGGTTTTATATAGCCAGATTTCGGAGTGATACTCGACGATCTACCTGTCTTTCAGCCAAATTGTGAACACCAGGAGCAACCGTGGCAATGAGTGAGTTTTCTTATTTTGTTCTCCCACTCTGATGTAATTTATTCTTTTGAGGCATTTAGCCGCCGAGCACGTGTTAGCTCGTGTTGAAACTTTATTTCTGTCTGCCTAAGGGCTAAACATGATTGACAAATCCTATGGTTGATCATGTATGACTTAGCTCTTGCTAGTCTTGTATTTTGTATGACTAGCTTCATGATCATCTAAATATATATTGTTTGGGATGCCTTACTTTGTTTGTCTGATGATCTAACATCTTGTGACAATTACTTGCTTGCTTGATATTGAGACACTAGGCTTGTTCTTGACCATAAGAGACTGTTGGCTTATAAATAAACCCTCATGCATCTAGACAGCCCTGACTGTATTGCGAGATGGGTTGCACTTCAATGTACGTAGCTGGCTTTGTCTATCCCTCGCTTCCCAGTATTCTGGTCATGGGGCGTAACAAATGTGTAATGCCACTTTGTATTCATTAATCCTTTTCAATTATTTAATTCAAAGTTTAGTTATTCTAAATTTTAATTAATATAATTAATATTATTTTATGAATTATTTTTTGTTACACAATGATTGTCTCAGATTAGTTGTAAGGGTACTGTTCCAGCTAACTGAGGTTCACAGGGGAACGCTTAAGCACCGTTTCACTTCGACCTTAGTCGTAGTTACAAACAGACCCTTTGTAGGTTTTTCTCGAAAACAGTTCTTGCATATTGAAAAGTAATTAATAAAATAAATTTAATTAATATTATTGACACCAAAAATTTATAATTCTCGACATAAACAATTAAAACGATATTCCACTAATGGTTTGGTAAAGATGTAAGCCAATTGGTTCTCTGTGTCTACATATTCAAGGTTTATATCTCCATTTGTTTGATCGTCTCAAATAAAATGATGTCGAATCTTAATATGCTTTGTGCGAGAATGACATAAATGATTCTTAGTCAAATTAATAGTACTAGTGTTGTCACACAAAAATGCGTATGTGTGAAGATTGTAAACCAAAGTCTTCTTAGGTTTGCTTCATCCATAAAATTTATGCACAACGACGTCATGCGGCCATATACTCAGTCTCAGTAGTTGATAATGTGACAGAATTTTGATTCTTGCTAAACCATGAGACTAGAGCCTTACCTAGGAAATGACACATGCCACTAGTACTTTGTCTATCTACTTTGTATCCAACAAAATCAGCATCCGAGTAACCGGTTAGGTCAAAGAATATGGTTTTGGAATACCATAAGCCGACAGAAGAATTGCTTTTAAGGTATCAAAAGATATGCTTAACTGTGCACATGTGTGATTTCTTAGGGTTAGCTTGAAAATATTTACACAAGAAAATACTAAACAGTATATCATAGCGAATAGCAGTTAAATAAAGTAAACTACCAATCATACGTTAATACTTACGTATTTCGACCGGTTTGCCTTGCTCATCAATATCAAGCTTGGATGAAGTTGTCATTGGAGTGCTAAGAGGTTTTGACGGTTTCCAGATCAAACTTCTTTATTAGTTCTTTTGTGTACTTGGCTTGATTAATGAACGTCCCATTGTTAGTTGTTTGATTTATAGTCCAAGGAAGAATTTGAGTTCTTCCATCATTCTCATCTCAAACTCATTCTGTATACACTTTAAACAATTTTGACAAAAATACTCATCAGTAGATCCAAAGATAATATCATTAAGATAAATCTGAATTGAAAAAAGATTTTTTTTAAAGATTTTATAAATAGTGTAGTATCAACCTTGCCTTTTGAAAATTCGTTATCGAGTAGAAAAAAGTTTAAACGATCGTACCAAGCATGAGGAGAATAAGTTTTTCTTCAACTTAAAAACATAATCAAGATTTTTGAAATCAAAAATTCCTGGAGGTTGAGCTACATAAACTTCTCCTTCTATATAACCGTTAAAAATGCACTTTTTACGTCTATTTAAAAAAGTTTAAAATTATGAAAACATGTAAATATACATAACATGCGAATGGATTCTAATCTCGCAACTGGGACATAGGTCTCATCGTAGTCGATACCTTCCTCTTAGTTGCGTCCTTGAGCTACGAGTCAGGCCTTGTTATAAGTGACTAAACCGTTCTCATTGAGTTTATTTCGGAATACCCAGCGGGTGCCAATGACTGGATGATCAATGGACTTAGAAACAAGTTTCCAAACTTGATTACGTTCAAATTGGTTTAATTCCTCTTGCATAGCATCTAACCAAAAATTATTGCTACATGCATCTTCAAAAGTTTTGGGTTCTAGCTGTGAAATAAATGCAACGCAGGAAACTATATCTCTGTTAGAGGAACGAGTACTTACACCCATGGTAATGTTACCTATTACCAAGTCCTTGGGATGGTCAGCCATAAACTTTATTCTTTTTGGCAGACTTTCAAGGTAGCTGGTTCCAGTTTCTGGTTCTGTACATGCTCTGTTCGGTGGTTCTGTAGGTGCTGTGCTTGATGGTTCTGCAGTTGCTTTGCTCAGTATACTAATTTTTTTATCATCATTATCGATTGTCTGTTGATTTAGTTCGTCAAATGTGACATTCATTGACTCTTCGATGATTATAGTCCTTTTGTTGAAGACTCTGTACCCTTTGCTTTTGGCAGCTTGACCAAAGTGGTTCTAGTGATCACACTTATATTAGTGCAATTGCTTGGAAGATGACCTTTGTAGCTTTGCAATTACCATCATATTCCATGGTTCTATTTGATACGAGAAGCTTCACCTGCACTAAGAGGCAAAGACTTTGGTATCCAAAACACGGATCCACATTTATTAGCTTTTGGAACTCATTTGCACAAGTTCATATCAACAACTTTTCTAGTCTGACGTTGACTAAAAATGTATCCTTTCATGTTGCAATAATAACAAAAATTATTAGTGCTTTGTGCAGCAGTATGAGACCATGTAGTGGTGTGATATGATGTGCATGAATACTTGTAGTAGAAGGCATGATGATGTGTAACATTTGCTTTGTGTGCTTTCTTTGATCATATCCTATCATGTGTATGATTTGTCATAGGACAAAACTTTGATTGGCTATTAGATGTTACATAGTTTCCCAATCTAATCTCTAATTTTTTAGAGATAGCACATGCCTTGTCATATTTAGTAGTAAGAGAATCAATACTACATGAAACAATAGAATACTTCTTCTTTTTTTATTCTAATTCCTCCTTAAGTTTAGCATTTTCTTGAGTGCTTTTCTCAATGCATTCAAGTTCCTCATGCAATCTGAACTCAAGTGTGGAAATCTCAGTAAAATTATTAGAAGTAGAAGTATTTTTAGCATTATTCAATAAGCAAGTAAGCTTTTCATTCTCATGCTTATATGATAGAATATCCTTTCTTGCTTGCTTATACTTATCTAATACTTTCTTGTGTTCTTCTAATAGATCACTAAAGCATTAGATAATTCATCATAAGAGAATTCACTCTTTTCATAAATAGAATTATTTGTACCTCGTTGGGAATGCCATTAAGCATAAATCCGTAGCTTGACAAGGTCTCCCTTCTTTTCGGAATCGTTTGCTTCACTTTCACACAATATGCTCATGGTAGCGTACTTGTGAGACGATGATCTTCCTTCATTTGATCGTTCGTAGCAATTCTCCTCTTTAGTAGTAGTAGGGCAATATTTCGTTATACGGGCTGATCTTCTATAGTTATGGCATACAATCTCTTCTTCATTTAAAAAATTATGTTGTACCTTAAATTTCGATGCAATCAAGAACACATTTGTATCATTGTGAAGACTATCCTCCTCTCTGGAGTCGCTAGCTTTGCTTTCGTACCTGCACTCATAAGTAGCTTCAATAAGTTTACAAAATTTATGAGATGCAGTGCAAGTAGTAATAAGATTGAATACATTTATGTCTACAACACAAAAAAAGCATGCATTGCTTTTGCATTAAGGCTAGCTAACTTTTTCTCCTCCTCTGGGTAACTATAATAAGGCTTATTAATAATAAAGGAAGTAAGAATAGAGGTGATAGTAGGCTTTTTGTAGCCAGTGATAACAATTAACCAGAGGTCAAAATTTAGAGACTTCAGGTAGAAGCTCATCCATGTTTTCCAGTACGTGCAGTTGGTACCATCAAACAGTGGGGGTCTGTTTGTGGCTTGGCCTTCATTTGTGAATTTCATAGTTGGCATATGTGATATAGTAATCTATGCAATAGCGGTATTGACAAAAACTATTAACAGTGTTACCTTGCTTTACCTGTATAACCTGTTCGGATACCAATTATAGGAACGAGATGTAAAGCGCTATACTCTAGAGGGGGTGAATAGTGTAGGCAGCGAAAATTAACTATTTAAAATCGTTAACGACAAGACCATAGAAATATATCATAGGTATGTAAATGTAAAAGTAGAGAGCAGAGAGCAAACGCAAACACAATGATGTATCTAGTTTTTCTCTAGCGTGGACTAGTTCAGTCTGAAGAACTCCAGCTTCCAGTTGAAATCCACTATAGAAAAATGCTGTAAGTTTTCATGCGAAGTCCTTACAACTTCTACAATACAAGCTTTGATCCAAAGTACTCTACCAACTTCAATTGTGAAGTGTATTTCTTCAATCAAGCCTCTGATTACAATCACTCTGAACTTCTAGACCGTAACGTACTAGCAAATCGACTAGAGAATTGTAACTAGCTTGGGATTCGAAAATGAAAGCTTAGAACACTTTGGAAGAACATAGTAAGCTTAGAGAGAAGAGAAGAGAGAATGAATTGGTGTATTGAAATGGTAGAATTTTTTTTCTATTTATAGGTTTTCCAAAGGGAGAACTCGGGCAGAATTTGAACAGAATTTGGGCAGAATTCTTTGAGAGAATCTCGACAAATAGATGTTGTATCCGTAACTGCGGGAAGATTAAGTTCAAAATCCAACGTTCCACTAACCGAAGTCGGGCAAATTCGGGCCGAACTCTGGCTAAATTCTGTTGGTCCAGAGTTAATTTGGTTAGGGTTTTGCAAATCGGGTTTTGGACTTTTTGAAAAGTCGAACAGTTATGAGCTTTTATAAATTGGCTTATTTTCAAGACAATAGGATATTTTAAAATTATTATGGGGTATCCTATTTTCCAGTACGACTTGGTGTACATTGTATTCCTAGACTCAATAAATTATAAAAATTATATTGATAATGGAAATACAGACTCATACGATAAAATGGCTTCATGTCTTGAACGGGAGCAGTATTCTCAGCTGTCGTCCAAGTAGCCCTTATGTCGAGACAGTGGTAGATCAATTATTAAAATCAGGTTTGACTATGACTAATGGGCTAACACATCCCTGATGTTGAAAGCGACATTATTGCTGCTTAGCAGGCTAAGCGTTGTACAGAATGTTAAGTCGGTGCATTACAACTTACGGGTCTAAACTCGGCATGTCTACATACCTGCAAGCGAACACATCTATGTATTCTCAGATAAGTTGTATCAGAGATTTTATGTCTTCTTCTCCCAAGATTTTGCTAACGAAGATGGGCTTAGGTGAAGCCTCATCTCCTAGGTTGATTTGAACGACTTCACCCTTTGTGGGATGTTCTCGCTGTTCAAAGTGCCACTCCCATTGGGATCCTAGACATTGAGCCCATGGTTCTTCTTAGAAAAATTCCAGCGTTTGGTCTTCATCCTCTACGGGGGGGTTTATGGATACTATATTAACCGTACCTTCTTGAAGGCCTGGCCGATAATGGTATCGGAATCCCAGGCAGAGGAATCTGATGAGTGTGAATGCACCTTGACTTCGGTTTCTGAATTTTTTGGGGTTGTCGAGGGCATGACACAACCCAACCCCAGACAAGCACAGTTGTAATAATATTGGGGCTTGCTTTTTGGAGTAGGAAGTCGTAAGGAAGGCATCGACTCTTGCCATAATTTAGGCCTCTGTCGCTCATTAAGTCATAACCCATCTTCTGGATAAGGTGTATAGCTTGAGTGGTATAACAGTAGAGTTGCATCTTGCCATTATCAGGTTATAGTTCGGTGGGCGTGAGTCTTCGGGGATGTTCTATCCGACCGAAGAGGATGGGCTTTTGGTCCTTTTCCCTCGCTAGGAAAATAAAGTAGGCACCTCGGAATAGGACAATTCGACTTACGAGATTAGCAGTTGTCACTTGTATTTGTAACATGTATAGAGCATTATTTATGAAGTACATAGCATTCCAGTATGCACAAGAATAATTCAAAGATAACTTTCTATAAATAAAATGCGTAATTTTATCCCGAGGGATTACATCGTCTAAAAAGGGTGCTTCAGCATTGGCGCACATATAGTCCCCTAATTCTTTATCAGCAAGGACCGGGCCGCCATGAGAGAAGGTCGTAGAGGCCTCCGCTTCAGCTTAACCACCAGAGGAGCTGAAGCAGGAGGATCTTGCGACCTCAGGGCTGCTTTCATGGACTTTTGAGGCAGCTTGACCCGGATAGGTTCATGGTTTCCTGCTGACGACGTCGGAGACATAGGAGTAGAAGCCTTTCTCCGAAGCTTGTTAACGAAAGGAGCTAATGTTTAGGGAGGCTTCCCTTTCAGTCGAACTCTCAGCGGTTCTTTAGTAACCTTTGCGATCTCTGCTTCATCATCCGCGTCATTGGTATCATCATCCCAAGGGACTGATTTATACAAGTCAGCACCAGTGCAGTATGCCTCGAGTCCTCAAAATGGGTCAATGTCAACGAACTTAGTTTTGATGGACCCGTCGCTGGCCACATACTTCATGTATTGATGAAGGGTCGAGGGTACGATCATGTACTCGTGTATCCATGGTCGACCCAATATGTTACAGGATATGTCTATATTAATAACATAGTAGGTCACATCCGTTTGGAGATCGTCTATCTAGAATTTCATGTAGACCTTGTCCAAGTGCTCACTTTTTCCAGCGTTGAAACCGCTGATTGTAGTGTTGAATGTGGTCAATCGCTGCATCAGTATCCCCAAGGTCTGGAGCAAACTTTAGAAAATAATGTGTAGAGCCTAAAAATGAAGTTGCGCCTTCAATATACTAATCAGTGATCAAGTTACGCCCCAAAAGTCAACTTGTGCCACTGATATGAAGCAGACTGCGCCACCGATCAGATTGCACCGGATATCAGACTGCGCCCAATCTTTTTGCGCCAAAGCCTACGTGGCATCTGACAATTAATGGTCATCATTACCTGACCATACTGACGACTGACATAACAGAGAACGAGAAAAATCTCTTCGAATCCCGTGAAGTGTGCCGCTCAAGGAAAAGTTGGTGGACAGTTGTCCTGTACATTTCATGAGTTGCGCCCAGGCGCAATCTAAACAAAATCCTTAGTTGCGCCTGGGCGCAACCTGAACGACTTTTACTCAGAAGCTGCCACGTGTGTAGGCGCAGCTCAAATCAAGCGCAGGTTGACTTGTTGACTGAAGCTCGCGCAACCTGATAAAGTTGAGACAACTTATATTCTAAAGCAGGATGACGTGGCGCACATGCCACTAATCTCTCAAGACGTGTCTACTATCCTGTTCACGACCACACGCATCTCAATCATACGATGCCACGCGTCTAAATACAGTTAGTACACGATTGACAACTAAATGGAAGTTGACGCAACAGGAGGTTGGCACAATCTAGTATGGCGCAATCCAGCCTCACGCATATCAGAATAACTGCTAAAACAGTTATTTCCTGAACTCTATAAATAGAGTTTCCAATCATCATCAAGAGGGATCAAGAGCTCTTACAAAATTGCTGCTGCATTCTCCAGAGGCTACAGTCTTCAAGTTCACACAGTCCAAGGGATAAAGTGATCGTCTTCTGATCAGATTCCTAAAGTTGTACTTCCCCAGAATTCATTGTACTATGTACTCTTTTAAAAGTTTGGAATAAAATAAATTTTTGTTTTTTGCAAATAAAATGGCGACTCTGCTGGGGACGACTTTCTCCTCCAACGAGAAAGTGACAACTCAATGTGACATTGCGTCGATCGGTAAGACACAGAAGACTCTGGTTGTTCAAGTCAACCAGACAGCCTACGAGAGCATGATCAACACAAAGAGCAACAAGCGCGTGGTGGCTATTGCCAAGAACAGGGCTGTGTGGACTCCTAAATCCCCTACAGTCGTTGTTGCCCAGGCGCAACTTGAGTGCTCAATGACCAAGGCGCAATCCGCCTCAGTGGCTCAAGTACAGCCTTTTTCTATTGCTAAGGCGCAATCTGCTCCATCTACTGCCCATGCACAGTCTACCAAAGTTGCTGCCAAGGTGCTACCAGTAGTCCGTAGGACTATGGCGCAACCCAAGAAATCTGCTATTCCGGCACAACTTAAGGGAACTAGTCTTTTGGCTATACCCTCTTCTGATTCTCATGTTCTGAACTTAGAGAATTCATGTCCTGGTGCGAACACTAGAGAGAACAAAGGAAAAAGTCCTATGGCATTTTCTCAATTGGCGCATGTAGAAGCATGGAAAAGAACAGAAGAAGCCCATGCGGCTCAAAACAGAAGAAGCCCATACGGCTCAAAATAGAAGAAGCCCATGCGGCTTAAAACAGAAGGAGCCTCATGCGGCTCAGGAATCTATCAGAGCCTCATGCGGCTCAGAAACCCTTCAACAGCCTCATGCGGCTCAGACAAGAATTACGTGACCCTATGCAGCTTTACATCTGGCCCTAAAGTGACTGCTCTCATTAAATGCTCTGACATAAAGTAATAACTCTGACATTAAAGCGGAAATGATGAACTTCGATATGACGGCGTATTCCTCGGGAAACGGAGAAAATCTCCTCTGCAGCTGGCACGATCCACCAACTAAAAAGCCCCCTATGCGGCTGCCACTACCCCATGCGGCTGATGCTCGCATGCGGCTCAGAGCGTGAAGACCCTCGTCATGCGGCTCATGTTATGAGAAGTCACCCTATGCGGCTGCTGTTCTCATGCGGCTCGGATCATGGGGATCGTCTCCATGCGGCTCAAATATTGAGAGGCCACGCCCATGCAGCCTTGACACGTGGCTAGTCCTATGCGGCTCAATTGGAAACCACCCCCATGCGGCTCAGATTTCGGAGGCTACACCTATGCGGCCGCCACCTTCATGCGGTTCAAAACCTAAGAAGCTACCCTCTTGCGGCTGTGGCTCGCAGTTATGACACGTGGCAAAAGGCCAGTTTCCCACGTGGCTCTAAATCAATCAAGAGTTATCAACAAATCCCAACAATCTGATTTAGTACAATCATCATAATTACCCGAATCAAAATAGATTTATGGCAATCACATGGATTAAACACGTGGCAGAAGATTCGAGCTTTCCAAGATTCATGACAATCAACATTGATTGCACATACGGATTTTACACTATCAGCATTAATTGTCCAGATTCGTTGCAATCAAGATTAGTGGTCCAGATTAATTGCCCATAAAATAGGATCAAGGAAAATAGCAATTAAGTCCCCAAGCTGCCAATTTTTTTAGGGTGATCATTGCAAACCCTAATGATGACACCCCACTCCTATAAATAGCAAGGTGCCATTCTATTGTGAAAAGGACCGGATCCAGAGAAACAAAAAATATAGCAAGGTGCCATTTCCTTGCAAGAGAGATCCTCTCCACCCGGCTGGACACACAGAGAGATAAAGGCGCGTACAGAAGAGTCTTCCCATCTCGAAAGCAGTTCTTCACCGGAGCCAAGGTTACGTCTGATCGTCTAAGGAGTAAGGCAGAGCGGTCGTCGCTTTCCCAAGCCTCTACCGTCACCCCCAGAATCAAAACTAAACAATCGTACTTAGATTGCTGTACCTAGGTTTTCGTCCCTGGGCTTTCTTTGTACGAACGAGTTTATATTGTGAAGTAAAAGTCCAGTCCTCCCATATATATTGTTCTGTTCTTTTACAATCAATGGCAAATACGATGGCGACGCTGCTGGGGACTAACTTCTCTACGGCGGTGGAGTTGGTGCGCAATCAGACGCAGCCAAACTTGGCTCCACTCAACAAATGGTGGTCGCCCGGTTCGACCAATAGACGTTTGAAGAAATGCTCTCCGACTGGAGCGCTGGCCCGGTCCAGCGGCGAGCCCGCACAAAGAAGGCCCGCAGGGAATGGAGACCCAAAAATTTCGCTCCTCCCTAAGCTCTCGAAGAAGTACTCTCTATTGCCCGAGACAGCGGAGAAGTCTCGCTTGCGGCCCCACTTCAGACCACAGAGGACTCTGCTGTCCCCAAGTCCGGCAGAAGAAAATACTATGATGTCGGACTTGCAGGGGCAAAAAGAAACTCTGTACGATCTAAGCCGCATAAGGGCGCCAGCCGCATGGAGGCTCATGTGGCCATAACTGTCAACCGCATGGAGAAAAGTCATGCGGCCACACAAGTCAGCCGTATGCAGAAAACCCATACGGCCAGAATTTCCAGCCGAATGCAGACAGCCTGCACGGCCATGACATCTAGCTGCATAAAGAAAGTTCATGCGGCCACAAAAGATAGCCGCATGCCGACAGCCTGTACGGCCACGACTCCTAGCCGCATATAGAAAGGTCATACGGCAACACATATCAGCCTCATGCAGACAGCCTGTACGGCAGCCGATCCCAGCCATATATCATCTATTCCATGCGGCTCACGGTCAGTCTTTGACCGTCTCTCATATGGTCCTGACCATGAAGGCTCTCTGGAGCATATGCCAGACTCTGTTGTAACCAGCTTGGACTCTTCCTACTACGCACTCTCAGGTACTAGGAGGAAGAAGTCTCGGGCAGCGTAGGCTCGACGAGCTCAGTCGGCTGTCCCGACTTCTGACTACCAGGGCGTCCCGATGACTATTACTCGGGCCCTTGAAGGGAAGTTGTACAGAACTACCCGTGTCCAACCCCCGGCGGCCAACGAACGGGATAGTTATCAAAAATCTCCTAACAAGGATCAGGTGTAACGCCCTAGTCCCAAAATACGTAGGACTAAAACGTAATCATGCTAGCTGTATACATACGAAGTGTATAGACCCTCATATATATATATACATAAGCTGTAAAATGCAATATCCAAGGTACAAAATCTCATCCACAAAGATAAATAATGATATAAAAGTGACTTTGAATTTGTCATGTATACAATCGTTAGGCGGAGACAAATCCACTACCAACAAGTAAGGAAAAATACAAGAAAAATACAAAGTGTTTGGCGGGCGAAGCGAAGACGATCAAAGCGCAATCATCCTCGGAGAATAGTGACAATCATGGCCACGACTAGAACACCTGCGAAAGACAAGAACACACACACACACCTGGCGAGATAACCAGGTCCTCAGAGGGACGTAACAAGATACAATAAACATGCCATATAAATACTGAAAATAAAACATGCCACAATCAAAGAAAGTGACAAGACACAAGTAAGGTAATCTAACTATACTAAAGTGAAAATGCAATTTGAGAAACAATCCTTTGACGCATGAGCCCTGGCTGTAAATGGGATCTGGTATAGTCCCCTCTTGGACACCAGTGACCTAAGCACATGACGTTCAAAAATGACAGTGGCCAACCTGAGAGGCTCATACCCGTATCTCCAGCGGAGATTCCGGGTTACAAGGGAAGTGCAATCGAAGCCCATACGTCAAGTATTGTCCTCCCCACCCAAATGCCCCTACCAAGCCGCATCCACGACCATGTTTCTCTACTAACTGCTAAGTCTCCTAATGTGCCTCTATTAGCAGTTAGTCCTAACGCATGCACATGGGGGATCATCCCACACACAAGAACCTCTACATGCCCCTCATCTCAGACATCCTTGTGGTACAATTGTGTCAAGGGATGTACAATACACTACAGACGGTAATCCCTTAACTCTAGGTTCACATGCAATCAAAGGATAATAACAATTTAGCTAATATCACTGAACATGTAGTAAATCTAGAACTGTAAGAACAGGAAAAAATAAACACTGATATATAAATAAAATACAGACAACTATAAACCATAATAATGGCAAGGTATCTTGCATGTTGTTACGCCCGGTGTGCGATGTTCTGTCATGTCCCAATAGTCCAATAGCCATAGTCATGGTACAAAGGTCCAAAGTCGCGAGGAAATATGAAAGATGATCAGTCGCAATCAAGATAATTGAGGGAATTTGAGTGAAGAAATACATATATTATTTCTTAGAAAAATTACGTATAATACTTGAAAACCATGTTTATTAGTAAAAATATTTTTTGACAAATATTTGAAAATATGGAAAAATTAATTTAGGCTAAAACTATAAGTTTACCAAAAATAGGATTTCTATGAAGATAACATGTATCTTATTAGTAACATAATCTAGACAATTATTGAAAATACTTGAAATCATTTATACTTTCAAAAAACCCGTTTACTAGTTAAAATAATTTTAGGAGAATGTTTGAAAAGCAAAAAAAATGGTTTGGACTAAAATTCTTGGGTGTCAAAACAAATTCTTTTAGGTAGAAAACTGTCTTTTGCTAAAACAAATTTTAATATATTTGATAGTTTCTAAAATAATACGAATATTATTATCCCAACACTAAATAATCTTATTATTAATAATAAGATCTAATGATACTAATACCCATATCATGAGAGTAGCAATTAGATATATATATATATATATATATATATATATATATATATATTTATATATATATATATATATATTTTATTTTTACAATAGTGTTAATAATAATACTGACATTAATATAACAAAACAATTGGTGAAATAAACAAAAACAAATATACTAATAAACGTACTGTTATCAATGAAAAGGAAAAAGAAAATAATTAAACAATTAAAACACAATACTAATAAAGTACAACTGTTCTCTTAATATAGAGAGAGAATTAGAATGAGAGCGGAAGGAGAAAGGGCCTTACCAGTGGCGGTCGCGGGGAGGAGGCTCCGGCGGGTGTGGGCGGACGGCGCCGGGCTGGAACCGTCACGCAGAGAAACTGCGGTGGGCGGCTGCTCGCCAGCACGAGGTGGAGGATGAGCGGCAGGTCGATTTGGGATTTTTAGGGTTTTCCAGCGGGTGGTGGCGCGGCACGATGGTCGGCGCTTGCGCGGGCGGGGCGGAGGAAGCCGATGTCGGCGGCGGTCACGGAGGAGAGAGGGGGTGCTGGATCTGGGGTTGCCCGCGGTGGCACGGCGCGGCGGGACATCTGCACGCGGAGGGCGTAGGACAGACGTCGGCGGCTCTGAGCGCTGGCGTGGATGTCGGAGCGGGCTACTCATCTCATCGAACAACGCGGTAGATGGGGCGGCGCATGACCTGAGCGCGGGTTTGCTGCCATCTGGAGCGACGGTGACTCGGTGGGCCGCTCGGAGTTCGATAGAGAGGGAGCCACGCGATGGCGCGGCGGCTACACGCGTTCGTGGTGGCGCCGGCTCGCCGGCGGAGTGCACAAACATAGGCGCTGGCTAGGAGGGCGGATCCGGGCAGCAAATCGGTGTCGGAGGTGCTAGGGTTCCGGTCCGGCGCTGGCGGATTGGCCCAACGGCGTGGGGAGGCAAGGAAAGGTTTTCCTCCTTTTCCTACTTTCTTCTGGTGGTGTTGTCTCGGATTTTAGGGGCGGTGCCGACCGTGACGGGGCGGTATGGTTGCTGCAATGCCGAATTGGGGGTTTTGGTGGTAGTGATTTCTGTGTTGGTGTTGTGTCGACAGGAAGAGGGTTGGCGGCAGATGGCTGGGCTGGAAGTCGGGAAGGAGGGGTGATGGTGAAGGTGATGGTAATGGTGGATGGTGGTAACGGTGATCGGGTTGATGATGGCGGAGGCGATGATGGCGATGGTTCTGTGTGGAGTCGATGAGCAGGGGTTGCGGATGTGGAAGAGAAGGAAGGAGACGACGTTGTTTGTACCATCGTGTCGGGGCTGTCCGACACGACGAAGAGGGGGTCGGGTTGAGTTGTAATTGTAATGAAAAATATAGTAGATGGGCGTGGAACACAGACACGATGCACTATTCTTGGGTTGTGGAATTTTATGAAATCATTTATGGATGAGTACCTCTCCTATATATAGGAGGTGGGAATTCCCAGTTGGATAGGGATTGGGATTAATTTAAATCCCCAATAGATAAATCATCAATTAATTCAAACCGATAAAAATAATTCAATTCAAATCAAATCCAATCTAAATAAATTCTATACTTAATTTAATATATTTTAAATAGAATCAATAAAATCATTTCCAATTTAAATTACCATATTTAACCAAATATTAAAATTAACAAAATCCCAATTATGATTTTCATAATTAAATAAATATAGTAATAATTAATTTCAAAAATTATGATAAATACTTAAATATTAATTCTTGAACTAGCTTTTATGAATAACAAAATATATTAATAATCAAATATCACATTTCGCAAATCTTTTGGAAATATTTCATATAAACCATAATTTTTCAAATCACCACTCATTTTTTAAACGACGAACAAATAACTCTTTTTAGAAATTAAAAATATTTATTACATATTATTTGAACATGTACCTTTCCTATAAAAAAATAAAATTTATAATAAAGTATTTTTCTAACATATGTACCTCGACACATATTCGCACTCGTCGAGAAGTTACGAAACGCAGTTCTCGCACGGTACGCAATTACAAAAATGCGAATTCATATGCGACGTGCAGATACGAAGTACAACAATAAATTCAAAATATATTTAAAAAAAAACCGTAGTAGAAATTTAGGGGGTTTACATCCTACCCAACTTAAAAGAATTTCGTCCTCGAAATTTAGGAATAGATAGGGTAGGTAGGGTCGAGAGGATAGAAAGAATATTATTCGAACGAAAGTACGAAATCTTCTTTAGAAGAGAACGCAAACAAAATATTCTACGGGATGGTGAGTGACATTTCAATGGCAACATGTCTTTTGATCGACTAGAACAACAATTCGATGGTTTCAGTTTAGATAATTACGATCATGAATATGACAACCAATCAATGACTAAGCTTGATCAACCCTAACAATAACCTTAAAAAGGGCAACCTTATGAGCAGGTAGTAAACTCCTTAATCCTTTGATATCGTCAATATTCGTATACTATCACTCATCATAAATTGTTCTTTCCAAAAATTACTTTCGTACCACGTCCTGTTACCAAAAATCAATATGATTATAATTGTATTCTAACTTCCTCTATCTCGTCATAAAATAGTTCTCAAATTTGAATTCCATAATCTCCATTATACTAGCTCACTTATACATATCTTTCCAAGCTATAATTTTCTCTAAAATTAAAATTCCAAAATTTTCAACCAATTTGGCCCAAGTAAAAGTTAAAGTCTAGTTTCTACAAATTTGTATTTATTGGTCAATGTATACTGCATCCATAGGTACCAAAATAAAAGTCCATCTTCAATGTTCGATAAATCTCGAAAACTAATGGTATGCCTTCATAACTCAATCTTCTATCATCATAATTGAAAATCCTCAAATATTTGTTAGTCTCTCTCAAAATTTCTTCTTCAACAATCTCAGTTTCTTGATGGTAGAAATGAACTCATCTTAACTTCTTATTCATAATCATTTTAGAACTTAATCAAAATATAAAGGTTTCCTTCTTCAATAATTAGTTATCCTTGAAAACTAGTATTATCATAACACTATATGTTATCGAAAGCAACGCCAACATTGTCTTTATCAAAAATTGCATCCATAAATTTAATATATAACTTTGGTTCTTAAACCATCAACACTTTAGAAAAAAATTTCACTCGATATGTAGTTACCTCAAAACAAATTTGAAAGTCGCGAAGTCTATTTATCCTTGAGTGTTTCATCAAAACATAATATATCATTGATTCAGATTTATTGCACATTCCCATTTATGTCCCATCTATACCTTGTAATCTCGTGATTATCTTAACAAACTGTAGTATTTATCCATGTTGTGGGGTTCTCCCATCTAACCTCTACTAACCCAAGAATGTCATGTTCAACTGTCATTTCTCATAAGGGAATCATACAAGGAACAAGGTTGTATAAGCTATGGAGGGATCATAGTGAAATATGAGTAAGCAATTTAATGGAAGGGAGAAAAGTAAGTGTTGCTAATAATGCATGAAGAGTAAAATGTGTTATGGGTCTAAGTAAATCAAGATAATAAAATGACAAGGGTTAAGCAGTCAAGATAAAACCCAAGGTTAAGCATTTAACGGATATAGTAGATGACAATCAGGCCGAAGATTTGAGTCGAGATTGAGTCCAAATATATAGTCAAAAGTATTTCTGTACCATGGTATAGGTTATAGTTAGTCTTTATGACCTGAAAGTCGTACCATAAAAATAGAGTACAAGGGGACGTGTTTAGTGGGACAGAATATACCTACATGAAGGTGAGCTCGTCTAGGTCTTGCATGTGAATTTAGTGCGAAGGAAAAATCTAGTGTTGTGCTCAAAATATCAAAATCACGATAGGGATGCCAAATGATCAAAAATAGAAAGTAGGTTTTCATAAGGTACTAATTAATGCACCAAAATAAAAGGTTAAAGTACAAAACAAAGATAATTATGAATCTCGTAGGTCAAGGTAAAATAAGTTAGAGGCGCAGTTTCTAGAGAAAAAATAGTCTCATAGATAAGGGTATGGTCAGGGGAACGACTCTAATCATTTCTAAGTTTCAAAAAATTAGATGGTCACAAATAATGATCTAGATTTGAGGGAAGGTCGAGTAAGTCAAAGATATGTTATCGGTTTGGTCAATGACTAACTACACTTGTGTATATGCAATACCATAATCATAGGTGATATGGCAATCTAATGTGGAATACTTCTATCTCACTAGGGTGACATTACTTGCTTCTTAGTCCTCTACCAATATATGATCTAATCTAAAATTTTAAGTTCCTCGTAAGTTTCTCAAAAAATTTCCAACCATCGTAGGCTGTCAAATTTAATCACAATTTTAAATTCCTAGTCAATCTCGAAATAACCCTTGTATATTGCAAATCGAATTATCATTTTTTTTCCAAAACCTCAAACTCATCATTTAATAAGTTTATCAGCTGAAATTCATACTATAAAATAGAATATTTAAATAACTCCTAAATTTAATTATATATCCTTCAAATATGTATATCTAGCTTCCAATAAGTCACAACTACTCTTCAAAAGTAATTTTCCCTTTTTCCAAAATTTTACATATCCAAAATCAAGGTTTTAAACTCGAAATCTAAATAACTTTATAAATCATAGATTATGGGACACAATTTGAATTTTCAATTTTTAAAGTCGATTTCGTATCTTCCAAAATATTTTAAACAAAACCTTTTACCATCGCCCTTTCAAACTCAAAATTAAACTTATAAATCGTACGACTCAATTTAAAAACCTCAAGCTCTCATATAAACCATAAATCATAAACCCTCCATATTCTCTAGACGTTTAAAAACTCTCTCCAATAAATTTTGAGAAAAACTTTAACATACTACAATCCAAATTTGAACTTAACCGTAAATCATGGGTCACAATTTAAAGATGTTTCTCAATTTGGTTTCATATCCCAAATAAATCATAAACTATTTCGCTATTTCAAAAATCATAAATCATAAATCATAAATTTGTTTTCTGTCCTCTTGTGTATACCACCTTGTAATAGCAACATAAAATTCCAGCTATCTTTTGAAAGCGAAAAATATGCTACTACCCAACGTAGAATTAACTAATCCTTAAGATCATATTTCTAGGAAAATAAATGCCTTCATAACTCAAAAAAACCCAATGCATGCTAATTGTCAATGCAATCCATCTAGCCAAGTGTTTAACCTGTGGGCATATACTAGTGTAGTCATCTTACTAAACACGAAACTAAGAATTTACGGTAGAAGAATTTAAGCAAGATGCAATTCAAGGAGGTTGAACGAGAGTTCGGAATTTGAAGTCAAGGAAGGATGTCAAGTAGGTGGATGAGATTCTAAACTCTAATCCTATACTGCAGGCCTGTTCGGTACAATCATGTAACCGAAATGGCAAACTCGACCTGCACGGGCCACCACAAAAATATGTAATGCCTCAGTCCCAAAATACGTAGGACTAAAACGTAATCATGCCAGCTGTATACATACGAAGTATATAGACCCTCATATATATACATAAGCTGTAAAATACAGTAACCAAGGTACTAAATCTCATCCACAAAGATAAATAATGATATAAAAGCGACTTTGAATTTGTCATATATACAATCGTTGGGCGAAGACAAATCTACTACCAACAAGTAAGGAAAAATACAAGGAAAATATAAAGTGTTTGGCGGGCGAAGCGAAGACGATCAAAGCGCAATCATCCTCGGAGAATAGTGACAATCATGGCCACGACTAGAACACCTGCGAAAGACAAGAACACACACACACCTGGCGAGATAACCAGGTCCTCAGAGGGACGTAACAAGATACAATAAACATGCCATATAAATACTGAATATAAAACATGCCACAATCAAAGAAAGTGACAAGACACAAATAAGGTAATCTAACCATACTAAAGTGAAAATGCAATTTGAGAAACAATCCTTCGACGCATGAGCCCTGGCTGTAAATGGGATCTGGTATAGTCCCCTCTTGGGCACCAGTGACCTAAGCGCATGACGTTCAAAAACGACAGTGGCCAACCTGAGAGGCTCATACCCGTATCTCCAGCGGAGCTTTCGGGTTACAAGGGAAGTGCAATCGAAGCCCATACGTCAGGTATTGTCCTCCCCACCCAAATGCCCCTACCAAGCCGCATCTACGACCATTTTTCTCTACTAACTGCTAAGTCTCCTAACGTGCCTCTATTAGCAGTTAGTCCTAACGCATGCACATGGGCGATCAGCCCACACGCAAGAACCTCTATATACCCCTCATCTCACACATCCTCGTGGTACAACTGTGTCAAGGGATATGCAATACACTACAGATGGTAGTCCCTTAACTCTAGGTTCACATGCAATCAAAGGATAATAACAATTTAGCTAATATCACTGAACATGTAGTAAATCTAGAACTGTAAGAACAGGAAATAAATGAACAGTGATATATAAATAAAATACAGACAACTATAAACCGTAAATAATAGCAAGGTACCATACATGTTGTTACGCCCAATGTACGATGTTCTGTCATGTCCCAATAGTCCAATAGCCATAGTCAGGGTACAAAGGTCCAAAGTCACGAGGAAATATGAAAGATGATCAGTCGCAATCAAGATAATTGAGGAAATTTGAGTGAAGAAATACATATATTATTTCTTAGAAAAATTACGTATAATACTTGAAAACCATGTTTATTAGTAAAAATATTTTTTGACAAATATTTGAAAGTGTGGAAAAATTAATTTAGGCTAAAACTATAAGTTTACCAAAAATAGGATTTCTAGGAAGATAACATGTATCTTACTAGTAACATAATCTAGACAATTATTGAAAATACTTGACATCATTTATACTTTCAAAAACCCCGTTTACTAGTTAAAATAATTTTAGGAGAATGTTTCAAAAGCAAAAAAAAATGGTTTGGACTAAAATTCTTGGGTGTCAAAACAAATTCTTTTAGGTAGAAAACTATCTTTTGCTAAAACAAATTTTAATATATTTGACAGTTTCTAAAATAATACGAATATTAATATCACAACACTAAATAATCTTATTATTAATAATAAGTTCTAATGATACTAATACCCATATCATGAGAGTAGCAATTAGATATATATATTTTATTTTCACAATAGGGTTAATAATAATACTGACATTAATATAACAAAACAATTGGTGAAATAAACAAAAAAATATAATAATAAACGTACTGTTATCATTGAAAAGGAAAAAGAAAATAATTAAACAATTAAAACACAATACTAATAAAGTACAACTGTTCTCTTAATATAGAGAGAGAATTAGAATGAGAGCGGGAGGAGAAGGGGCCTTACCAGTGGCGGTCGCAGGGCGGAGGCTCCGACGGGTGTGGGCGGACGGCGCCCGGCTGGAACCGTCACGCGGAGAAACTGCGGTGGGCGGCTGCTCGCCAGCACGAGGTGGAGGATGAGCGGCCGATCGATTTAGGATTTTTAGGGTTTTCCAGCGGGTGGTGGCGCGGTACGATGGTCGGCGCTTGCGCGGGCGGGGCGGAGGAAGCCGATGTCGGCGGCGGTCACGGAGGAGAGAGGGGGTACCGGATCTGGGGTTGCCCGCGGTGGCAGGCGCGACAGGACATCTACGCGCGGAGGGCGGAGGACAGATGCCGGCGGCTCTGGGCGCCGGCGTGGATGTCGGAGCGGGCTGCTCATCTCATCGATCAACGCGGCAGATGGGGCAGTGCATGACCTGAGCGCGGGTTTGCTGTCATCTGGAGCGGCGGTGACTCGGTGGGCCGCTCGGAGTTTGGCGGAGAGGGAGCCACGCGGTGGTGCGGCGGCTACACGCGTTCGTGGTGGCGCCGGCTCGCTGGCAGAGTGCACAAAAATAGGCACTGGCTAGGAGGGCGGATCCGGGCAGCGAATCGGTGCCAGAGGTGCTAGGGTTCCGGTCCGGCGCTGACGGTTTGGCCCAACGGCACGGGAAGGCAAGGTAAGGTTTCCCCCTTTTTCATACTTTCTTCTGGTGGTGTTATCTCGGATTTTAGGGACGGTGCCGGCCGTGGCGGGGCGGTGTGGTTGCTGCGATGCCGAATTGGGGGTTTTGGTGGTAGTGATTTCTGGATTGGTGTTGTGTCGACATGAGAGGGTTGGCGGCAGATGGCTGGGCTGGAAGTCGGGAAGGAGGGATGATGGTGAAGGTGATGGTAATGGTGGATGGTGGTGACGGTGATCGGGATGATGATGGCGGAGGCGATGATGGCGATGGTTCTGTGTAGAGTCGAGGAGCAGGGGTTGCGGATATGGAGGAGTAGCAAGGAGACGACGCTGTTTGTACCATCGTGTCGGGGCTGTCCGACACGACGAAGAGGGGGTCGGGTTGAGTTGTAATTGTAATAGAAAATATAGTAGATGGGCGTGGAACACAGACACGATGCACTATTCTTGGGTTGTGGAATTTTGTGGAATCATTTATGGATGAGTACCTCTCCTATATATAGGAGGTGGGAATTTCCAGTTGGAAAGTGATTGGAATTAATTTACATCCCCAATAGATAAATCATTAATTAATTCAAACCAATAAAAACAATTCAATTCAAATCAAATCCAATCTAAATAAATTCTATACTTAATTTAAAATATTTTAAATAGAGTCAATAAAGTCCTTTCCAATTTAAATTACCATATTTAACCAAATATTAAAATTAACAAAATCCCAATTATCATTTTCATAATTAAATAAATATAGTAATAATTAATTTTGAAAATTACGATAAATAATTAAATATTAATTCATGAACTAGCTTTTATGAATAACAAAATATATTAATAAGCAAATATCACATTTCGCAAATCTTTTGGAAATATTTCATATAAACCACAATTTTTCAAATCACCACTCATTTTTTAAACGACGAACAAATAACTCTTTTTAGAAATTAAAAATATTTATTACATATTATTTGAACATGTACCTTTCCTATAAAAAATAAAATTTATAATAAAATATTTTTCTAACATATGTACCTCGACACATATTCGCACTCGTCGAGAAGTTACGAAACGCAGTTCTCGCACGCTACGCAATTACAAAAATGCGAATTCGTATGCGACGTGCAGATACGAACTACAACAATAAATTCAAAATATATTTAAAAAAATCGTAGTAGAAATTTAGGGGGTTTACATCGGGGGCGAGTACTCACGCTACCTCCACATCAAGGAGCAGGCAGGAGGCCAACGCACTCATCAGCCCATAAAGCAGGTGACCCGCGCAACGTAATTCTTCACAAGTACAAGGAAAGAGACGAAGACTTGGCATGCAAAGAGTCCTGTCAAGGACATCAATGCACCCAAGTCATAGTCAACTGTTGCTGCAACAAGGCAGCAGAACAAAAAGACCGGCGGTCCGTCTTCCAAAGGCTGCAACACCCAAGCTCAGAAGACGAGGCGCTTCTCGTCGCCTCTTGCAATTCTGCTCTGAAGAATCCTGGCAGCGGAAGAGGAAAGAAAACAATTGTCTCCAGCACAAAAATTTCAACCGGCGTAACCAAGAAATTTTTTTCTAAACGACTGTCTACCACCGTTGCAGGAGGAGTTTACCAAGGTACCCGCTCAAAGACGAAATCTGCTACACTAGGAGATTCATCCATATCTATGGGAGACACTTGAGCCGGGGGTAGCATTCTTCCAAATGTCCATAATAACCCGGTGTTCCAAGAAGATAGTCCGGAGGAAATGGTTCACCCAACAGATGCAGCAGATCCCGACGTCCCCGAGGACGTCTACAATTCCCAAGACGAGGCAAGCTCTAAAGCTGGTGGTACCACTCTTTCTGAGTCAGAACTAGAAGAGGGCATTCCCACACACCCGAACGACTTCTCTGTACAAGGGTATAACTCAGAGGGCACATCCTCTACCGTTCCTTCTATCTCTCCTCATGTGAGGACGGTGTTCATGACAGACAGCAACCAAGAAGGTTCCAGTGATCGCCAATGCATCGACACTCTGGAGGCCATACTACATGCTTTGGTCAAGTCTGTGGACGAGATCAAAGCAGCCCTTTCAACTCTGCAAGGAAGAACGCCTGGCCAAACAAGCTTGGGTCCCGCGGTCAATGCAGACTCGAACTCCGCTGCACCAAACCCGGGCGATAGTCCTCCTGAAATATCGGCTCCTATCACTGCAGACGAGGCCAGGAAGGCAAGAAGAGAGGTCCAGGAGCTCCGGGCCATATTTCATGCCCGAGAAAACTGCCAAGACCTCAGGATACGACAACCGTATCCCGCTGCATGGAGAGATGTTCCCTTCCCACCAAAATATAAACCATTCCACATCAATCCATATGATGGGAAGACATCTGTAAGCAGGTACCTCACCTACTTCGAAGTCACAACCGACCATCTGCCTAGTGACGACGCCATCCTTACGTGGTTGTTCATCGGAGCCTTGGAAGGGGTCTTCTTCGACTGGTACCGCAACTTGCCGGACAATTGCATCCACTCTTTCACCGGCTTCAAACGCATATTCCTGGAGAGGTTCTATGAAGTAGGACAAGATGTGACAATGTCCACTCTCATGGACGTTGTTCAGGGAGAAAAGAAGCTAACAAGAAATTATATCGAGCGGTTTTGCCAAACCGCGATGAAGCTGCCTTCTGGCAACCCTGATTCCTTCTTGATTGAAATTTTCCAAAAGAGACTGCTTCCCACAATCAGCCTCTGGATGGGCGAAAGTCAATTCAAGGATTGGAAGACGTTCATCATCAGTGCCACTAGCGCAGAAGACATGGTGAAGAAAGCCCGCCAACTGGGATTGTACATCTCGGAAGGGGAAGACAAGGGCAAACACCCTAACGTCAACAACAACAACGATGGTAATTCCTCCAGCAACCGAGACAACAAGGGCCAGTAGGCTATGGTGACCGACACAGCCCCAAACCCGAATCAATACCGGTAGAAAAGCAGTAGCCTCAGATGACCTACTCCTTTGAGGATGGCTATGTTAAACCCATCTTAGACATGCTCATCCAAGGAGGACGAATTCAGCTTCCTTCTCCCAGGCGAGAGCATCGCCCTGCAGATATGGAGAGCCCCAAGTACTGCCATTACCATCGCTATGTTCACCATGCTACACAATACTGCTATCAGCTGAAGTGATACATCCAATATCTCATCGATTCTAAGGCCCTAGCCATTGATTTTAAAGAGGTGACTGTAGCAGCCAATATGGTATCAGTACAATTCGGCAACTTCCCTCCGACAAGGACTCAAAACAGAGTAGTACCTGTCCCCCGATCAAGGATGGTGGTCGATAACTTTCTACCTCCCCGAGACCAAGCTGCTGGTCTAGTACCCCTTACCACATCACGAGGGGAGATCACGTGGGTCCATCCGGACTTGGTACTCGAGGTGACTCAGTCCGCATCTCCCTCCACCAGCAAGAAAAAGAATGGGAAAGTCAAATCATGCCGTACGATCTCGACAGAGGTCGAAGAAGCTACTGATGTAGTTACCCGCTCCGGCGCACAAACCAAACCTCCACCGGGTAACTCGGCTTAAGATCAGCAGCCGATAGCTGCTGATGCTCCAGGACCTCCGCAGCCTTCGTCGACTGACAAGCCTAGGCCGAAGGAGACTCGCTTCGACAAACGACTCCGAAGAGAGACGCCTCATGGGCTAGAGAGGCCACACAACTTTGACATCCTGGCGCAATTGGCCAACACATCGGCCAAATTGTCGCTATATAAGCTCCTGAGACTCTCCAAGGATGTCCGCGTTGTACTAAGCGAAGCACTCCAGAATGTCGACGCATACCTGGCTCAGTCCAATCTCACTGGGAAGGACTCGCCGGCAGACCTCCAGGACAGCGCTTGCACAGGGTCAATGCCAAACATTGTCTTCACTCCGCAGGATATGCTTATCAAAACTAACCTGCACGATTGTCCTCTGTATTATACTGGGTACATTGGCGATATCAAGGTCGATCGGATGTATATTGACCTCGGGTCCTCCATAGGCATCATCCCGAAGAGCCTACTACACCATCTGCGCATCCCGATGCATCGCCTGACGCCAATAAGCACCACCATCAGCGGTTTCAATTCGGGCAGGAGCTACCCGATCGGAAAGATCTGTTTAAAATGCTAAATTGACGACCTTCAGTCGAAAGTGACCCGTTATGTAATAGATACGGACACCTCCTACAATATTCTCCTGGGGCGCCCTTGGATACACGATTATATGATCGTGCCCTCCATACTGCACCAGTGCTTCAAGTACGTTGATAAGCACAGCTTTGTAAGAATGGAATTTGTCGACATCGATCCCTTCAAAGGGGTCGAATCCTACTACTCAGACTCATGCTTGTACGAAAAGTCAAAAAAGTATCTTGCCGGAGGAGATATTCAAGCTCAAACTGAGTCAGCAACCGGATCAGAAGAATCTCTGACGATCCACCTCCAAGCCTGCAAGCCTGGCGTAACTGCGCCCCTTACAGCCACTCTGCGTAAGGAAGCAGTTAGCCTCTCTGCACAGAAGGAACAGATGATAATTCGACTACCAAGGTCTGGCCGAGCGCCAAGACCCACGACAGAGCCACTAACAATCAGGCTGTCTAAAGCTAGCCGGCCACAAGCAGATGAGCTCAATTCCTCTGTCAAACCGATGACAATTCGTCTTTCCCGAATGAATCGGCAGCCGAGCGCTAAGCCGGGGACTGCTAGCCAGCCAACAACTTCTCGCCCAGCACCGAGCACCAAACTGGGGGTAGCTAGTATGCCAACAACTCTACGTTTTGCTCCATCCATGGAGCCCCTGATAATCAAGTTACCCAAGTCATCCTCTCAGTCTGCATTTACACAGGGGTTGGCTGAAGAAGAGTCAGAGCTGGCCAAGTATGTGGCTGCTTACATTAATGTTCCGTCCGTAGATGATATAATCCCATTGGAAAAGATTCCTTATTTCATCAATAAAGGGCTATCTTTGAATTACCTCGAGCTTAATAAGCTTTGTACAATGAATGCTATGGAACACGGCATAGGCGCTCACCTGCACACACAAGTGACAAATGTCTACACTGCAAACCAACTTACTCCAGTGGAAGACGCATACCGCATAATCGAGGGAGGGGATCACCCAATTATCTTCGGCCAGAAGAATGATCCACATCCCTTTAAAATAGAAGAAGTTGAGCTCGAACCCAACACCGGGAGATTGCCCCTTTATCTGTATAGCCCCCAATCCAAGTACCTTATGCAAAAACAAGGGTATGATCTGGAAACTACACCAGGCTTGAACTATGGCACTGGACGGCGATTGCCCTTACAATCGTCGATCCCGGCTGGGAAACCACGAGACTACTACAACAAAATCTGATGTGGGCTAGGTTATGTCACACCCACAACGACACCTGAAAGCATAGACGAAGAATGCGACTGGCACTCACACTCAATCGGATCACCCACTTCCGATTCAGATATCAGCATCAGGGACATGCTCAGGCAATTTTGGTCCGTCAATATGGCACTTGCCGATGCCTACGAAGAAGATGAAGACATTCTCGAACTTCTTGAGCTAGAGCCATGGGCACAACAGCTAGATGTGCAGTGGGAGAAGCAGTTCAAACAAAGATAGCCTCCCACCGAGGATGAAGTTGTACAAGTCGATCTAGGTGATGAATCTTCTCCAAAGCCCATCTTCGTCAGTAAGAATCTGACCGACGAAGAGCGAAAATCACTACTACAACTCGTCAGAGAATATATCGACGTGTTGGCCTGGAGCTACGAAGATACCCTGGGACTAAACCCCGAGACTGCACTTCACAAACTCAACATCTGTCCAGACGCAAAACCAGTCAAGCAACAACAACGTCGATTCCATCCTGACGTCATGAATGCTATTGAAGCCGAGGTAAACAAACTGATAGCCAGCGGCTTCATCCGTGAGGAATAACATCCTGACTGGGTCACCAACATAGTTCCAGTCCTCAAGAAGAGTGGAAAGATTCGAATCTGCATCAACTTTCGCAATCTGAATGAGGCGTGTCCTAAGGATGAGTTTCCTCTCCCTATCACAGACATCATGATCGATAACACCTGCAGCTTTGAACGTATGACATTCATGGATGGATTCTCGGGGTACAACCAGATCAAGATGTTCCATGACGACAAAAAGTATACATCATTCCGAACACCAATTGGCACATTCTGCTACACAGTCATGCCTTTCGGTTTAAAGAATGCTAGCGCCACCTATCAAAGAGCTATGAGCATCATCTTTAGAGACCACTTACGCAAACAGTGGAATGCTACATTGACGACATCGCCGTCAAAAGTCGCTCTAAGGAAGATCATCTGCATGATCTAAGGACAGTGTTCGACCTGATGCGAACGCATAATTTAAAAATGAACCTACAAAATCCTTCTTAGGCGTATCCAACGGAAAGTTCATAGGTTTCATCATTACCTCCCAGGTTAACCACGTAGACCCTGAGAAGACGAAGGCGATCATGGAGATGGGTCCCCCGAGAAACCTCCGTGAACTCCGAGGCCTTCAAGGGAGGCTAGCCTGTATCAGGAGGTTTATCTCCAACCTCTCTGGACGATGTCAGCCATTCACCCACCTCATGAAGAAGGGCTTCTCATTCGTATGGGATAAAGAATGCCAGCGCGCCTTCGACAGCATCAAAGAATATCTGACGAACCCTCCAGTTCTGGTAGCCTCGATTGCTGGAAGACCATTCTTGCTCTATGTACGAGCGATAGAACACTCTTACGGTGCTCTGCTAGCGCAAAACAATGATGCATGCCACGAATAGGCTATATATTACCTCAGCCGAATGATGATGGGGCCAGAACATCGATACACTGCCGTAGAGAAAGAGTGCCTAGCTCTGGTTTTCGCCATTCAGAAGATGCGACACTACGTCACAGGACAAACCATCTACGTCATATAAAGTGTCAACCCCCTCAGGGTCCTCATGACTAAGCCAGGTGCACTCAGCCCTCGCTTCGCTACCTGGGCGATATTACTGTCCCCCTACCACATGATCTTCGTCCCACAAAAGGCTGTTAAAGGTCAAGCCCTAGCAGACTTTTTAGCAGCTCATCCAGGTTTGGAGTCAACCAAAATAGACGAAGAGATGCCAGATGAGGTCGCTAATTCACATATGGCCTCCCATGGTACCATATGGCGAATGTTCTTCGACGGCGGTTCTAGAACTGGGCCCAAGGGCAACATCATCGCTGGAGTCGGAATAGTGCTAATTTCTTCCACTGGGTTGGTGATCAATCGAGCTTATTCCCTCACGGAACCCTGTTCAAACAACGTGGCCGAGTACAACACTTTCGTCATTGGCCTCCGACTTGCAAAAGAGCTGGGGGTAGAGTACCTTGAAGCATACGGCGATTCGCAGCTAATCGTCAATCAGATCTGGGACTCGTACGAAGTACGTCATGAAGACATGATCCCCTATCACCAAATAGCAGTTGACATCATCTCATCCCTGGAGGGGTTCTTCATAGAGCACGTTCGCAGGCTCCAAAACATTGAATTCGATGCCCTAGCAGGCCTTGCCGCTTCCTTAGCAGTTCTGAATCATGCTCATCATCTGGTTGACATCATAGGCCGTGAGTTGGTCTGTCCCAGGAATAATATTCAGTATGCCGAGAGCTACTCCGCCCTGACAGTCGACGAAGCACCAGACTGGAGACAACCGTTCATTGACTTTGTAGTCTACGACATCCTGCCGGAGAATCCGAAGGAAGCCACTTCTATTAGAAGACGTTCCCTCAGATTCTTCTACGATACAGAGACAAAAATGCTATATCGACGATCATACGATAGATTACTGCTTCGATGCCTGTAAAATACAGAAGCCAAAGAAGCCGTACGTGAAGCTCACGATGGCATCTGTGGGGCCCATCAGCCTGGCCCAAAACTACAAGATCGTCTTCGTCGAATGGGATACTATTGGCCCACAATGGTTGCAGATGCAATAGACTATGCACGAAAATGCAAAGCATGTCAAGTCCACGCAGATTTTATCCACCAGCCATCCGAGTTTCTACATCCGACGGTGGCATCCTGGCCATTCGAAGCATAGGGAATGGACATCATTGGTCCAATCACTCTACCTTCGTCCCGAGGACACCGCTTCATACTCGCAATCATAGATTACTTCTACAAATGGGCGGAGGCGGTTCCGCTGGCAGAAGTCAAGACTTTAAACATGATCAGCTTCCTCAAGCATCACGTCATCTATCGATTTAGACTGCCATGAAGGATCGTCTATGATAATGGTCCGCAGTTCGCAAGCCACGCCTTTTATCGGTTCTGCGACAAACACCGAATCCAGAACATTGCTTCAACAGCATATAATCCAGCGACTAATGGTCTGGCCGAAGCATTCAACAAAACAATCATCAAGCTACTCAAGAAGTTCGTGTCTTCTAATAAACACGACTGGAATAAGAAGCTCGACGAATGCTTATGGGCGTACCGCACTACGGTACGGACGGCCACTGGAAACATGCCATTCTCCTTGGTGTACGGAAGTGAGGCAGTTCTCCCCTTGGAGACCCAAATCCCCTCACTCCGCATCGCCCTCACCTACAGGTTGACAACAGACGATAATCACTATCGACGACTAAAAGAGTTGGAGGCCCTAGACGAGAAGCGCCTGTTAGCTCAACAACGAATTGAGCTATATCAAGCCCGAATCTCCGAAGCTTTCAACAAGAAGGTCAAAATCAGAACATTTCAAGTGGACGACGTCGTTCTGGCGGTTCGGAGGCCGATGTTTGTAAGCCCCTGAATTTATGGCTTATTTTTTTCAATTTTATAATTCAATTAGTTGTAAAATATATTATTATTTGATTATTATTTGATTTAATGCTCTTTACCGTGACTTGGATTTCTAGAGCATCAGGGATGCCAGTCTCTGGAAACTTTCTTCTTGAAGTTTGTAGTAGACGAGATTACCTTCACATCGATATATCATGTCCCATCCAAACTCGTTCCCTTGTGCTCCTTTTGTATCACACAAGTTCGGGTCAATTTTGACCATTTAATTATTAATTGATTTCCTACTCTTTTTCTTGATCCTCATAAGCACGTTACCATGACTTTTAATTTAGGAGCACCAGACCAGTCATTTTCTCGGAACCTGTCACCCTCAGTTTTTAGGAACAGGGGTATTTTTGTTATTTTGTACTTATGAATATTTTTTGAAATTTATTTTATTATTTATGATATTTTTTGGGGTTATTTGAGTCGGGTTCGAATTTCAGCTCATTTCGACTTGTATCGGGGACCCGGGGTAGCTTAGACTCTGATCGGAACCCAACTGGATCCGACCAACTTGTCATGACCAAACTCAGATATTTATATTTGACTAATCCTATTTGATTTTAGTCGGATTAGGGATTAGAATTAGATTTAGAACTTGAAATTGGAGTTTTCAAGTTCCCATTTTGACCCCAACTCAAAACCACTCATTTCTTGGACTTGGAGGGCATTTTGGTAAATTGCCAAATGCCCCCAACCCTCTAAAATGTGGCCGGCCATGTATGGAGCAACACCCCCTCTCCTTTGCTTCACTCCAAAGCAATCTCTCTCTCCATTCTATTTCTTTTTTTTTAGTTTCTTCTCCTTCAAGAAGATCAATTAGGTATGCTTTTAAAACCTTCATTAATTCTCTTTTGCATTTATTTCCTTCACCATAAATGAGGAGGAGACCACCCTCTACATTTTGCCCATATAATTTGTAGGTTTCCCTAGAAATCTAGTTTAAGGATTTAATTGGGGGTTTTCCTTTAGAGAGGAGTATACATGTATATATATATATATATGTGTATGTATTTATATATATGTATTTGTGTATGTGTGTGTAGAGGAGAGTGGTGGTGGTGGTGTGAGAAAGTGTATGTGTGAGAGTGTGAGAGTGTGAGAGTGTGTGTGTGTGTCAATATATATATCTATATGTGTGTGTGTATGTATTTATATATATATATATATATATATATATATATATATATATATATATGTGTGTATGTATTTATATATATATATATATATATATATATATATATATATATATATATATATATATATATAGATATATGTGTATGTATTTATATATATATAGATTTGTGTGTGTGTTGTGAGATTATATATATATATAAAGAGAGAGTGGAAGAGGAAGGAGAAGTATAGGAAGTAAGAGTAGAAGAATTAGAAGAAGAAGGGGAATGAGAAGGAGAATGAGGAGGAGAATGAGGGAAGAAGGAGAATGAGGAGGAGAATGAGGAGGAGAATGAGAATGAGAAGGGGAATAAGAAGTAGAATGAGAAGAAGAATGAGAATAAGAAGGAGAATGAGGGAAGAAGAAGAATGAGGAGGAGAATGAGAAGGAGAATAAGAAGGAGAATGAGAAAAGAAGGAGAATGAGGAGGAGAATGAGAATGGGAAGGAGAATGAGAAGGAGAATGAGAATGAGAAGGAGAATGAGAAGGAGAATGAGGAAAGGAGGAGAATAAGGAGGAGAATGAGGGACGAAGGAGAATGAGGAGGAGAATGAGAAGGAGAATGAGGAGGAGAATAAGAATGAGAAGAAGAATAAGAAGGAGAATGAGGAGGAGAATGAGAAGGAGAATGAGAATAAGGAGGAGAATGAGAACGAGAATGAGAAGGAGAATGAGAATAAGGAGGAGAATGAGAATGAAAATAAGGGAAGAAGGAGAATGAGGAGGAGAATGAGGAGGAGAATGAGAATGAGAAGGAGCATGAGAAGGAGAATGAGGAGGATAATGAGAATGAGAATAAGAAGGAGAAGGAGAATGAGAAGGAGAATGAGGGAATAAGGAGAATGAGGAGTTGAATGAGGAGGAGAATGAGAAGGAGAATGACAAGGAGAATGAGAATGAGGAGGAGAATGAGGGAAGAAGGAGAATGAGAAGGAGAATAAGAAGAAGAATAGGAATAAGGAGAAGGAGAAGAATCGGAGTGTGAGAATGAATCGGATATGGGTTGTAAGGGTTGGTAATGATTAGAAATAGTCGCCTAGACCTAGTCTTGACCTTGGTTGACCACGGTTGACTTTTTAGACCAAAAGTCAACTATGGGTCAACACTTTACACAATTTAGTCCCAAATTCCATTAGACTTGAACGGTTGACCAAAAGTCAACTGTTAGTTACCATTGACCTAGGGTTGACCTAAAGTTGACCAGAGTTGACTCGTTGACCAAAAGTCAACTGTAAGTCAATTTTTGACCTAGTTTGATTCGAATTGACTTCTAATGTTCTCCTATGACCAAGGTTGACCTAACTAGATCTGTCTTGACCTAGTATGACTTTGTTAGGCACAATATGACTTAGATTGACCCCGTACAATCTAGTTTGACCTTGTTTGACCTAGACTGACTTAGTTTGGCGTGTCTTGACCTATTTTGACTCAGTATGACGTAGTTTCACTTCCAAATCATTATATTGATACAGTATTCCATCTATAGGTCCTCGAGGCACTGTTCTTGGACTCAGTCGACTTATCCATCACATCGCAGGCGAGTACATTCTCTGATAATATTTCTGTTTTATGATATTATTTTTGTTTCTTGTATTTAGTGTAGATATCCTTGTTCTCTTGACACATTGTTCATACGGATTGGTACTTCTTTGGATCCCGTCATGAGATATTATTCCTCGCTTTCCTTGGTATATCTTGTGCAAGTTTTTCTTGTTCCTTGTGCATTGTATAGACACGATTCCTGCGAAGGCTAGCTACCCTTTCGGAGAATCGCGTGTCATGATGTGTCATGGTTGGATCCACTATACTAGTCGGGGGACGGGGAGTATTAGTGTAGATGTGTGGTCAAAGCCTATTGTGCACCTATTGATTGTGAGTGTTGATCATGCACCCCACGTATGGTTAGCCAGGCCTGTTACTATTGTACAAGTTTCCAAGCCGGCCACATATTGTAGCTAGTACTAACACACCTAGATAGATGATTCTTGATTCTTGTATATGCCTTGATCAGTTTTACTTGCCTTGTTCTAGCTCTAGATTTACAGCTTACCTTGCCATGATACTCACATGTACATTTCATGATTTCTTGTATATTCTCTCTATTTACTGCTACATTTTCAATATCGTCTAACTAGAACTGTTATTTGAGATTTGTGCTCGTTCCATCCTGACTGGATATGTTGACAAAATTTTAGGAATAGTTGTGCCCTCAGTATTGGACTTCATGATGTTGCTAGCTGAGGTGGATCTCACTATTCTTCTATATGACTTGCCTGGTAGTTATCCTTAGTTAGTCTTGTTGTTCCTTCTTTATTTTCCTGTCTTATGATCATTGTAGATTCTAGTTGTTCTAGTGATATTGTTATTATTTCTTGTCTTATCTTCCTTAGTTTTCGTGATGTGACATGAGTACATTTCTAGTCATTGATCTTTAGATGTTGTAGTTAGTAGTATACTTGATAGCGTTCTACCACCGATACTGCGGCGTAGGCTGGGCGTGGCCCATGTATTCATACCCGTATATTCGGGTGCGGGTCATGACACATTTTTAGTGGTGGCCCATGCAGGTCAGTCTTTGCTATTAATGCGAAGTCATGGTAGTACTTGAGCTTATCTGTACTATTACGAGCCTGCCCTAGGATTGAGGTCGAGTAATGGAATATTTTAGGATTTTGGTACTCATTCACATATTAGGAACTCTTGTTAGATTCCAGGGATGACCCCTGGGAATCTTATTTCGAACTTTTCAAAAAAATTCCCATTCATTCCAGTCCGTCCTGATTTTTGAAATATTTTTCCGTATCAAACTTTATTCTTTCTTGAAATGAGTTTGTGGACCCCAGAGGGAAGGTATAAGTTGAACTTATATATCTTCTAGGTTGAGATGAGAATATGATTTGCCAGTCTCATATCAGGTTGAGATTGTTTTAGATTATATTTCCAATAATTTCCTTTATCTTGACCTAGATCGTACCTTTAGGACTTCTCCTGAAAACTTTTCCTAAATCCTGTCTCGAAATCTGTTCTGCTAGTTTTTATTACTTATCCTTGATTCGTCGTTGAATTTTAAATCTTGATGTTCGTTCGTTGTTGACTTTGACTTTGTTTCTAAGATCAATTTTTATGAATTGAGTTAAGATATTCTGATAAACTTATTTGATGACAACGATAAATGTCTACTTTATTTATGGAGTTTAGAATTTATCGCAGTTATACTAGCTAGCACGACAGGGACGTGAAGCCTGATGTTGGTTATACTATCCTAGTTATAGAATTTGGATTTTCTTGCAGCCATACCGATTGGCGTGGTAAGAATTCCAGATGACATGATTTTAGGGTGTATATCTTAGTTATGGACTCCATCGTTTATTGTAGCTATGCTTATTGACGTGGCGAAAATTCTGGCAACATAATTTCAGGTAGACGTGTATGGTTATCAGACTGTATCTTAAATTGGATCACTTCGTTATGACCGAATGAGCAAGAACAAATTCTTATCATCATTCTTTCCCGTCTTGGTTAACTCTGTCAATCTATAGCTTAATTAGGATTTTTTTAACATGATTGTTGTGTTCCATCTTTCTATGATTTGACTAAACTCTTCTTCGCTAACCACTAGGGTAATTCTTCTTGTCCTTTCCGATAATTGTTAAAAGTGTCTCATGGGTTGATTCAGGAAAGGTTCGAAAGGTAATTTATCCTTGTATTACGGAATCGAGGGTTTGCATCTAGAGAAATACTGGCGAGGCATGACTTCAGATAACGACAACATGGTTAAATATGTTTTTCGAATTCTACTTGGACCACTCCCTAAGCATTTTGACTAACATCTTCTCCTTATTTTTGCAAAATTGTTTGGAAATATTTCACAGATATTAGCCAAGTTAAGTTCAGGAACCTATATTATCTGGCGTGGCAGCTGTGCACTGTAGCCATCCGTCGTATTATGGAACAAGGAAGTTAATTGCAGCTAGATGCACACTAGCACGATAGTAACTTCATGTGACATAATTACGGAGGTATATGGTTCTTGAGTTTTACTTCGACTACGTCCTATGTATTTCGTTTGGCCTCGTACTATTCTTGGAAATATTTCGATAATCTTTCCTGTCTTGCTTGACCCTTACCTTGTCTGAATATTAATATGGATTACTAGACCCAGTCTTAGGCCCTTGTTACCTTCTATTTTTGACGATTGGATAGCCAGACCTTGTTAGCAGATTTTGTAGTGTAACCGTAATATGTTAATGTGTGATTGTGATGAGTATATTTCTTGGAGATTCATTGGGTTAAGCTTATAGGACAGATAAGAGTGACTGACTATAGTGGACTTCGAAACCATTAAGAATGATTAGTTTGATAGTATAGATTGGTTTTAAGGTATCTAAGAAGGAGTAATGAAATATTATATTTAGTGACTACGGATTTAGGACTAGAATCTGGTGCTTAGAATTGAGGGTTTATATTCAGGAGTTCGTGAGTAAAAGAGAGAAGGCTCAATGTCCAGAATAGGTTTTGAATGTACAATTTCAAGGAGCTTGTGATTAATAGGATAAAGATACTTAGGATGGGATAAGGAAACAAACAAATTGCTATAGAGTTTGAAATTTTGATTGATGGCCAATCATTGTGATATATATATATATATATGCGTATCTCGAGGATGACCTATATTTTAGAGTATATGTAAAGGTTCTTATTGATATGAAGATTCTAAGGGGTAAAGTGACATAGTTTTTATGAAATAAGCATGTTGAACCTGAACCAAATGATTGTAGAGAGAAACAACATAGATGATCACAAAGGTAGCAGATTGAGTACTGTACCCATAGCAGTTGCATGTTTTAGCTTGACCTACAGGATGATTTGAATTTCGAGGATGAAATTTTTATAAGGTGGGTAGGATTGTAAGCCCCTGAATTTAGGGCTTATTATTTTCAATTTTATAATTCAATTAGTTGTAAAATATATTATTATTTGATTATTATTTGATTTAATGCTCTTTACCGTGACTTGGATTTCTAGAGCATCAGGGATGTCAGTATCTGGAAACTTTCTTCTTGAAGTTTGTAGTAGACGAGATTACCTTCACGTCGATATATCATGTCCCATCCAAACTCGTTCCCTTGTGCTCCTTTTGTATCGCGCAAGTTCGGGTCAATTTAGACCATTTAATTATTAATTGATTTCCCACTCTTTTCCTTGATCCTCATAAGCACGTTACCATGACTTTTAATTTAGGAGCACCAGACCAGTCATTTTCTCGGAACCTGTCACCCCCAGTTTTTAGGAACAGGGATATTTTTGTCATTTTGTACTTATAAATATTTTTTGAAATTTATTTTATTATTTATGATGTTGTTTTGGGGTTATTTGAGTCGGGTACGAATTTCAGCTCATTCCGACTTGTATCGGAGACCCGGGGTAGCTTAGACTCTGATCGGGACCCAACTGGAACCGACCAACTTGTCATGACCAAACCTAGACATTTATATTTGACTAATCCCATTTGATTTTAGTAGGATTAGGGATTAGAATTAGATTTAGAACTTAAAATTGGACTTTTCAAGTTACCATTTTGACCCCAACTCAAAACCACTCATTTCTTTGACTTGGAGGGTATTTTGGTAAATTGCCAAATGCCCCCAACCCTCTAAAATGTGGCCGGCCATGTATGGAGCAGCACCCCCTCTCCTTTGCTTCACTCCAATGCAATCTCTCTCTCTCCATTCTATTTCTTTTTTTTAGTTTCTTCTCCTTCAAGAAGATCAATTAGGTATGCTTTTAAAACCTTCATTAATTCTCTTTTGCATTTATTTCCTTCACCATAAATGAGGAGGAGACAACCCTCTACATTTTGCCCATAGAATTTGTAGGTTTCCCTAGAAATCTAGTTTAAGGATTTAATTTGGGGTTTTCCTTTAGAGAGGAGTATACATGTATATATATATGTGTATGTATTTATATATATGTATTTGTGTATGTGTGTGTAGAGGAGAGTGGTGGTGGTGGTGTGAGAAAGTGTATGTGTGAGAGTGTGTGTGTGTGTGTGTCTATATATATATCTATATGTGTGTGTATATGTATTTATATATATATATATATAGATATGTGTGTATGTATTTATATATATATAGATGTGTGTGTGTGTTGTGAGATTATATATATATATATATATATATATATATATATATATAAAGAGAGTGGAAGAGGAAGGAGAAGTAGAGGAAGTAAGAGTAGAAGAATTAGAAAAAGAAGGCGAATGAGAAGGAGAATGAGAAGGAGAATGAGGAGGAGAAGGAAAATGAGAAGGAGAATGAGAAGGAGAATGAGAAGGAGAATGAGGAAAGAAGGAGAATGAGGAGGTGAATGAGAAGGAGAATGAGAAGGAGAATGAGGGAAGAAGGAGAATGAAGAGGAGGATGAGAATGAGAAGGAGAATGAGAAGGGGAATGAGATGGAGAATGAGAAGGAGAATGAGAATGAGAAGGAGAATGAGGGAAGAAGGAGAATGAGGAGGAGGAGAAGGAGAATGAGAAAGAGAATGAGGAGGAGAATGAGAAGGAGAATGAGAAGGAGAATGAGAAGAAGAATGAGGAAAGAAGGAGAATGAGGAGGAGAATGAGAATGCGAAGGAGAATGAGCAGGAGAATGAGGAGGAGAATGAGAATGAGAAGGAGAAGGTGAATGAGAAGGAGAATGAGGGAAGAAGGAGAATGAGGAGGAGAATGAGAAGGAGAATGAGAATGAGAAGGAGAATGAGGAAAGAAGGAGAATGAGAAGGAGAATAAGAAGAAGAATTGGAATAAGGAGAAGAAGAATAGGAGTTTGAGAATGAATCGGATATGGGTTGTAAGGGTTGGTAATGATTAGAAATAGTCGCCTAGACCTAGTCTTGACCTTGGTTGACCACGGTTGAATTTTTAGACCAAAAGTCAACTATAGGTCAACACTTTACCCAATTTAGTCCCAAATTCCATTAGACTTGAACGGTTGACCAAAAGTCAACTGTTAGTTACTATTGACCTAGGGTTGACCTAGAGTTGACCAGAGTTGACCCGTTGACCAAAAGTCAACTGTAAGTCAATTTTTGACCTAGTTTGATTCGGATTGACTTCTAATGTTCTCCTATGACCAAGGTTGACCTAACTAGACCTGTCTTGACCTAGTATGACTTTGTTAGGCCTAATATGACTTAAATTGACCCCGTACAATCTAGTTTGACCTTGTTTGACCTAGACTGACTTAGTTTGGCGTGTCTTGACCTATTTTGACTCAGTATGACTTAGTTTCACTTCCAAATTATTATATTGATACAGTATTCCATCTATAGGTCCTCGAGGCACTGTTTTATGATATCGTTTATGTTTCTTGTATTTAGTGTAGATATCCTTGTTCTCTTGACACATTGTTCACACGGATTGGTATTTCTCTGGATCCCGTCAAGAGATGTTATTCCTCGCTTTCCTTGGTATATCTTGTGCAAGTTTTTCTTGTTCCTTGTGCATTGTATAGACACGATTCCTGCGAAGGATGGCTACCCTCTCAGAGAATCGTGTGTCATGATGTGTCATGGTTGGATCCACTATACTAGTCGGGGGAAGGGGAGTATTAGTGTAGATGTGTGATCAAAGCCTATTGTGTACCTATTGATTGTGAGTGTTGATAATACATACCACGTATGGTTAGCCAGGCCTGTTACTATTGTGCAAGTTCCCAAGCCGGCCACATATTGTAGCTAGCACTCACACACCTAGATAGATGATTCTTGATTCTTGTACATGCCATGATCAGTTTTACTTGCCTTGTTCTAGCTCTAGATTTACAGCTTACCTTGCCATGATACTCACATGTACATTTCATGATTTCTTGTATATTCTCTCTATTTACTGCTACATTTTCAATATCGTCTAACTAGAACTGTTATTTAAGATTTGTGCTTGTTCCATCCTGACTGGATATGTTGACAAAATTTTAGGAATAGTTGTGCCCTCAGTATTGGACTTCATGATGTTGCTAGCTGAGGTGTGAAGAACAGATGGCAACTCTAGAGGGGGGTGAATAGAGTTTATAGCGATAATAGCCAATTAAAAATTAAACTCTTTCACAATCTAAATTTAATCAGAGTAAATACGAAAATAAATAAGGAGCAAGAAAGCATACGCAAACATAGCCGATTTTAACCTGGTTTCTCTCGTGGAGGACTAATCCAAGCCTGAGAACTCAAGCTCAGGATTAAATCTACTATTTGTGAAATAGTAGTAACAACCGTGCCTTTTCTTCAAAAGAGCACGTCAACTTCTTACAAAGATCGCAGTGGCGATGCTTGGAATTTTCCAAGCGACTTCTTGAACTCTTGCACAAAACTCCTAACTGAAAAATGCTGAGCACTTGAGGCTTAGGGAGCTTGTGGCTAGTAGATGAAGAAGGGTATGGCTTGCATTGAGCTTTAGAGAGAAGAGAAGAGAAGATTGGATGAATGAAATGAGAGAATTCATGGCCTATTTATAGGATACTAGTAGGCAGAATTCGGCCAGAATTCTGGTAGGGATTTTCAAATATTTGGCCGTTGGACAACTAGCAACCAGCCAACCCTAAAAATTAGGGTGCTGATTTTTAGGGGACAGAGTTCGGGGCCCGAACTCTGTGTTGAGGCAGAGTTCGGCCCGAACTCTGTCTCCAGAGCACAGAATAGGTCTTAAGGTCCAATGGGCTTATTTGGATGTGTGGAGCTTATGGATTTTGGGTAGGTTATAGGTTAAGTCTCAAGAGCTCAGCACTTACATCGGTCTAGACTCAATAAATTTATAAAATACAGACTCAAGAATGACTTACATTGCAAAAACTGAGCTGTTGTCTGACTTGAGCTGGATGTAGTCGTCGTGTGTCATTTTGAATTATTACAATTATTATTTAGTCAATGTTATCGATATTTGGTTGACTGTGACTTTGTGTCAACAATCTCCCCCATATTGATATTTGACAAAATAATAATTGTATATTCAATATTCATACCAGGATACATATAAGGACAAAAAGTAAAGCTCCCCCATAATCAATGTCGAGCTTAAAAAAATTGCTCCCCCGTAAACAATGCTTTGAATCTTTGTTGACCTGATAAGAACATTCTTCCAAAATCACATATACATAGACAAAAAGAATATAGAATATACATATCTCCCCCTTTTGGCATTTAGCAATTTAAGATAAATAATTAATAACTGGCAAACACACCAAAAGATAAGAGAAGAAACTGCATATAAACTAATATAACGACCAAATGTTTCAAGAGTCCTAATAGAAGAAATGGCATATAAACTGATAGAACTACCAAAGTCTCAAGAGTCACAACTTATAATAAGTCTAATACAAACCAAGTACATAAAAGCAACAAAAATCAAAATGCATAAACCATAATCTATGATCCTCAGTAGCAGCAGCAAGTAGCAGTCCATATCCATCATCGAGCTCGTGAAGGCCCAGCATCGTATGATGGATCAGTAAAGGAACGACGAGGGTCCACGAAGGCTGCATCTGGATCCAAGTAGCAAATGACCCAAGGGTCATCGATACGATAGCCCTCACGACCGGTGTCTCGCTCCATTGGAATGGACATGGAAGGATGGCGAGACATAGAATACCGAATATCGTGCAGCGAGTTGCTGATGGCACTCATCTGCAAGGTGGTCCGGTAATCCAGCTGAGTCCAATGATCGTCCTCTAAGGTGAAGCGATCTCGGAGCATAGTCTGAAGAGATTCGAGAGTGGCAGGAGGAGGAGGATCCTGTCCCAAAGGAGGGGCATCTGGCTCATCATCAGAATGCTCAGACACAACTGGTGAGCCAACGGCCGCCTGAAGCCTCCTTGCCTTAGAGAGGAAGGCAGGGGCAGGTAAAAATGGACACTCATCAAGGGGTACATGAAATGCACGAAAGATCATGGGAAGGTATAATGCATAAACCAAAGATCTTAGTTTTTTCCTACAGTTAATCATCCAGTCCATCATGGTACGTGGAAGATTAAAGGGAACATGAAAGTAAAGATGATACAATGCCGAGATTTCAAAATAAGTGACTTCATCGGTGGAACCCGCTTTGGGTAGAATGGTGTTGAAAATGATCCGATAAAGTTCATAGAAATAGGGATTGAGATATTTAGCCAAAAGCTTACGAGGACGTGTTAGGGCTACACAAGTCGTCCTTGAAGCTTTCAAGTGAAATCCCTTCGAAAAATTGAAATGATCGAGCTTCAACAAGCTTTTCCCATGAGTTAGGCTCTTGGAGTTCAAGATATTCGGCCAATTCGAAATCGTCAAAAGAGATATCAATTTCCGCAACCCGCGAATAAATATGTGTATCATCATGGGTTAGGTTGCAGTAGAACATTTGAATAGCACTATGATAAATGACCGAATTTGTGGTAACAAGTTCATCAAGGCAAAGGTCATGAAAAAGTGCATCATATTGTGAGAATATAGCAATATTGATAGGGTATCCCGCAAACACCGGACGTGTCCGAAAATCACTAAACCAATCATTTGATGCGTCTAGTGATACAAAAATTCGGTCGTCAAAAGTATTTGGGTCAAGTGGACGCAGAGGATTGAACAACTGATGGATAGGTGGTTGTCGTTCAACGACCGGTGCAACGGGCGGTTCAACGCGAGGAAGAGCATTCGACGAGGATGCTCCCTCGGTCCGAAGTCTTTTCCCGCAGTTGAACAAACAGAGCCATAACACAATAAAGGTAATGAAGGAAATTGAGATATAGAAAAGTATGAAATTATACCTCAAACAAGTGATGAACAATGAAGGAGAATTGAAAAAGATGCCTTCTCCTTGAGTTTGGGGAAGAGATGAGCTCTAGAAAGGAGAAATTAGGGTTAGGGTTTTGAGAAAAAAGAGTTTGGAGAAGTAGAAAAGGTGGTAATGAAGGTGAAGAGGAAGAGGATCCCGAATATATGTGAAGGGTTTCAATTTGTCGGAATCAATAATGGCCATCGGACTAAATTTTGATCAATGGCGGAGACTGTTCCCGGTTCTGGAACAGTCAGGCCGAATTCGGCCCGAACTATGGTAAGGGCAGAGTTTCACCCGAATTCCAGATTCTGGTCACAGAACAGGAATCAGGCTGAAATAAAGAAAAATTGGTTAAGTCAGAAAGACCAAAATGAATGTGAGTATAAATACAAGAAAAGATCCAAGTGATAAACAACGAATAACAAATAGTGAACACGAAGCGGCAAGGTGAAGTTGAAAGAATAGTATTTCAGTATGTGATAAATAAAAATGAACCGTATAATAAACAAGAAATTATATTATAATTCAATATTTTGAAGCTGCCATGGGTTAGCTGCAGGGGCCGGATCCCAGCTAGCGGTAGTCCTGAGGACTAGTGCACCGTGTCGCTTAGGCTTTTACGCCTTGTTGTTAGAAGGACCCTTTCGGCTTGTACCCATAGCAAATTCATTATAAGAGAATCACGATATACTCGATATTTACGCAAGTTGATTTTAATTTATAACAACTTCATCTAAAATTCCAAGTTCACGACAAAGAAAATTGAAGCGCTCTTCGGATAATGGTTTTGTAAAGAAATCTGCTAACTGATGATCAGTGTCAATAAATTCTAAGTTAATCGTGCCATTTTGCTGATGAACACGTAAAAAGTGGTGACGTATTTTAATGTGCTTCGTGCGTGAGTGACAAATGGGGTTCTTAGTGAGATTTATAGCACTAGTGTTGTCACAAAAGATTGGAATGTGCATGAAAGATAAGTTATAGTCTTCAAGGGTTTGCTTCATCCACAGAATTTGTGCACAACAACGCCCAGCTGCGATGTATTCAGCTTCTGTTGTGGACAGTGCGACAGAATTCTGCTTCTTGCTAAACCAAGAGACTAAAGCCTTTCCTAATAAATGACACGTACCGCTCGTACTTTTACGGTCGACCTTGCATCCAGCAAAATCAACATCAGAGTAACCAATGAGGTCAAATGATGTTGACTTGGGATACCATAGGTCCACTATAATCGTACCCTTAAGGTATCGAAAGATACGCTTAACAACAGTCATGTGTGATTCCTTAGGATTTGCTTGATATCTAGCACACAGGCAAACGCTAAACATAATATCAGGGCGACTAGCAGTTAAATAGAGTAGACTGCCTATCATACCTCGATACTTACGTTGGTCCACGGGTTTGCCGCTATCATCTGGTTCAAGTTTGGTTGAAGTAGCCATTGGAGTGCTGATTGGTTTGACGTTGTCAAGGTCGAATTTCTTTATCATGTCCTTTGTATACTTCGACTGACAGATGAAGGTTCCATTTGACATTTGTTTGACTTGCAGCCCAAGAAAGTAGTTGAGCTCCCCCATCATGCTCATCTCAAACTCGGTCTGCATACACTTGGCAAAATCTTGATAAAGGATTTCATCAGTAGAACCAAATATAATATCATCTACGTATATTTGTACTAAAAGAATAGCGTCTTTAAAAGATTTTATGAAAAGTGTGGTGTCAATTTTCCCTTTTGAAAAACCTTTCTCAAGCAAGAAATTGCTTAGCCGTTCATACCAAGCTCTAGGGCCTTGTTTGAGGCCATACAGCGCTTTCTTTAGCTTGAACACATGGTCGGAAAATTTGTGATTTTCAAAGCCAGGAGGTTGTTTCACATAAACTTCCTCCTTAAGAAATCCATTCAAGAAAGCACTTTTAACATCCATTTGAAATAATTTGAAATTTTGAAAATTTGCAAATGCACAAAGCATCCGAATGGATTCCAATCTAGCAATAGGAGCATACGTCTCATCGTAGTTGATACCTTCCTCTTGGTTGTATCCTTGGGCTACTAGACGAGCTTTGTTGCGTGTGACTGAACCATCTTCATTTACTTTGTTTCTAAAGACCCATTTAGTGCCAATGATCGAGTGATTGGCCGGTCTAGGAACGAGTTCCCAAACTTGGCTCCTCTCGAATTGGTTGAGTTCCTCTTGCATAGCAGAAATCCAAAATTCATCATTAAAGCCTTCTAAAATGTTTTTTGGCTCAATTTGTGAAATAAAGGCAGTGCTAGCAATAGAGTCTCTTAATGATGATCTAGTAGTTACTCCACGTGAAACCTCACCTATTACCAAATTTTCTGGATGTGACGGCTTGAAAGAGAATTTCTTTGGCAAGCCCTCCAGAGAATTGGTTTCGGTTGTGGTATTCATTGGAGTAGAAGTTGATGGCTCAACATCATCATCAAGAGTAGCTGCTGCACTGTTATCTTCATCAAAAGTCACATTTGTAGCCTCTTCCACAATTAATGAGCGTTTGTTAAAAACTTTATATCCCTTGCTCTTGGCAGCATAGCCAAGGAAAATACCATCGTCAGCTTTGGCATCAAATTTGCCTAAGTTGTCTTTGGTGTTAAGGATAAAGCATCTACAACCAAAAACTTTAAAATAAGAAACATTTGGGGTTCTCCCAAACCAAAGCTCATAGGGTGTTTTCTTCGTAATGGGACGAATAAGCACCCTATTTAAAATGTGGCATGCTGTACTGACAGCTTCAGCCCAAAAGTATTTCGGAAGTGAAAATTTGTTCAACGTGACTCTAGCCACATCGCCAAGAGTCCTATTCTTCCGCTCGACAACACCATTTTGTTGAGGAGTTCTTGGACAAGAAAATTCATGATCAAAGCCATTAAAATCACAAAACTTTTCAAAATTAGAATTTTTGAATTTGCCTTCATGATCACTTCGGATTCGAGTAATCATGTAGCCTTTTTCGTTTTGAACTTTCTTTGCAAAAATCTTGAAAACTGAAATAGCATCACTTTTATTTGTAAGAAAGAAAATCCAAGTAAATCTAGAAAAATCATCAACAATAACAAAGGCGTAGAGTTTTCCACCAAGACTGGCTACTCTACTAGGGCCAAATAAATCCATATGGAGAAGTTGCAATGGTCTAGAAGTACTTACAGAGTTTATAGAATGAAATGAGGACTTAGTTGCCGTATTCAATTCACATTCGGCACATACCGTGTCCTTTTTGAATGTGATATCGGGCAAGCCTCTAACTAGCTTCTTAGTCGATAGCCTGGATATAGTATCCATGTTGGTATGACCAAGACGCTGGTGCCATAATAATCTTTCATCCTTATTAGCATATAGGCATCTACCTGCATTATTAGTATCTATAGACAAATAAAAAATATAAATATTATCCTCTCTTACCCCTTCAAAAGCAATGTCTCCTGTTGACCTATCATAAATAAGGCATTTGTTTTGTCCAAAGTTAATGTCATATCCATGGTCAGCAAGATGACTAATGCTGAGCAGGTTATGCTTTAACTCGGTCACTAGGCAGACATCCTTTATTATGGGAGAGGGAGGATAGCCAATAATACCATTACCTATAATATAACCTTTTAGGTTGTTCCCGAAGGATACATATCCTTCTCTCTTCATCGATAGTGATGCGAAAAGGTTTGCGTCCCCCGTCATATGCCACGAGCATCCACTATCGAGAATCCACTTACTCTTAGTTGAGGAGGGCAGGTCCACCTACATCAAGAGTAGATGTGACCTTTGGTACCCAAGTTCTTGAGGGTCCAGAAAAGTTAGTTTTTGGAAACCATGCATATATCTTTCTATCTACTAATCTTCTAATTCTATATTGTGGTGAAATGTGTCCATGTAAACCACAATAAGTGCAAGTTTCATTCCTATTTATATTAGAAGCATGCTGATGATGTCTATAAGTAGAGTGATGAGGAGAAGTATGATGATATGTAGAATTAGCATGGTGATGATGACTATGTGTAGAGTGATATAGAGTGGCATGGTGATATTGTCTAATGGAGTAGTATGGTGATGATGTCACATATGATAGTTATTTCTACGTGCATGTGGTTTGTGTGCTTTGTGAAAGTGTGTGTATATGTAAGCATGATTATGTGTTGCAGGTGGATGACGTGGGTGACTAGTATGAGAAGTATCATGCTTTGTGTGTGTCTCTTGGGTTTGAGGTTGAGCAACCTGTTTTCCCAATTTAGTCTCTAGTTTCTTAGAGACAACTTGCAGTTCAGTAACCTTAGCATTCAAACCATGTATCTTAGTAATAGAAATTTTGTGTCTACTCTTTTCTTCTGCAAGCTCCGTGTTGAGTGCTGTGATTTCTTGTGTTTGTTGTTCAATGCGTGCTTCGGCATCATGTAAGCTTATTTTAAGCTTAGATACCTCATCTGTTACATCCATGGGTGAAGTGTCTCTAATGTTATCAAGCAGTAAAGAAAGTCTTTGAATTTCGACTTCATGACTTTTGATCTTTTCCTTGGCATGTTTATATTTACCAATGACCTTTTCATGATCATCAAGTAAATCGGTAAAAGCATCGCCAAGTTCATCAAAAGTGAAGTCATCAAGAGTTTCGTTTGATACCTTGTCGGATGTTGCCATTAGGCACACATTTGCAGTATCTTGAGGAGAATCCTTTTCTTCCTCGGAGTCACTAGCTTCGCTTTTCTGCCAAATGCTCATGTTGGCATATTTCTTTGAGAAAGTCTTCTTGTAAGGTTTCTCATAGCGGTTGCTCTTCTTTAAGAATGGACAGTCTTTTTGGATGTGTCCTGTCTTCTTGCAACCGTAGCAGGTTGGCTCATCTTCATCGTCTTCTTGTGGTTTCTTCTTTCTTCGGTTGAAGCGAAGAAATTTCTTGAATTTGCGGACAAGGAGAGCTTGATCATCACCTTCTGAGTTCTCGTCATCCGTCTCTTCGGGGTCAGCCCTCCGTCGGTGAGCTTTGAGTGCGATCTCCTTAGCCTTAGGAGCAGGCTCTTCGAAGTCCTTGAGGTCAAGCTCATGAGTCATCAGCTTTCCCATCAAGGTCTCCATGGATATGGTTGTGAGATCATTTCCTTCTATGATGGCTGTCACCTTAGGGTTCCAAATCTTTGGGAGTCCCCTAAGTAGCTTTTGAATCTTCTCGTGATTTTAATATTATTTGCAGAGCGAAGATAGGGGATTGATGATGTCGAGGAATCTTGTGAACATTTGTGTGATCGTCTCGTTTGGCTTCATCTTGAAAGCCTCATATTCTTGAGTGAGACGGCTTATCTTTGATTCCTTGACTTGGGTGGTTACTTCATGCGTAACTTCTAGAAGTCTCCATACTTCGTGAGAAGTGGTGCATGTTGAGACCCTGTTAAACTCATTCCTGTCTATAGCACAGAATAAAGCATTAATAGCTCTCACGTCTAGACTTGCCTGTTTCTTTTCCTCGTCAGAATATTTGTCATGTGATTTTTCAACGAGATCACCATTGACAACTATTCTAGCGGGCTTTTTGTAACCGTCAGTGACGATAGTCCACAGGTCAAAGTCTAGCGACTTGAGATAAAAGCTTATCCCTATTTTCCAATATGTGTAGTTAGTTCCATCAAATAGGGAAGACCTATGAGTGGACTGTCCTTCACCGTGATTGGAAATTATGGATTGTGTGGTTGCCATGGATCAGCTCTAGGATGTTAGTACTTGTTGAGAGAACATAGCTCTGATACCAATTGAAGAACAGATGGCAACTCTAGAGGGGGGTGAATAGAGTTTATAGCGATAATAGCCAATTAAAAATTTAACTCTTTCACAATCTAAAATTAATCAGAGTAAATGCGGAAATAAATAAGGAGCAAGAAAGCATACGCAAACACAGCCGATTTTAACCTGGTTTCCCTCGTGGAGGACTAGTCCAGGCCTGAGAACTCTAGCTCAGGATTAAATCCACTATTTATGAAATAGTAGTTACACCCCGTGCCTTTTCTTCAGAAGAGCACATCAACTTCTTACAAAGATCGCAGTGGCGATGCTTGGAATTTTCCAAGTGACTTCTTGAACTCTTGCACAAAACTCCTAACTGAAAAATGCTGAGCACTTGAGGCTTAGGGAGCTTGTGGCTAGTAGATGAAGAAGGGTATGGCTTGTACTGAGCTTTAGAGAGAAGAGAAGAGAAGATTGGATGAATCAAAATGAAAGAATTCATGGCCTATTTATAGGATACTAGTAGGCAGAATTCGGTCAGAATTCTGGTAGAAATTTTCAAATATTTGGCCATTGGACAACTAGCAACCAGCCAACCCTAAAAATTAGGGTGCTGATTTTTAGGGGACAGAGTTCGGCCCGAACTCTGTGTGGAGGCAGAGTTCGGCCCGAACTCTGTCTCCAGAGCACAGAATAGGTCTTAAGGTACAATGGGCTTATTTAGATGTGTGGAGCTTATGGATTTTGGGTAGGTTATAGGTTAAGTCTCAAAAGCTCAGCACAACTCCGCTTACATCAGTCTAGACTCAATAAATTTATAAAATACAGACTCAAGAATGACTTGCATTGTAAAAACTGAGATGTCGTCTGACTTGAGCTGGATGTAGTCATCGTGTGTCGTATTGAATTATTACAAGTATTATTTAGTCAATGTTATCGATATTTGGTTGACTGTGACTTTGTGTCAACAAGGTGGATCTCACTATTCTTCTATGTGAGTTGCCTGGTAGTTATCCTTAGTTAGTCTTGTTGTTCCTTCTTTATTTTCCTATCTTATGATCATTGTAGATTCTAGTTGTTCTAGTGATATTGTTATTATTTCTCGTCTTATCTTCCTTAGTTTTTGTGATGTGACATGAGTACATTTCAAGTTATGGATCTTTAGATGTTGTAGTTAGTAGTATACTTGACAGCGTTCTACCGTCGATACTGCGGCATAGGCTGGGCGTGGCCCACGTATTCGTACCCGTATATCCGGGTGCGGCTCGTGACAATGGTCATGACTCATAAAACTGCCGACAAGTTCCAGCTAAAGTGGGAAGGCTCGTTCATCATTGATGCTGTATTCTCAAATGGAGCTTACCTCCTCGCAAAATAAAATGGAGACTTGCTCATGTTGCCCGTCAACGGCAAGTTCCTAAAGAAGTATTACGTCTGAAACGACATCCTCTAGGGTGACGAGTCATATACTCTTTTGTACCGCTGAACTCACATCCCGCCTACAAATTGCCAAGATGACGAGTCATATACTCTCTCGTACCGCTGAACTCACATCCCTACAACAAAGCTTCCAAAATGACGAGTCATATACTCTCTCGTAACACTGACTCACATCCCTACTACAAATCTTCCAAGATGATGAGTCATGTATTCTCTCGTACCGCTGAACTCACATCCCTACTATAAATCTTCCAGAATGACGAGTCATGTACTCTTTCATACCACTGAACTCACATGCCGACTCCAACTCCCCTAGATTGTCAAGTTATATACCCGTAGGTACCGCTGAACTTACGCTCTGGTCACTACAGATAAATCTATATCGTCTCTTCTAGGTAGTAAGTCATGTATGATCATACCTCTGAACTTTCCTCCTAAAAGAGCTTCCTCCTTATGATCTAATACCCGCACTTTCAGTGCACAAAAAGGGTAATAGATGCACAGATTTTCCGAAACAACCACGTCGATGTTACCTCTGAGTTGTTTCCCTTCCATCAAAAACAAACTGCCCCTCACATAGAACCTCCATGTCCTCATTACCTCTGAGTTGTTCTATATTCCCTTCTTGGAGCCCACTCCTGCCATGTCCTCATTACCTCTGAGTGGGAAGGCTCCATCGAAGAAACCCTCATATTTGCCATGTCCTCATTACCTCTGAGTAAGTATGATGGTTCTCTCTCGACCTATTATCCGTACCAAAAAAAACAGGGTACGCCAAGGATAATAGGCCCACAAATGTCCTCTGTTGACCACAAATGTCCACTGTTGACCATAAATATTGTACTAAGTTTCCTAGTTCATGCCCCTCACTTATCATCATGCCCCAGGGGCCCATCTGCCCCACGACATTCTTTCTCCCGATACTAGAAATGTCCATAGCCATCTTACTATGGATTTGTTCCAAATATCCCCATCAACCTGTTATCTGTACCTAAAACTAAGGTATGCCAAAGGTAACAAGTCCACAAATAGCTCCCCAGTGGGGCAAATACCACAAACACCACAAACATAATAAGCAATACAAATAAAAGGTAGGATAAAGCATACTCTTTTGCTTGAAAGGCAAAAATACTACATGTTCTGAGGACCACGTCCGACTTTAGAAAGGAAAAGAACGAAAATGAAAAGAAGGAAAAAGCCGACTATTGTTCGGTGATACATAGTGCCCTGAGACGATCCCTCAACAAGGCAGTCGACCGCTCAAATCTCTGTTTGGCCCGATGTTCAGCCTCCTGAGTCAGCAGTGCCGCATCTTCCAAGGGCGTGTGAGCCCCCCAGCCCTTCTCAAACTTCTTCAGAGCACGTTCCAGGTTAGCGAAAGCTCTGGAAATCCTTTCGACATCCTGAATAATCAGCTCTTTGTCCGTACGAGAAGCCTCAAGCTCAGACTCCAAGAAGGCCAACTTTTTCTAAAAGTTCGAAAATCTGCTCCCTTGTATCGATTACTCCCTGGGAGGCGGCCGCTTCCCGAGCCCTGCAAACCTCCCTCCGGTGGCTCAGCTGATCATACAAGAGAGACAGGTCGCCAAGGTCCTTTATTATAACAGGCCTAGATGTATCCCACGCGAGCCTTATCTTCTCTAAGGCGGTGGTGAGGAACCCCCGCTCCTGATCAATTGCTGCGGACAGATCAGCTTGTCGCAGTACTTGAAACTGGGCCACAAGCTGATCAGCCTCCAACAGTTTGGGCTCCAGAAGCGCAGCTATCCCTGTCCCGCCGGGAAGGGTTTTGAGAATATTAATTTGCCCTTGGGCGCATTGTCGGGCCAAGACGAAAGGGATCCCCCGCTCCACAGCAGCTTCTACTCCTCTCTTCAAGTGGCGGTAGAAACTATCAACCACATCCTGCGATGCCTCATCCAGAACTTCTGTAGAGGACGGTGTCAAAGGAAGTGTGGCTGGCAGTGTCGAAGAAGACACAATAGAACATGCCGCCCCTGCCACAAGGGAAATAAATTCTGAGCGAAAGGACGCTTGAACAGCGGCCAATTCTTCCTCCGCGGCCCGAATAATCTGAATACTCGGTAAAGCTGAGAGGTTAACCCCCAAAGTCATATGAGCAGAGGAAGATGCAGGGACCATTGCTCCCTGTCAAGGCTGGGCTGCCATATGACCTTCCGAACTCGATCCGGCGGGAGGCCCCTCAAGAAAAGTCGGAAGAGAAGGGGGTACGCTCCCTTCCACCAAATCCCCGCTAGCAGAGCCTACCTTAACAATGTCCGTCATCGGCTCAGAAAGGGCAGGACCTGTATGTCCAGAGCAACCATCAATCAACGTAACCCAAAGGATGTGATAATAGAGCGAATAGGCCTCCTCATTTGTCAAAATTTGGCTCATCTTACCAAGAAAGGATTGTGGAGGCTGAGGTTCCCTCGCAGCTGCCAGGGTACCCTCACCGGCGACCTCCAAGTTGAGTTCAGCTGGTTATTCTGCCCCAGCCCCTCCGAAAAGGGATACAACTGGTTCAGCATCACCCTGCTGAAGTTTAACTATCTCAAGGACAGGTGCAGTAGAGCCTCCGTCACCATGGGTTGAGCCCTCAGCAACGTGGGACTCCTCGGCCGCCTACGGAAGAACCCCAGCAAAAATAATAGCGGTACACATGTCACTGACCAAAGTGGTCAGGGCCGGATCAACCTCAGCGACCGGTTCTCGAGAAACCGACTCCTCCGACGCCTACAAGAGCAAAAAAAAATGATTAGGCCATAATACGGGAAACAGAAGGAGAAGATAGTTATAATTCAAGTCACCTCAGAAACAGCGTCAACATCCTCGATAAGTAGCCGACGGGATCTGACAGCAGCCCGTTTTATGGAATAAGTCATACCGATATCAGCAGACTCACTTATGCTTCGCTTACGCGAAGGACCAGGCACATCAGGCGGTTGATCCGCCACCACTTCATCCAACACAATGGGCGGTTGGTCCGCCGCCACCTCGTCTAGGGAAGGAAGAGAATCATCGACACCCTGCTCGCCATCTTATTCATCCGTAGTGGTGGACTCCGAATCCGGCACGGTAACCGCATTTGCCCTCTGCTTCCTCGTTTTCGACCCCTGGGACTTCTCTGCCAAGCCGGTACCAACAATAAAACTGGTACGCGGGTCAAAGTTAATAGGAAACCTGCTCGCAGTAACGTGGTAGAGAGCCGCTAAATACAAAATCTTTTCTTGCGTCTCAGCGTCAGGGACCGAAAAACTAGCACGGGTACGAGCAGTATCATAGTAAAGCCAGGCCATGACGCCATCCAGAACGCTGCCTTCAAAGCCCAGGCAAGAGCTGGGATTCTCTAGGAACAGCTGGCCGTACCCAAACTGGCAGAAGAACCGGCTGGGCAAGTAATGTTCCAGGTAGACAGTATTATGATTGAGATATACTAAGTGCGAGGGACGGATGTTACGCAACCAAAGAAGCATCCTCCCAGGTAAGAGGAGAGGAGGCCCGGTACCGTCAACATGTACACTCCCCACCTCCTTAGCAGAAAAATGGAGAACAGACACGAAGAAGTTATATCCATCCACCCTCACCAACTCCCTTCGACAGACGGGCATAGTGTTGTACTCCCAGGGCATCCGGCGGTACTGGAAGATAAAAGCATCGTTGTCAGTTACACCATCTTCTGGGCCATGTCTCATCAAAGACCGACAGTACATTAACAGCCACCCCATCAAATAGTGGTAGGGCAACTCGATTCGCTCAAAGTTCATCGTCGTGTCACGTGCAATAACTTTGGACAAAAAATACGGAGGCCACGGTGTATACTGTACACTATGGCCGAAAGAAGAGCCAGTCTGACCCCGAAGGCCAGCTTCACGGCAGAAACGATGAAATTTTGGTTGATCCTCTCAATGGAACCAACTCCTCCGGAGACCACGCAATTTCGTAGCCATACCATCAGGAACCCTGCCAGGATTGCTTTCTCTGACAGCGGCTGGGTATCCTGATAAAAGTAATCAAAGGAATCAGTTTGACTCCCAAACGTGTCGCTCAAGGCCCTCAATTTCTTAGCAGTTAACACCAGATCCTGTACTTGCTCTCGGGTCAGAGGATTCCGGGGAGTAACCCGGCCTGAGGCACCTTGCTAAAAAATATGGGAGAGCCAAGCTCTAATATGCGAAATGTTTCCTTCCGAGCTACTATCCTTCTTGGTTGTCTGTTGACAGTAACTGTGGTGACACAGTAACTCCTGATAGAGAGCAACGAAACTCGGATGTCGTTGCTCCAAATCTTCGTACTCTTCGTTCGTTGGAGTATATACTTCAAATACTTCATTACCCCAGGGCAGCCTAGAGACTGCATGCATCTCATGAAGAGCAAGACCAATCTCCCCTCCAGGCAAGAAGAAAGTCCCCATCCGCCGGTTGTACATCTCTAAGAGAGCCATGAACAACTCCTTGTTGATGGACAGTCCGTGACATATGCCCCGGATAGCGTGGTAGAGACCAACCTCACACAGGAAAGTTCCATATTCATGCAGAATCCACCCGATCAAATTGGCCCACGAAGGGATGGGGCGTATCCAGTTCAAAAACGAGAGCCGGCCAATGGGATAAGACCCTTTCCAAGCAAGTTGATTCAAGAAAGTGTCGGCTTGAGAGAAGGAGAAATTGGGACCTTGCGTATTTAAAAAGGCACCCGGGGCTAGCCCCATCACGTGGCAGCTGACCGGTTTCCTGTCCGCATACGCTGATCTAATGTGCTTATTGTAGTGGATGTTACCCACAATCATTCCCGACCGGCTCGGGGTCAAGGATTCCTGCATCTTTCTGTCCACCGGCAACATATTGAACCACGCCAATAGAAAATGATGCTCTATCTGGAGGATGTGGATCGCCCTCCCAGCAGAAACAAAATTCTAATTCTCAGATATATCCAATACCCGGGAGTTCGTCACAGTCAGGGAGTCCCCGAAGAAGAACGCCGGCTTCAGGTACTTTCCTTCCAATTGCTCTGAGTTCAGCATGGCACAAAGAAAGCGAAAGGGCTGGTTCTTGATAAGATTCAGCCTCTCCTCAGGCTCGTTCTAGGGCAGTTGCTCCACCACCTGCCGGACTAGATGGTCAAACCGAACTCCTATGGCAGATTGGGCCTGACCCACCAGGGGTTCTCCTGCAGCATCGACTGGCAGATTTACTGAAAAGAGACAAAAGAAACAAAGTCAGGAGATGGCCAGAAATTCAGAGTTCCTACGACCCTGATTAAACGAGTTCTTATGCGGCTCGATTTCTACAGAAAACATGCGGCTCTGGTTCGATGAGCCCTCATGCGGCTCTGCTTAGGTAGGTTCATATGCGGTTATGATTCATGGAACGTTATGCGGCATAGTCCAAAAAAGGAGCTCATGTGATTCTGTTCAGAGGGGCTTCATGCGATTCAGTCCTCAAGGCGTTTATGCGGCCCAGACGATCTCATGCGGCTCAAACATAAGGTATACCTTATGCAGCTTGAATATAAGAAGTTCATGCGGCCCATACAGCATATGCGGCTTCATAATGATGAAGAACGTATTGAATGCTGAGGAGAAGAAGGCTTGTACATAAAAATATGCAACAGAGCCATGGTTTCAGGGTTTGAAGTGTTCGATCTTCCACATAGTCCTTACCCTGGGTGGTAGGGTGGACGTCAGGATGGACTGGAGGTGCTACAGTCGGCGAGGGAGCCGCCGCCTTCTTGCCTTTCGTTGCGGCAGAGGCCTTGGAAGCTTTGGAAGCGTTCGAAGCTTTGGAAGCTTTTCGGGGCCATTGGTGATGATGATCGGAGAAGGAATAACAGCAGCTTAGGGCAAGAGAAGAGGAAGACAAAAGAAGGCGAAGAAGTTTCTCTATCCTAATAGCACCCTATTTATAGGCCGACATAGGGAGGGGGGACGTGGACCGGTAAATCGCTTCGGGTCGTGTGCTGCAGGCAAAACCGACTCCTCGGATTTCGTCCCCTCTCTCATAAAGAAGATTCATCAAAACACAAAATCCAAAATATTTAATGAACCGACTCTTAGGATTCCCCCTAAAGACGGTTCTAAATTATAATGAATCAAGAGCAATTAATGCCGCCTATGTGGCAGAGAGAACAGCATGCGGCCAGAAGAGATCCATACGGCCAGAGCAGTTCATGCGGCTAGGGAGTCTATGCGGCCAGACAAGCCATGCGGCCAAGAACATCCTATGTGGCCAGCGGAGCTCATATAGCCATGCTTCTTATTCAAAGTATTCCAATTTTTCAAATTGAAAACTTTGAAGGGGGTCTTGTAGAAGCATGGAAAAGAACAGAAAAAGCCCTTGCGGCTCAAAATAGAAGAAGCCCATGCGGCTCAAAATAGAAGAAGCCCATGCGGCTTAAAGTAGAAGGAGCCTCATGCGGCTCAGGAATCTATCAGAGCATCATGCGGCTCAGAAACCCTTTAATAGCCTCATGCGGCTCAGGCAAGAATCACGTGACCCTATGCAGCTTTACAGCTGGCCCTAAAGTGACTGCTCTCATTAAATGCTCTGACATAAAGTAATAACTCTGACATTAAAGCTGAAATGATGATCTTCGATATGACGACGTATTCCTCAGGAAACGAAGAAAATCTCCTCTGCAGCTGGTACGATCCACCAACTACAAAGCCCCCTATGCGGCTGCCACTACCCCATACGGCTGATGCTCGCATGTGGCTCAGAGCGTGAAGACCCTCGTCATGCGGCTCATGTTATGAGAAGTCACCTATGCGGCCACTGTTCTCATGTGGCTCGGATAATGGGGATCGTCTCCATGCGGCTCAAATATTGAGAGGCCACGCCCATGCAGCCTTGACACGTGGCTAGTCCTATGCGGCTCAATTGGAAACCACCCCTATACGGCTCAGATTTCGGAGGCTACACCTATACGGCCGCCACCTTTATGCGGTTCAAAACCTAAGAAGCTACCCTCATCCGGCTGTGGCTCGCGGTTATGACATATGGCAGAAGATCAGTTCGTGGCACTAAATCAATCAAGAGTTATCAACAAATCCCAATAATCTGATTTAGTGCAATCAACATAATTACCCGAATCAAAACAGATTTATGGCAATCACATGGATTAAACATGTGGCAGATGATCCGAGCTTCCCAAGATTCATGACAATCAACATTGATTGCCCATACGGATTTTACACAATCAGCATTAATTGTCCAGATTCGTTACAATCAAAATTAGTGGTCCAGATTAATTGCCCACAAAATAGGATCAAGGAAAATGCCAATTAAGTCCCTAAGCCGTCGATTTTTTTAGGGTGACTATTGTAAACCCTAATGATGATACCCCACTCCTATAAATAGCAAGGTGCCATTTCCTTGTGAAAAGGACCGGATCCAGAGAAACAAAAAAATATAGCAAGGTGCCATTCCCTTGCAATAGAGATCCTCTCCACCCGGCTGGACACACAGAGAGATAAAGGCGCACACAGAAGAGTCTTCCCATCTCGAGAGCAGTTCTTCACCGGAGCCAAGGCTACGTCTGATTGTCCAAAGAATAAGTGTAGCACCCAGTTTCCCAAATGAAGGTAATTTTGAAATTTCATGTTTATAATTATTTTAATAATGATATTTAATTCATGATATAATTTTTGGTGATTTTAAATCATTTTTAAAATTACTTAAATCAATGACTTGTGGTTTTGACGTTTTACTAGTGAAACCCTAGAGACTGTTTGACCTAGAGCCTAACCACGTGATTATGATATTTTAATGTCATTTTTGGTCTAAGGATATTTTTTGCATTTGACCTCTTTGAATTATTTTGATATTATTTTATTATTTATGATATTGTTTTGGGGTTATTTGAGTCGGGTTCGAATTTTAACTCAATCCGACTTGAAACGGGGACCCGGAGATAGTTTGACTCTAGTGGGACCCACACACTAGTTAGGCATGGCCCATATGATATTAATTTTAGTCCACATGATAGAAATATTTTAGTTAGAGGTTAGACTAATTATTATGGATAAGGTTAGTGTGATTAGATACTTTAGAATGACTAATTTAGCCCCAACCAATTAGCCCTTTCCTAATACTCATAAAATAGGTTAGTAGGGGCATTTTGGACCTTACATAATAGGACAAATAGCCCCATATGGCCAGCCACTTTGGGAGAGGATAGGCTCAAGTTCAATTCATTATTCTCATCCATACTCTGTCTCTTGTTCTTCCCCAAATTCCTAGAGAGCAATCCCTAGAAATTTCTCCACCAAATCCTTCCATTTTGCCACCAAATTTTCTTCTTTCCTTCTCCATTCGAGCCAAGGAGGAAGCTACCCAAGTTTGGAAGGATTCGGAGCTCGTTCGTGTCCTTTTGGAATCTCTACGTGTCGGTGTCGCTCCGGGAAGGCTTTTCTTCGATTCGATCTACCGGGAGGTATAAATCCCTTCTTCTTTTCATTTCCTCATGCATATAGGTCTATTTTGAATCCATAGGAATGACCCCCATGGTTGTATCTCCATTTGTGTCCATTTCGTGTCCATTTGGAGGTCATAGGAGTGTCATTTGTGTTGTGGTTGTGTCCATGTGGAAAAATCCCAAATTTGGACACACTATGTGTTGTTGTTATGTATGAATGAATTATTACATATTTAATCTCATATTTTTGTATTGGAGATGTGTTCTATAGTGTCTCATATATATATATTAGTGAAGAGAGTGAGTTCTTGATATATTATGTTATATACTTGTGTTCTTTTGTCTCAAACTACCCAAATCCGTCATGATTTTTATCTACGTTTTTAACATCAGCCCTAACTTAGAAATGTCATAACTTCTAGCTCAAAGCTCGGTTTAATCTCCTGTTTTTTTTAAAAGAAGCGTATTGAAGTTAGCTTTCCAAAAACATATATTAATTGGCCTAATTCTTTCTGTAACTTTCTGGAGAATTATTTGAGTGTCAGCTGTACGAAAGACAAATGCGTTCTCGGTGTTCTCGCGATTCCGGAAGTTTCCGAAAACGAAAACGCGATCTGTTTGAAGTTACGGAAGGCTAACACATAGATCTATAACATACTTTAATCCTAAATTTTAAGTCATGCTGAGATGGTACAGTATTGATTATTATTAGGAATTACTATTCGGTATATGCATTTTGTGCACCCTTGTGTGTAATATAATGTTCTATTTGATTTTAACCCATGTTAATGTATATACATTTTGTAATTAAATAGAGAATGTAAGCATGAGTAAATGGTTAAATAAATAATGTATGAGGTGTAAGTATCCTATCTAATGTAAGCATGTATAAGTATGGCTTGTAATGAATATGTAGGTTCTATAGTATGTAATGTATGATGCATATAGTGGTGCAAGAGAATAAATGAATGATGAATGAATGCAAGCATGAATGTAATGTAATAATAGATGTAATGTATGCAATATATAAGTTAATGAGATGTTATGTTCTATGTTAACACAAATCCTATATTACCTCATGTACCCCCTTACACTATATTGACACTATCACACTTGACACATTGTTCACTTACACTTTGACACTCTTTGATATGTATACACTATGTATGTCCATTTAACCCTCACTTGCCCTTTTGCCATGTTTACATACACACACATAGCCTCTTAAATAAGTATTTATGAATATAGTTAACTTAGCTATGTATGTATATTATATATATGTTAGCATATTGTGTTGTAATATATAAGTTTATATAACCATTTGAAATGCCATAATTATAGACCTAATGTTGAATACCAATATATGCATGTGTATATATGTGTAGACATATATAGCTTAAAGTAATAGATTACCTAGTGTATTTCCAATGTGAATTCTTGCCTATTTGAGTATTGAATAATTGTATGCTATATAGAGTTGGGTGTATATTGGCTTGTATAGCCTTGTATTGATGTGTGCTTGCTAGGATAGTCTTGGTTAGGCCTAGTAAGACTTGCTGGATACTTAGGACATGGCCTAGTTTGACCTAGTTTGACTAGTACAGTTGACCAGAGTTGACCAAGGGTTGACTTTGGCCTAGTTTGACCTATATTCATGTAGAATGCATTGTAGTGCTTTATATTACCCTTCTGGACATGTTGTGACTTGTCCTGTTCTAATTAGGAGCCAGACACCTCTCCTCGGACAGTATTTTTACCTTGGACATTCAGATATCAGGCGAGTACATTCTCTGATCATTTTATATCCTACTTAGAATTATTTCCTGCTTTAAATTACTTTACTTGTACTGTCACGTTGGTCACACGGATTGGTACTATGCGGATCCCTTCTTGAGATGTTATCCTTAGGGAGCATCGGGTACTATATGTTATATGTGTTTTACTTACATGACGTATCACTATGCTTTACAGGTTCTTTGATCACTTATGACATATACTCTTATGATCACAAAGTCTCCTAGAATGTCCTATCCCATTTACTGGGTATCCTAGAATCTCTTAGAATTCCTATTTTTGGGACATCCATGTATCACCCTTCGGAGGCTTTGCGTGGAATCATAACATAACTTGGTTGGATCCTTGTGTATCGATTGGGGGTACGGGAGAGTAGAAGTAGACATGTGAATAATACCCAAGTAGTATCTTATCAGAATCTCTTCCATAGTGTCTTATCAGAATCTCCTATGCCATTTATATGTCTATATTGTACTCTGACTCACTAGCCACATGTTAGTTCTCTATTTATAGTAGATATTTCTATTATAGCTCTCTCTCTGTTTGTATACAACATTTCTTTCAGTACCTGTATCTTACTTTACTGCATTATTATATTTTCTATCCTGCTATGAACTGTTGAGATGTAATGTGCTCGCTCCTGTCCTGACTGGACCTATTGATAAATTTTACAGATAGCCTGGAGGTTGCCTGCTAGCCTAGAGGAGACAGTAGAGGTTGCATAGATAGCTAGGTTTTTGCTTATAGTTTATTTTCAGTCATCTTGAGTTGTATTTATGGATTACTGTATTTGGGTTTTGAGATGTATTCTGAGTTTGTATCTTAGATACTTAGACTTCTATCTGTTGTATCTCTTTTCGATTTTATGTTTTATCTATCTTCCTTTATGCTCTACCTTAGATGTGATTGAGTTTACATTCTGCTATGTCACCCCCATTCGGGGAGTATAAATTGTTTAGTCTTATACTGTTAGATGCATTGAGACCTAGGACAGCGTTCTACCGTCGACACTGCGGCGTAGGCTGGACGTTGTTACGTTCTCGTGCCCTAATTCTAGGGTGCGGGTCGTGACACGTTTTTAGTGGTGGCCCATGCAGGTCGAGTTTGTGTAGTGGTATTCGAACTAGAGTACCACTACAGCCTGCAGTAGGATTAGGATATATTTTTGAAGATACTCATTAACAATTAGGATCCCTTGAGAGATTCCTGGGACGACCCTTGAGAATCTTGTTTAACTCCGATTTGAAAACTCTTTTCTTTTTTTCTTGATTTGATTTATCTTTACTTTCTGCTATTGAATTTGATTTTGATGGATTATTATTGAATTTGAGTTTGTATTTATTGATTTTGATGAAGATTGTTGAAATTTGAATCTTGATGTTAGCTATAGCATCCGAGTTTGTAGTTATATGATTTGAAAGATTTTGTTCATTTCTGAATTTTGATGTTCGTTGATAAATTTGATTTTTTTTTTGGTATTCATTGTTGATTTAATGTAATTTTTGGCAAGATGAAATTATATGGGCTAGGTCATCTAAGTTATAGAAATCTTGTCTTCTATAGTCACATTAGCCAGCATGGTGAGGACATATAGTCTGATTTTGGATATATTTCTCGGGTGTGAAAATTTAAGGTTTTTGTAGCCAAGCTAGCGGCATCACAAAAATGTTAAATACCATGATTCTAGAGGTATGTGCATAAGTCAAGGACTCTGTGATTATCGTAGCCTTGCTCACTAGTATGATGAGGATTTAGAGTACCATAATTTTGGATAGACGCATATGATTATCAGATTGTACCTTAAATGTTTTTGAACATGTTTTTGCTACTTTTGTTTCAGTCATTCAAAAAAAAGAGAAGGAATTATTGTTGTTTTGTTTTGTTTTGTTTCTCATTGTTTACTTAAGATGTAGCTTTAGCTATTTTTATAAACCTTGTGTAACTTCTTACAAAAATTTATTTCTTCTTAATACAATAAACCAATGATTTTGCTAGGCCTTATTTTGGATTTGGTATTATAATTCTTGTTTCAAAAAAAAATGGGTCCCTCTTTTAAATAGATAAGCAGAACAGATTCTATTATCATTCTTTTCCTGCCAATATTTTTACTACCATCATTCCTTGTCTTATATACCTGTCCTGATTATATCAATTCCCTGTCTCGTATATAATTCTGTCAGCTATACCTTGACAACTCTTGAATCTTCATATCATTTTGCCTGAGAAATGTTAAGGAAGTGACGTAAATTGTGTAGCACAGAGAAGACATAACTGGTTATTTTATGATGATCTAAAGGAAATCAAATGTGGAGTATTCCATATGGAAACTTGAGATAGAAATGTGGTAAAGGTCTCGAATAGAATAAAGAGATGTATACTGCTAATCTGGAAACAATTACATTTAGAGAAATTTTGGGGTTATGAGATAGTTTATAGGTGTATTCAAAACTAATGAGGATATCAGAGGTCAACCTAGTTTTGAGAACTTAGAAAATCTTGGTTATTGTTTCTGGGGAAAACTTTTACTCTGAGGCTATGTAGAAGGTTAGTAATGGAAAAGAGAAGTTAATTGTGTTTAATAAGGATATTAAACAAGATATTGCGAGGAAATGACTAGGGATAGAGAGAGCACAAAGTTATGGAAGTTTAGAGATTGTTGTGAAATATTTTTAGGAGAATAATATTCAAGGGTGTATGTCGAAGAAAATACGGAAGTTAATTTTATGATGAAAGATAAGTTTTGTAAGGCCTAGAGATTTAAATTAAATAATACTAGGAGAACAATTTGAACAAGTTCAAGGAATTCGTAAACGGTATTTAGAGGTTTTGGGTCAAATTTAAGACAAGGTGAAAGAACTTGGAAATTTAAATAAATGGTTAATGTTGATTCCTAAATGTGAGGGTTGTGCTTCAAGAGTGATGTTTGGAAATTGGGAATTGCCTACGGTAGTCATGGTAAGGGTTTAAGTAAAGGTTAAATTTTCATATGGAGACTGGTGAGGTAAAGATATGATTGGCAAGTTATGACCAGATGAACTTAAGAGTATCAGAAGCAGATGACTAACTCGATCTTCATTATTTTTGTGCATTAATTACCACCTCTTGAACTCCCACTTTCTAATTGAGATCCTTGACATTCCTTATCGTGACTTTGATATTCGAAATGTAATACTAGCTGTTACCCTCCAACAAATCTTATATGCAAGACCTAGACGAGCTCACCTTCGTGTAGGTATATCATGTCCCACTAAAACCCGTCTTCTTGTACTCTATTTTCTTGATATAATTTTCTGGTCAACTGGATAAACTATAACCTCTACCATTATACTAAATTTCTTCTTATTTCAATTAGAAATCCAGCCTTGACTCAATTCTTTCGACCCGACATGTGATGGTGTTCTGCTTGTTTCCTTAGATGCTTAACCTTGTACCTTATCTGATTACTTGACCCGTTGGTTAAAAAAAACTTGGACTATGTAATTCCTTTCATCATTACCACCCTTATATCTTGTGCTGCTAAATTAGCCTTAGTTTTGCAAGCTTATCTATTTTCGAGCTTGGTCATGACATATTTTATTGGGTGGCCACCCACTAACATATTGTTTAATCAGAACCGGTACATGATGGTCTGATCAACCTATTGTACTTTGGTTCGCTTTTTCATGTATCAATCTACGAGAATGGAGACATAGTTAAACTTGACCCTAGAGTCTCATTCGCGACAGCCTTGACAATTCTCCTTGAAATCTTTTCATCGCCTATGAACCTCGTATTCGTACTCAGTCGAATTAAATTTAATCATGACCTGAACCTCCATCATTGGATGCTCATACTCATACTTTGATTTCATTGATTTCCCTTCTTGTCCAAATCTCGTTTTATCCCGAAATTGATCAACTTAGATCGTGTCAAGACAAAAATCTATTTGTGATTTGTTGTGCCTAAATTTTCAATTTTTGCCATTTTATGGAATAGTAACCTTTTAATAATTTTTTAGTTGCTTGTTAATGACCAATTTTTATATAGGATGGTAGACAACCCTACAACCTTGATGATTGTTGTTCCCTTACCTTTCCAATTAGGACACCCTTGATTGTTTGTGTGTTAATACCATAGTACTGTTTTGACCTAGAATGATTAGTGTACCTAGGTGAGACTTCCAACTGCTACGGTATGCCCTGACCTTGTATACTATTCCTTCAAATTGCATGATTTAGATAAAAAAATTTAGACCTTGACTGTTAGGAAATAGGGACGTCACTCCATTAGTATCAGTTGTAGATATATATGGATTAGTCCTTGATGTGGGGATGTGTGTCTATAAACATTTAGCTTAGGAGATTTAGGAGAGATTATAGTATCAGCCTTGATAGGATGTACTAGTCTTTTGGTGAGTATAAATGTGTTATGAGAGATAGGGGCCTATATGTCTTAGTAATGCATCGTTCCTATGGTAATAGAATGTATTAATAGATGGTTAATAGGAAGATAATAGTTGAGCATACCTATAGCCTATGATCAGTTCCTTTTCATCCTTAGTTAAGACCACTTTAAAATAGGTCCAGTCCCTTGGATATAGGTTCCAGTCCATATTCTATTGAAGTTCCATTACCGCCGTACAGCAGAGCAGTATTGGAGGTATTCCTAGATTGACCCTTTTTAGATGTCCGTTTATTATTCCAGGGTTAGGAAGTGTTACCTTAGATATTGGGTAGGTTAGAGGCTCTAGAAGGAGTATTATCGATCTTAAATTTCGAGGACGAAATTTTTCTAAGGTGGGTAGAGTTGTAGCACCCAGTTTCCCAAATGAGGGTAATTTTAAAATTTTGTATTTATAATTATTTTAATAATGATATTTAATTCATGATATAATTTTTGGTGATTTTAAATCATTTTTAAAATTACTTAAATCAATGACTTGTGGTTTTGACGTTTTGCTAGTGAAACCCTAGAGACTGTTTGACCTAGAGCCTAACCATGTGATTATGATATTTTAATGTCATTTTTGGCCTAAGGATATTTTTTGCATTTGACCTCTTTGAATTATTTTGATATTATTTTATTATTTATGATATTATTTTGGGGTTATTTGAGTCGGGTTCGAATTTCAACTCAATCCGACTTGAAACGGGGACCCGGGGGTAGTTTGACTCTAGTGGAACCCACACACTAGTTAGGCATGGCCCACATGATATTAATTTTAGTCCACATGATAGAAATATTTTAGTTAGAGGTTAGACTAATTATTATGGATAAGGTTAGTGTGATTAGAGACTTTAGAATGACTAATTTAGCCCCAACCAATTAGCCCTTTCCTAATACTCATAGAATAGGTTAGTGGGGGCATTTTGGACCTTACATAATAGAAAAAATAGCCCCATATGGGCAGCCACTTTGGGAGAGTATAGGCTCATGTTCATTTCATTATTCTCATCCACACTCTCTCTCTCTTGTTCTTCCCCAAATTCCTAGAGAGCAATCCCTAGAAATTTCTCCACCAAATCCTTCCATTTTGCCACCAAATCTTCTTCTTTCCTTCTCCATTCTAGCCAAGGAGGAAGCTACCCAAGTTTGGGAGTATTCGGAGCTCGTTCGTGTCCTTTTGGAATCTCTACGTGTCGGTGTCGCTCCGGGAAGGCTTTTCTTCGATTCGATCTACCGGGAGGTATAAATCCCTTCTCCTTTTCATTTTCTCATGCATATAGGTCTATTTTGAACCCATAGGAATGACCCCCATGGTTGTATCTCCATTTGTGTCTATTTCGTGTCTGTTTGAAGGTCATAGGAGTGTCCTTTGTGTTGTGGTTGTGTCCATGTGGAAAAATCCCAAATTTGGACACACTATATGTTGTTGTTATGTATGAATGAATTATTACATGTTTAATCTCATATTTTTGTATTGGAGATGTGTTCTATAGTGTCTCATATATATATATTAGTATAGAGAGTGAGTTCTTGATATATTATGTTATATACTTGTGTTCTTTTGTCTCAAACTACCCAAATCCGTCATGATTTTTATCTACGTTTTTAACTTCAGCCCTAACTTAGAAATGTCATAACTTCTAGCTCAAAGCTCGGTTTAATCTCCTATTTTTTTAAAAGAAGCTTAATGTAGTTAGCTTCCCAAAAACATATATTAATAGGCCTAATTCTTTCTGTAACTTTCTGGAGAATTATTTGAGTGTTAGCTGTACAAAAGACAAACGTGTTCTCGGTGTTTTCGCGATTCTGGGAGTTTTCGGAAACGAAAACGTGATCCGTTTGAATTTTCGGAAAGCTAACACATAGATCTATAACATGCTTTAATCCTAAATTTTAATTCATGCTGAGATGGTACAGTATTGATTATTAGTAGGAGTTACTATTCGGCATAAGCATTTTGTGCACCCTTGTGTGTAATATAATGTTCTATTTGATTTTAACCCATGTTAATGTATATACATTATGTAATTAAATAGAGAATGCAAGCATGAGTAAATGGTTAAATAAATGATGTATGAGGTATAAGTATCCTATCTAATGTAAGCATGTATAAGTATGGCTTGTAATGAATATGTAGGTTCCATAGTATGTAATGTATGGTGCATATAGTGGTGCAAGAGAATAAATGAATGATGAATGAATGCAAGCATGAATATAATGTAATAATAGATATAATGTATGCAATATACAAGTTAATAAGATGTAATGTTCTATGTTAACACAAATCCTATATTACCTCATGTACCCCCTTATACTATGTTGACACTATCACACTTGACACATTGTTCACTTATACTTTGACACTCTTTGATATGTATACACTATGTATGCCCATTTAACCCTCACTTGCCCCTTTGCCATGTTCACATACACACACATAGCCTCTTAAATAAGTATTTATGAATATAGTTAACTTAGCTATGTATGTATATTATATATATGTTAGCATATTGTGTTGTAATATATAAGTTTATATAACTATTTGAAATGCCATGATTATAGACCTAATGTTGAATACCAATATATGCATGTGTATATACGTGTAGACATATATAGCTTAAAGTAATAGATTACCTAGTGTATATCCAATGTGAATTCTTGTCTATTTGAGTATTGAATAATTGCATGCTATATAGAGTTGGGTGTATGTTGGCTTGTATAGCCTTGTATTGATGTGTGCTTGCTAGGATAGTCTTGGTTAGGCCTAGTAAGACTTGCTGGGTACTTAGGACATGACCTAGTTTGACCTAGTTTGACTAGTGCAGTTGACCAGAGTTGACCAAGGGTTGACTTTGGCCTAGTTTGACCTAGATTCATGTAGAATACATTGTAGTGTTTTATATTACCCTTCTGGACATGTTGTGACTTGTGCTGTTCTAATTAGGAGCCAGACACCTCTTCTCGGACAGTATCTTTATCTTGGACATTCAGATATCAGGCGAGTACATTCTCTGATCATTTCATATCCTGCTTAGAATTATTTCCTGCATTAAATTACTTTACTTGTACTGTCATGTTGGTCACACGGATTGGTACTATACGGATCCCTTCTTGAGATGTTATCCTTAGGGAGCATCGGGTACTACATGTTATGTGCGTTTCACTTACATGATGTATCACTATGCTTCACAGGTTCTTTGATCACTTGTGACATATACTCTTATGATCACAGAGTCTCCTAGAATCTCCTATCCTATTTACTGGGTATCCTAGAATCTCCTAGAATCCCCATTTTTGAGACATCCATGTATCACCCTTCGGGGGCTTTGCGTGGAATCATAACATAACTTGGTTGGATCCTTGTGTATCGATTGGGGGTACGGGGGAGTAGAAGTAGACATGTGAATAATACCCAAGTAGTATCTTATCAGAATCTCTTATATAGTATCTTATCAGAATCTCCTATGCCATTTACATGTCTATATTGTACTCTGACTCACTAACCACATGTTAGTTCTCTATTTATAGTAGATATTTCTATTACAGCTCTCTCTCTGTTTACATACAATATTTCTTTCAGTACCTGTATCTTACTTTACTGTATGATTATATTTTCTAACCTGCTATGAACTGTTGAGATGTAATGTGCTCGCTCCTGTCCTGACTAGACCTGTTGATAAATTTTACAGATAGCCTGGAGGTTGCCTGCTAGCCTAGAGGAGACAGTAGAGGTTGCATAGATGCTAGGGTTTTTGCTTATAGTTTATTTTCAGTCATCTTGAGTTGTATTTATGGATTACTATATTTGGGTTTTGAGATATATTCTGAGTTTGTATCTTAGACACTTAGACTTCTATCTGTTGTATCTCTTTTCGATTTTATTTTTTATCTATCTTCCTTTATGCTCTACCTTAGATGTGATTGAGTTTACATTCTGCTATATCACCCCCATTCGGGGAGTATAAACTGTTTAGTCTTATATTGTTAGATGCATTGAGACCTAGGATAGCGTTCTACCGCCGACACTGTGGCGTAGACTGGACGTTGTTACGTTCTCGTGCCCTAACTCTAGGGTGTGGGTCGTGACAATAAGGCAGAGCGACCGTCGCTTTCCCGAGCCTCTACCGTCACCCCCCAGAATCAAAACTAAACAATCGTACTTAGATTGCTGTACCTAGGTTTTCGTCCCTAGGCTTTCTTTATACGAGCGAGTTTGTATTGTGAAGTAAAAGTCCAGTCCTCCCATATATATTGTTCTGTTCCTTTATAATCAATGGCAAACAGCGCAATCTATGCCTAAAATGATCACACAACAGAATAAAGGAAAACGCTTCTTAGCTAACCCTGTTCAAAATAAAGGAAAACATCCTTTGGTCTTTCCTCAAACTTCCCTGGTCTATGACTCAGAGGAAGATGTATCAGATTCCATTCCCGTAAACAGAGGTCCTTGGATCTCTGATACTGGAAAGAATACTGATCACAGAGGTATCTTGCCTACTCCTATGGGGTATGGCCAAGATCTTCCTACCTTGCAAATTTCAAAATCCAAACAAAGAAAATTGAAGGTATCACAAGCAGAGACACCAGGAGCAGAATTTTTAGATATACGCGCTTATCTCAATAGGCGTCAACCAATATCAGCTTTGGCAAAACGTAAGAACCCTATGCCAAAGGCCAATCTGTATCAAAAGCCAAAGTTTGAAAAGAGAGACCCTTCTACCTATGCTAATGATTTGAGTACATCTTGTACACTCAAGGAACCAAACATCTGAAGAATGTGAGACATGTTCCTAAATCATTAAGGAATATGTCACTCTGACTTCTTCTCGTCCTATGGTTGTAACTGATCTCCGGCAACGTCTTACACAAAGACGAGAAACTACGAAAATGCTTTCCTTACCTCCAAATCGTGCTTCAAATCGCCATTGTCTACATGAAGTTGTCATCAACTGTTGTTGCCAATCGGCTCGACGATCTGTCTTCGATCGTCTGAGCTATGCTTCAACTCCTGCGCATATAATAGAAGACGAAGATGAACTATTATATGCTTCTGTTAACATGACTTCTCAAGGCATTGGGAGTGGAAAAAGTCCAAGACGTAATGCATCCCGTAATCCTAGTCAACAATACTTAGACCGGATCCATGCATCCAGTGAAGGTGTCTTTCAATACACAAGATCAAGAAATTAACATTTGATCCAAGGTATCTTTAATCAAGAAGATCTCCCTATCACCCATATGGGAGAGGACTCTCTTTCAGAGTTTGATGCAGATAGTGAAAGTTCTGAACAAACTATCTCGTCAATAGCTGCAAGAGAAGTGACGGCATATGCCATTACAGAAGATTAAGATGCCTCTACATCAATCAGCCAAGAGCAACGAATTGTTGTACTAGAAGACAAATTAAAAACTATGGCAGAAATGGTTGCAAGCATGCACACCATAATGGTAGCTCAACATACAGTGCCTCCGATTGTAAACCCTATTACAAATCCGGAGCTTATAGCATCTTCTGTACCTGTTAGTCTGGGGGTACCGGCCCCTCAGGTCGCTTCTGTGCCAACTCAAGCTGATCCAAGTCAGTCTGGTGCTAGGGGTGGTAATTACCATGCTGTTTCTCCTCCTAACACTCCTAACCAGCCCACCAATTCTCAAACATCAGAGGATACTAATGAGGCTGTGAAACTCTTACGCACTCAGTTTGAGGCCTTCAAGCAGAAGGATGGCCTACAAAGATTGGGCATCAAGCAACCATATCCTACAGAGTGGAAGGAAGTTCCATTTTCTCCTAAGTATAAACTCCAAACCATTATGCTGTTTGATTGTAGCACTTCTCCAAGTCAGTACATCAATCATTTTGAAGTGATGATAGTTCAATTATAGCCAAATGATGCTCTCCTTACCAGAGTGTTCGTCGGTTGTTTAGCCGGTACAACATATGACTGGTATCGTAGCAAACATGATGGTTGTATCACTTCTTTTGCTGGTTTCAAACAAATGTTCTTGGAATAATTTTATGAGGGAGCCAACGACATGACAATGTCTGCCCTCATTAAAATTAAACAAAGACATAATGAATCCACAGAGAGTTTTATTAAAAGATTTCGCCGAGAGGCACTCAAAATGCCTTTAGGTACTCCATCTGCTGTAACAATAGACACTTGTAAATTAAACTGGTTGACTATTATCAGTATGTGGACGGGATCTACACAATTCTAGGATTGGCCTTCTTTCATTGTTAATGCAAAGGCGGCAGAAGTGAGCGCTGAAAAGTTCAAGCAGTTAAGAGTTCAGATGACTCACCCTAACCAAGATGAACATTCTACACCTGGGGGTAGTAATCGCCAGAATAACTGCAAGAATAAAGAAACATTGGCCATCAATCTTAAAGACAAAGAGTCTTTGGATGTCAATGTTACTTAGCGGCATCCACCCCATTAGCACCATTGCAAAAGTCAACTCGTCCAAAAGAAGTATTCTTTCGATGAAGATGATACGTTGAGCATCTTCGATTGCTTGATCAAAAGCAATAATCTTCAGCTTCCAGAAGCAAAGTGACCAGAAGAAGTTGGTAAAACTGATCACCCTAAATACTGTGTTTATCACAAATTCATAGGGCATCCAACCAGAGCATGTTTTGTGCTCAAGGGCAAAATCTAAGAGTTGGTCAACTCTGGAGCAATTACTCTACAGCAGGACGAGAAAACAGTGACTGCTAATGTGGTTTCTCTCCAATTTGGCAATTTTCTACCACAACTCGTACAAGATGGAGCTGTCCCCATTCCAAAGACTACTTTAGAAATTATGAATATCTCGCCTCCTCAAAACGAAGGCCTTGTTCCGATGACAACTGACAAAGGAGAGATTATACGGATTCATCCAGATCTGGTTGCAGAATTTGAAATGCCTTTCTCTTTTAAACAAAACAAGCATTCCAAGTCTAAATCAAAGAACTGCAATATGGTATCCTTTGAACCATTAACAGAAGAAGAAATTCTAATGGATACTAGATCTGGAAAACATTATCTTCGGGAGTATTCCGAAAATCAAGAAAACCCTACTCTATCCCCGGATGCTCTTCCTCCATCATCTTCTCCTGCTGAAGATACACCGTCTACATCTGAGCCAGTGGCCGAACCATCTCCTCCTAAACCAACATCAGCAGACAAGGGAAAGCAACCTGTTCGCTTTGATAAAGCATTAAAAAAGTCATCATCTCTTGGACTTGAAAAGCCTTACAATTTTGACATATTGTCTCAATTGGCCAATACTCCAGCAAGATTGTCAATCTTTGAACTTTTACATCTCTCAAAAGAAACTTGTGAGACGTTAAGTGAAGCTTTGATGCAGGCTGACACCTGCTTAACCCTTCTCAAGAAGCCTGAAAAGGAGCCAGTCAGCTGTGCACATTGTCATTGTGTATTTGAGTTAATGCCCAATATCACCTTTACACAAGATAACATGTTGTTAGAAGACAATCGTCATGATCGTCCTCTCTATTTTATGGGATAAGTGGATACCATGAAAGTCGACCGTGTTCTGATTGATCCCGGGTCTGCACTTAGCATCATGCCAAAGTACTTATTGGACGCTTTGAAAATCCCAGTATATAATCTTTATACTACTATTACTACCATCCTGGGATTCAATCAAGAAAGAAGTGAACCTTTGGAGAAGATACGCCTAAAACTTCAAATTGGTAATCTTCGTACAAAGGTAACTTTCTATGTTATTGACAATTATGGCTCATACAATGCTTTATTAGGAAGGCCATTCCTCCATAAACACAATATTGTACCCTCTACACTCCACAAATGCTTCAAATATGTGGATAGTAATGGAGAAGTCCAAAAAGAGATTGCAAATCTGAATCCTTTCAAAGAAGTTGAAGCATATTGCAACGATTCTCGTATGTACAAAGAGGAATTCATGAAGGTGGTACTAGCAATGGACAGAGATGAAGAACAGAAGAGTATACCTAATGATACTCTGGTAGTTCCAGTCAAGGGACGTACCTCCTGTCCTCAGTCTTTCCAACCACTGACTATTTATCTACCTTCCCATGAGAAGCGACCTAAAGGTGATAGTCAGGAACAAAGGGAGCTCACCTCTTCTGAGCCACATGTAATCGATCTTCGTCGCAAGAAGCTTCCTCTTCTTTTTCGTTATTCTTTTCCCCCTCTTGTCATCAATCTGACTAAGCCTACTAAGGCTAAAGTCCCTGTTGTAAATGATGGTGTAAAGATCAATAAAGCATCTCCTTTATAGTATACTGATGTCTTTTACTATACTCAGTGTTATTAGGATATGCTAGATAACTTTAAGCCACTTATAATAGAAGTCGCATCATCTCGACGAAATGTGGTATCACTGGATTCAATACAAGAGTGGTACTTCTTAGTACCGTCTCGAAAGAAAGATGAAAAGCCTATATTCTTCAATAAGAGAGAAGAACCAAAAATCATGCTCTATAATGATGATAGAGATGATACAGGAAGGCTACAATTACGACGCTATAGTCCACAATCTAAAGCCATTATCCGTAAAATGGGCTATGATTTCAGAATATGTCTCAACAATGGTAAAGGAAGACGAACCCCTCTTCGTATTGCTGTTCCAAAAAGAAAATCACAATAATACCATAGTAAAACGAAACGAGGACTAGGTTATATGTCACCACTTCCAACTCTAGAACCTTCTGAATCTGATGAAGAAGAACGTTCAAATTCTTCTGATTCTATCTCATGGGACTCTGATACCAGTATCGGTCATATTCATAAGGCGATAGTATCTTCTAATATGGTGTCCGCCGAATTCTCAGAAGACGACGAAAGTGACATTGAAGAAGCTCCTGAAATGGATCCTTGGGTACAAAGGATGGACAATCACTGGGAACTTCATTTTGAACAATGAGAACCACCTACTGAAGATCAACTGGTCCAAGTTGATATTAGAGAGAAAGGTATATCACGACCAATCTTCATCAGCAAAAATCTCTCAGAAGATGATAGACAAGAATTACTTCACCTTATTCGTGAATACATTAACGTCTTCGCCTGGAGTTACGAAGATATGCCGGGATTAGATTCTCAAATTGCAACTCACAAGCTTAACATCTTGCCGAATGTCAAACCGGTCAAACAACAACAACGACGATTCAAGCCTAAAATGATGGATGTAATTGATGATGAAGTCAAAAAGCTTATAGCTTGTGGCTTTATCAGAGAAGAACAACATCCTGACTGGGTGGCCAATGTCATTCCTGTCCTGAAGAAGACCGAAAAGGTTCGACTTTGCATAGACTTTCGGGATCTCAATGATGCTTGCCCCAAAGACGAATTCCCTCTCCCAATTACTGATGTTATGGTTGATAATACATGTGGATCCGAATGGATGGGTTTTCTGGATATAATCAAATCCGGATGAATCCTGAAGATGAGAAACATACTTCGTTTCGTACTCCTCGGGGTGTGTAATGTTATACGGTCATGCCGTTTGGCCTTAAGAATGCAGGTGCAACTTACCAGCGGGCTATGAGCACTATCTTTCGAGATCATTTACGAAAGACTGTCGAATGCTATGTTGACGATATTGATGTCAAAAGTTGTCTCAAAGGAGATCACATTCAAGATTTAATGAGCCGGCATCTTTTATTTGAAAATTGAAGTGACTATTAGCTCATTCACTTTCTTTGATTTATCATTCATTGGACATTTATTGTCTCTTATTCAAATAATTTGAATTCACGTCCTTTTATACCTCTGAATTTCGATTATTTATATCAACAACTTGTCATATCCTTATTACCTCTGATAAAGTTGTCCATTGAAATAACAGTATTGCTAAATTTTATATTCTGCCACATCCACATTATCTCTGAGCAGATATAATGAATATTGTTATTTTACAAAATCTTGAAATATATCACATCCAGTACCTCTGAATATATTTTCTATTCTATTACTTATATCTATAACAAGATATGCAACAAGTAATGGAACCACATAAAAGTTTTTACTATTTCTTTTCTGAAAAAGAAGAAAAAAGAGTACATTGAAGAAAAAAAAAGAACAACAACATTTGCCCATTTTTCACTCTGAAGGATAGATGATAAGTTCTGTAATTTGTTTATTCAGAATTTGAATTCTTCCGTCACAAGAATCTAGCACTCTTTGCCAAGCTTCAATTCGTCCTGATTCCCGATCAAAAGGTTGCAGAGCAGCAGTTCGGCATTTTAGCTCTTCATTCTGAAGATGTTCGAATTCTTTCTTTCGATCCTTCAAAGTATCCACCTGTTCAACAGCAGATCGATACAGCTGATTTTCTTGTTCTATGTTTTGCTCAGTATTTTGGAGTTCTGCCTGAAGTCGAGCAATTTCGGCTTTTAGATCAACAGCATTTTTCTCTTCTTCTATAGCCTTAGTCTTATGATTCTCAACAACAACAGTTACGTCAGAGATTTGAACATCTAGCCCATAAGACTGTCTAGTAAAAGCCAGCAGGAATGTCTCAAAATCAGCTTTACTAATCTCTATTTTTTGGACCATGGTTTCATATTTCATGTTTACAAGCAGCTCGATATCTCCTCCTTTCAGCTCCTTGTAAGCCTTAATTGAACTCTCTAGTTCATCCAAAATATGTTCTAAAAATGAAGCTTGAGCTTCGTCTCCTTGACTCCGAATGCCTTCAATTAAGAATGTGGTGGGAGTTCTAACAGTACTAAAAGGGACATCTTCTCTTTCCATAACTCTATGAACTAGAGGCTCAGATACGTAAAGAAGACTTTTGTGAAAGAGGTCACTACAAATTTGTTAGTCGCCAGGGCCCCTGGAGTGGCTACTATATTTGAAGAAGTCCTCACAGCTTTAGCAGGAGGGGGTATTTCATCCGGAGCACTAATATTGGAAGAGCTTCCTTCCCCGCTACAGTCCTCGTGGGTGCTGCTACAAATTACATATGTTATGACTCATAATGTTGAAGATGCAATAACAAATCATTTACAATGGAGAAACTTACTTGGGCTGAGTACATCATGAGGAATTTCAATCGTCTTAGCTGTCTCAGACTGAATTTTAGACAGAGTCTCTGTAGACATGGCAGCCTGACTACTCCCTGTTCCTGATTCAGTCGAAGGTGGTAAAGTTATTGGAGTTTCATTTATTTTAATTATCTTCTTAAGCACTTCAAGTAGCTCAGTGGTTGTGGATTCCTTAACTCCAGGAAGATTGACAGGTTTTGCATCCCCCTCGTCTGTAATAGGCGAAGGATTTTTATCAATTGGGATTTCTTGTGATGGTGAAACATTCGCTAAAGTTTATTTTTTTAGCAATGTTATCCCAATCTTTATCATAAGTCTCATCATCGAAATCACAACCATTCAATGCATTAATCACTGCTTCTCCTGAATGAGTAGATATTTGAGCTTGAGAAGTACCTTGCGGAAGTAGATCTTGTTTCAGAGAGGAAGCTTTTGGACTCATAGGAGTTGGAGAGGGAACCGTTATCCCTGCTGCAGCAAGTACATTGGCCGGAATATTTACTGTCACAATAGCAGGAGAAGGACGAACAACTATTTAAGCAATAAAAAAAGCAATTTAGAGATACATATCTTTGGTAAAAGTTAATCCAGGAAGATATTTCACATCTTCGATAATACCTTCTTGAGATGGTTCCTCTTCAGCGATGTCCAACCTTCTTCTAACTTTTTTGAGTATCGGTGTGCTTAGCTCTGCAACAGCCCCGATATGAGTACCTTCTGGATCAATCAAGGAAGCAGAAGTTCCTTTCCCAGTAAGCATCCCATGTTTTTGAATAGAAGAAGGAGTAATATCCTTCTCTCCTGATAAAGAACTAAGAAGTAGCTGTTTTGATTGAGAACGAGTTGTTCTCGTGGTCACTGGTTCATTGGTAACCAGTGATGTTCTTTTCTTCTTCTCCGGAGCCCTTGGATAATTAGGAAGATTATCCCGTTGAGGAGAGACTGTTGTCTCCTTAGTCTTTCTCTTCTTCAGACCTTTGACAAGGGATTTGTCTTTCCGCATCTTTAGAGATATATCTATGGGATCTTGAACCGAGTCAGCAAAGTTTATTAAAATTGATGCTTACTGGGGTACATCAGCAGGTTCCATGTCTTCTATATCTCGAAAAAACTGAAGAGTGCGTTTTTCTTGTTTAATTCTCTTTTCAGTTGCAAAGCTATGTGAGGGATGGAAGTTTTCAGCAAATGTGTTTGCTGAAGTGTAAAAGTTTACATATGAATATAATATACGCGGACCTGGGGAAAGTTTATAAGGCATGGAAAAAATAGCCTTTGTGCCCCGAGCATTATAATAATTCGAAGCTCTAGCCCCATCAATGAGATAGCCTGTAGCTTGGAGGCAAGTGGTTGCATTTCCTACATGAAGTTGATCATATCCGAATTATCATGCAAATCGACTCGGCAAATACGGCTCCAAACAGCATTCTTCCTCAAATCTATAAACTAAGTGGGACGGTCGGATTATTTTGAGCCAGAAAAAGATATTTGGACTTAAACGGAGTGTTTCTTCGGGTAAATCCATCATCTGTGGAGGCATGGTATCATACCCTGTAGGAGGCCCAATACACTGAAAGAAAAATCTTGATCCACTGTTCAGAGCAAGTCGACATTCTGTAAGAGCAGTGTATTTCCAGTATGCATTAGCAAAATGCCCAATAAAATCTCCATCAGGAGGTCCCATATCCGGGTCCATCAAGCAGGAATGGTGTAGTAGTAACCATCCAAACAAATAAGTGAATGGCATTTCTGTACGGGGAAAATCCGATCGATTATTATTTTCTTTCAGCATAGTATCCACAAAAGAACGTAATTCTGCGTTCAGGCGACAGGTCATGGCTGAAAGCAGATCCATTTTGTATCCAAATATAAGATGTGTCGCAGCGAATAGGACACCCCGATGAAACCTATCAACTTCACTAGCCCCTGGAACTACAAAGCGTCGGAGCCATAAATATAAAAAGCCTGCCAACTGGGCTTCTGGAGACATAGGTCTGTAACCTTGTCGAAGATAACTTTGAAGAACGTCGCCAGCCTTGAACTGACCCGAGTCCTCAGTCAGAGTGATATCCCCATGATTATGCTTCTCCATCAATAATTGTATATCACTCCTATCAAAAGGTTCAAAGAAACAGGGCGTACAAGCTTGACTGTCCAGTGGCTTGTCCTCCCACACATGACCCAGGAACAGATATGGCATCCATTTTGTAATATAATAAGTACCCGCAGTGGCACTTTCATAATAGAGCGAGCAAATTTTGTAGTGGCACAACAGACCTTAAAAAACTGTGATCATTTGGGGATTCTTTTCTGCTAGAGCATCTAATTCATCATTTATGGGTACATATTCTTCATATGGGTTGTCACCCATCGGCAGATGAGAGATATATTCCATCTCGTTAAGAGCAAACCCTATTTCTCCATGAGGTGTCATGAAAGTCCCAGTATTTTTGTTATATCACTCTAACAGAGCCAAGAACATGTGAGGATTTGGATAAATACCATACATCGTAGTACATATAGGATTGTAGAGGCCCAGATCAATGAGCCTGTCTTTGAATTCCTCCAAAATCCATATGGACAAGCTACTCCAACGTTTCATTCCAGGGTTTACCAGGTATGTCATTCGTATAGCACGGTCTGGATATCTTCCCTCAGCTTTTGCAAATATATTTGCAAAAATGGGCACTCTGACTGGAAGGAGCAGCGAGGAGTCCTCAGGAGGAATACAGCTCGGTCTTAAACCTCTTAAGTGTGTGCTATATTTCTCAGAAGTACTATAAAAAAGGTCTCTGTTCTGTGGACCCATTTTATAACAGATTTGGCCGACTCTTGCTTGTTGAAGAGGAGTCAAATCCCATGCCATCCTCCTGGGATAGCTAGCAAAAGCATACTGAGATAATACGATGGACTTGGATATTTCTGTCAGATGTATGGCATTATTTCCCTTTAAGAAGTATCTCGTCTCTTTTCTTGCCTTAGGTTGGGAAGTCTTCTTGATTGCATCTCCAAATAGAAAGGCAGGTTTCTTGTGAACTGTAGTATCCAAGCTCTGCAGAGGTTCACTGTTCATTATGTTCAAAAGGATTTGATCGTCCTGATTTACGAGAAGACTCTTTCGTGCTCCAGGGCCCTTCGAATGAGGAAAAGTGACGTGAGATAAATTCTCTCTGTATTCTAGGATATTAAAAGTTGAAGCAAACTTCTCTGCATCCGGGTCTTCCCTGAGATTGACTGCAGAGAGATGCATAAATATAAATTATTAGAAACAAAAATGAAGATGTATGATTTCTTATATCACACAGATTTTCTGAGTTGTGCCATGAGATGTATTGCGCGAGACTTAAGTTACACGATATATCGAGTTGCGCGGCAACCCAAGTTGCGCCACATAGTATGTTGTACGAAACTCAAGTTGCGCCACACCTCAGGTTGTGCCACAATTTTTATTGTGTGCAAACGGTATTCGTAAAAACAAACACTGTTCAAAGAGAGAGCGATCACACCCTAAGAAGGGGTGACGCAAGGTTTATGATGCACCACACTCTAAAAAGAGGGGCACAGATCAATTATTGATAAAATCACAAAAATTGAATCAGCTCGTCCTTAATCACCTTCTATTGCTAGATTAGCTGTCTCTCGACGAGATGAAGGCGGTACATATTGTGGCATATGGGTTGGTGGAACACGAGTTGAAGAAGTGGCGATGGCTTTTCCCTTTTCAGTAGTAGTCCTTTTTGGGGCCATGTCGTCAAGAAGATGATCAGAGAAGAGGGTTGCAAAAGCTTTCTCAGAAGATTAAAAGTGAAAGTAAAGAATCACAGTGGAATAAACAGGGATTATTTATAGCCAGAAAATCAGAATCCTAACAGTCATCCTGAATCGTGCATAACAGATTGCATTGATCGACGCAACCTGACTTAGTCAAAACTTTTATAAAATTCAAAGTATTCTAAAACTTTATAATGTCTTTAAGTTTTGAAAACTTTGAAGAGGGTCTTGTTGAGCCTAAAAATCAAGTTGTGCCTTCAATATACTGATCAGTGATCAAGTTGCGCCCCAGAAGTCAACTTGTGCCACTGATATGAAGCAGACTGCACCACCGATCAGATTGTGCCTGATATCAGATTGTACACAATCTTTTTGCGCCAAAGCCTACGTGACATCTGACACTTAATGGTCATCATTATCTGACCATACTGACGACTAACACAACAGAGAACGAGGAAAATCTCTTCGAATCCCGTGAAGTGTGCCGCTCAAGGAAAAGTTGGTGGACAACTGTCCTGTATATTTCGTGAGTTGCGCCCAGGCGCAATCTAAACAAAATCCTTAGTTGCGCCTGGGCGCAAAATGAACGACTTTTACTCAGAAGCCGCCACGTGTGTAGGCGCAGCTCAAATCAAGCGCAGGTTGACTTATTGACTGAAGCTCGCGCAACCTGATAAAGTTGAGACAACTTATATTCTAAAGCAGGATGACGTGGCGCACATGCCACTAATCTCTCAAGACGTATCTACTATCTTGTACACGACCACGCGCATCTCAATCATACGATGCCACGCGTCTAAATATAGTTAGTACACGATTGACAACTGAATGGAAGTTGGCACAACAGGAGGTTGGCGGAATCCAGTATGGCGCAATCCAGCCTTGTGCACATCAGAATAACTGCTAAAACAGTTATTTCCTGAACTCTATAAATAGAGTTTCCAATCATCACCAAGAGGGATCAAGAGCTCTTTTAAAATTGCTGCTGCATTCTCCAGAGGCTACAGTCTTCAAGTTCACATAGTCCAAGGGATAAAGTGATCGTCTTCTGATCAGATTCCTAAAGTTGTACTTCTCCAGAATTCATTGTACTTTGTACTCTTCTACAAGTTTGGAATAAAATAATTTTTTGTTTTTTGCAAATATTATGCTGAAGGAAGAGCCATGGTCGATGTGAATACAATCGACCTTGATGGCACCAATATACCCTACACGGTACAGAGGTCTATTATCCCGATTATTCTTCAGCAACATGTCTTGTTGAGTGAAAGTGATATTCGGGATTGTCTCGACCGTACTGTGGCAATATGGGCAGGTGGTGGGATCCTCCTTGGGTAGTTGGACCTGGCTGAGGAAAGAATCAGCTTTCAGTAACGCCTCGCTGAGGGCGTCCTGGGTTTCTTATAGATACGAAGGAGCTCGAAAAGCGATAGCCTGACTGGAGTATTGGCCAATTGTGCTAATATGTTAATATTATAGGACTTGATCGACCCCACTGCTGAGTCTTTCCTCTGAGGTTTGTCATACCGAAACTCTTTCTACTTCTTCTTCTGCTTATCTGCTGTAGGAGATTGAGATGGACCTGATTCTGAAGTATCAGGTACGGTAGCAGTAGCAAGCGAAGGTACTTCTTCATCTAGAGCCTGGTTATCCTCTCGCTGGTGAGCCGAGCGAGTGGTAACCTGGGCATCGTTGGTCGAGACAGAAATCGTACGATATGACTTAGATTTCTTCCCTTTAACAAAGAGCATTATGGGTAGCATCATGTTTGGGGCAAGATCATGATGGACCCACATAACTTTGCCTTGCGATATCAAAAGTAGAATGAAGACCTGAGCATTATCTTGGGCCGATGGAAGGTTGACTACTTCCATCATCGTCTTGGAGATGGGGACAGCACCATTTAGGGCTTCCGTCTTCGGGAAGCTACCAAATTGGAGGGTCGCCATATTGGCAGTAACCGTCTTGTCCTTGTAGTCAAGCGAGAGGACTTTAGCATCAATGAGCCTTTGAATCTACTTTTTTATAATACGTACCAGTCACGTGTTGAGTGGTGGACGTATTAGTAGAAATGATAGTACCTGGGATTGTCCACTTTTTCTACTTTATCGGGATGCTTGGGAGGTGGGAGTTACAGCTTTTCACCCTCCATCAGTACGTTGAAGAGCTCCAACACATCTTTATCGTTGAAGGAATAGTTTTCTTTTATTTCGATGCTTCTGTCGGCTTCTGGTTGACAGATATTGAACCTTTGGAAATATTGACAGTCAGGGCTTGTTTCCCTTTCCGTCTTTGTTAGTGTTGGTAGGGTTATTGTTAGACGAGTGTTTTCCTTTATTTTTGAGTGTAGAAAACTCAGTCCTAGCAAGTGCGTGTCCCGAGCTTTTTTTTGCACTATCCACACCGGTAATAAAAGACGTTTATTCTGTGCATGGAGCATTGTGCCAGAGCTTGATTGTGGAAAGCATATTCTGGCAGTAAGAATCCATAAGCACATGCTTGGGCACACCAGGTAGAAGCCTGAGTGCTGCTTAGCGAAAGAGATAGATATAAACGTGTACAGGCTCCTTTTCTTTCTGGATAATGTCTATGAGAGAGGACATCATCATGTCCATTCTACCATCATAGAATCGAGAGAGGAAGAGACGCTTCAAATTGTCAAAAATGAGATGCAGTTGTCGGGAAGACTACAGAACCACTAATATGCTACCCCTTGCAATGCCCCAACGAATAGATTCATGACCAAGGCATCGTCCTTTGGTGGATGTCGCATCACAGAGACGAAGTACCTCAGATATCGACGGGGACTCTTTTCTATCAAATGGTGTAACAGTTTGTGGCTTGTACATAGGAGGATACAGCACGTTGTCCCACTCAGGAGGATATGGTTGCCAAATCCCCAGCTTTTGAAGTAATTCGTGCTTCTTTATGGCATCAAAGCGAGCGTACAACTCTTTGAGATCCTGCTATATATCTTCTAAAATTGGTGGATCAGATAACCGTAACAGTGTATGGTGCACGACAGGAGATGGCACATGAGGATGTGCATTGGATTCCCCATTTATTTCTGGATCTTGATTTGCTGGAGTAGAAGCATTGGGTATCAACTTGTCCTTGATTTCTAGAACCACAAAAATCAAGGCTTATATGGTGTCAGCCAATGTGGTGAGGCGGCTTTCGAGAGCCTCTATACGATACAGGTGATTCGAACCTTCGTTGTCCTCCGTATTATCGTCCTCCATCATGTATACCGATATTATATAGTGAAAAATGGAAGGCATAGTAGATTTTTTGCTTTCGGGCTCAAACCCTTATGTTTCACCATCTTGGGGGAAGATAGGCAAGTTGAGGTCATCTTCTGATTCGAAGTAGTTGCTACCCCCAGCTTGTTGATAGCTTGTACCCCCAAAGGCGTCGGTCTCAGTCCCGTACACACCTTCGTCTGCGTGGGATGATGGGTTGTCGTGGATCATGGGGCGTTGGCTACCCCCAGCCTGTTTTGTCGATGGAGTGATAGTCCCCTGCAGTGATGACTTAGTTTTAATGCGAGTGTATTGGAACACATCCCTGCTGGGCACCACCAGCTTGCTGTCTCAAGGTCGGCCTTTTAAGTTGGATGCACAAGCCGAAATAGGAGAATTCTTGGAGATCTTGTGGAAAGATATGCTCTATGCAATATTGTATGAGACGACCAGGAGTTCATCCTCGTCTTCTATTGGCACCCTATTGCCAAGTCGTTGTTGAATAGGTACCGCTGGTCGTAGTCGTTGAAAAACTGATTGCCTTGGTGGAGAAGCTGCTATTTGGTTACAGCAGTAGTTAATGGTTATGTTAGCACAAGTATGCCCTGAGGCGGGCATATTATACGTAACAGAGACCTTTCCTGCCTTACGTCTGTAAGAAATCACGTTACTTGTTGAGAAATCACGTTACGAAAGTAACTGGGAGAGGTATTCACATCTACACTCACTTCGCGTGTATAGCCATACTATGCATGAGTGAAGATGTGAAGAATATGCTCCTCGACTAAATTCATGCACATGACATGCTTAGATCGTGAGCAGAAGATTGCTTGTGATACAGACACACTTCACGTTCGTAGCCACACTGCTCACATAAGTTTGTCATCACAATATTTGCCTCCTGACTTGGTTCCTATGCGTGAGCACCCAAGTAACATGGGGACTGAGAGAACTGTTTCGGTCGAGGCATCGAAGCATTCGAACCAATTCAGTACAGGTTGCCGTCAACTGCGCGTATTACGGTCAACGCATGCTTTTGGCTAACTATTGTCATAGTACGTTGATCGCGCGAAGTACGTGCTATTTTCGATTTTTTCGTAGTATCCCTAGAAGGTGTATAGTATACAAAGTGCAACATGGCCCTACCCAAGAGGTAGGTAAGTATGTCGAAGACAGAGGTCCCTTCCTGTGCAGCCATCTTCGTACATGGGTGGGGTACTGCGTCGTTCTTCTTCGGTTGCACCTTCGTTCGACGTGCAGCCTGAGAGTGGCAGCCTTCGCTGTGCTTCCCAACAACTGGGGTTGTTTGAGAAATTATTATAGTAGTGGATGAAGGCGTGTTAAATATCCATGAGTTCAAAGGAGCCTGGAGCGTATCTCCTTCAGTCTCGTCGTTCGGTGCAACAACCTTGGGCATCAGGTGCGTTGAGTCTTCTTTAGCTTTACTAGCCGCTTCGAAGGACTCGAATTGCCTTCAAAGAGGGGTTCTTCGAAAGCTTGCTGATTGAAGCGTACGACCAGTATCTTTTGAGAAGATCCAAGCAGGTTATTATCAGATTACGTCACTATCTTTTCGTCGGAGGAGAAGGACGTTTCCAGCAGAGTTGCCATTTTGTTTGCCATGAACAAAAGTTATACAAACTTTTTGTATTTCTAACAAGAGAAGTATAAAAGATTCCTAAACAGGAAATCTAAGAACAATTTTGATTCTACGAAAGTGTGACGAGGAAGATAAAGCACTGTAGTGGCTCATTTACTCCGTTGACGATCTAACGACAAGAAAAACCTGCTCTAACTCTCTAAATGTTTGTGAGTGGTAATCTAGGTTTGCCAATCAAGAACAGTCGAAGACTCTGAATGAAGGAGAACTTCTTCTACTTATAGGTATGCACAAAAATGATGTGCATAGGGGTTGTTGGCGCGTAGGAGCGATGTGCGTACCAAAAATAGTTGAATTTGTTGTAACTGCACCGTTGGAGCTACTGCTGAGCTAACATGTGGCAGTTGTTAAGATTTGTATGTTGCTGAGATCTGGTGGTTAGCACTGATTCATAAACATTGTTAGCCCAATGATTATATCGTGTTTTTGAATATGGCTAATCAATTAAGTTTAACATAATGATGTCACTAATATTCATATACTCACTATCAAGTTGCTACTTAAACTTAGCATTGTCCTAATTGTTCTATATCATATTGCTATGATTGTATTATACTGCAACATATTATTTTGCTTGTCTAACATGTATTTATAGACATGCAGTACGCATGATCAAACATGATCAAACCAGGACATATGCAATGGAGAATTAATGATAGGCCAAAACCAGCGTCATATAAGAAGATTTCTATGAACTGCCTAGCGACCTATCCGGGGACTCACATCGGGGGTCCCACTGCCCGGTCAGCGGACAAGGGTCGAGGGGGCAGCGCCCCCCATGGGGGTTCGGGGGCGAAGCTCCTGAAAGATATTTAGATTTCCAGATCTGTATATCTTTGGACGACTGTTGTCAAGAAAAAATACGTTTTCAGGTCTGCTCAATATCAGAAGAAAGACGTCATCAAAGGGCTCTTAGTTTTCCTATTTATTCCAAGTCTGTAATTTTCAATTTATTGATTCTAGGAGAATGTGTATGTTGAGTCGTACTACGTTATCTCAACCCCTAGACAAATCTCTCCAAGCTCTACCATACAAACATACCAATTCCTGAACCAAACCAAACCAAACCACTGTAGCACATTAAGAACTTATGTCCCACAAAAGACAGAGTTTGGACCGAAATCTGCCTTAGGCAGAACTCGGGCCAAACTCTGCCCCTGATTTTTGGCACCCTAATTTTTAGGGCCTGCTTGATACAAGCTGTCCAACGTTCAAAAATTTGAATTCTTGGAAAAGAATTTGGGCTGAACTCTACCTCCCCAGAGTAGTATAAATAGATCTTGAATTATCACATTTCAAATCATCTCTTACCTTCAAATATTTAAGCCTTCTGAGCTCTACTACTCTAAGCTCCACTCTTTCATATCTCCTAAGCCCCAACTCTCCTTAGCCTATAATGCTCAGTGCGATACCAGCTAGAAGAAGTGTACAAAAGTGAAAGAAAAGACACTTGGACAATTTTAAGTTTTGCCTCTGTGAAGTTGAAAGAAGTTGGCGTGCTCTTCTGAGTAAAGCCACGTGGTTGTGCCCTATTTCACAAATAGTGGATTTCAATCCTTAGCAAGAGTTCTCAAGCCTGGGCTAGTCCTCTACGAGGAAAACTAGGTTAAATTTTTTATATTTGTGTATGCTCTCCTTATCTCTATTTATTTCTGCATTTATCTCTGATTACTTAATATCTTGATAGTTGTTCTGTGGAGTTGAGCTAGAGTTATTTTTTAATTAGTGATTATCAACACAAACTCTATTCACCCCCTCTAGAGTTGTCTACACGTAACTTTAAACATGACTGAGTCAATGCCACATGTCGTGTGTACATCACTCGAACATCTCATTCAGTTTAAATAAACTGGATTTGATATCATTTATAGACATACGATTGCCATACTGGCCACGTGGTCTTCTTTTGACAAATGCCATGTTATGATTGAGCTGCATGCTGTTGGGGGCTGCGCTTTTGGTTATCAACAAGGCTGCACTTTTAGATATTTTTGAGGATGCGCTTCAGGATGCCTCGAAGGCTGCGCTCCTTGGAGTTGCATTGGTAGACGTGCCATTGACTGACAGCTGTCAACTAATATCTGGCAACTGACAACTCGATATTTGTCAATAGTTATCTTCTGATACTTTGTTTGGTGTGATATTAATGCTGAAGGGGCAGCATATTATATATACCTTATTTTGAGCATTTATGGATCCCCAGGCTACTGTGCTTTTGGGACGTTGAGTCGCTGCACATTTGGGGTGTTTTGAGCCACTGTACTTATGGGGTGTTGAGTCAATGCCTCCCTAATTTTTGCCACTATGAGGGGCTCGAAAAGTGGTGACTAAAAAGACTTAGTCAGAGGCTTCAATGAATGAGATTCATTATGATAAATTTTATGTTCATCCAATTAACTTGGACTCTTTGACTTGCTGCCACGTGGCGTGTGGGTGGACCACACATAGCCTATAAAGGGGAGCTTTTGAGGAAGTCATTGTTCATTACTTCTTGGTACTCCTCTGTCATGTTCGATCCTGCGACTTAGCTTCCGACTGTCGTAGTCCTCACATAAGTCAACTGTTGGTTGTAGATCTCTTCGTTCAAAGAAGTTGCAGTCTTGGTGCAGGACAACTTCAGAGTTTGAGATGTAGTTGAGCGTTTGGCATGATGGATTCGAATCTGAACAACATCTTGGCTTTATTCTGCTTCAGAACATCGAGACGTTGACTACAGGGTTTGGGTTGATTGCCGACCCTTCGTTATGCTGGAAGAGCCACAGGTTGGCTGATGAAGAGGACACTCGCTCGTTGACAAGGAAGTGATTCGCTGTGACGAGGAAGTGCCTCTCTCTAGAGAAGAAGGCTGTTGCGCACTTGTTGGCTGCACACTTTAGGCTGAGTAGATAATGTTTATATGTAATCATGAAGAATCTATAACAGACCTCTGGAATCATGATTTAATAAAGCATTTTTTTCATGTACTGTGCTTTTCTGTTCTTTGATGTGCGCATCAATTTTGTGTCTCCTGCACTTTATAGATGCTGCAGTTTTTCATGCTTCTACAGGTAGTACTTAGGCTTCTTAGAGAATCTAAGACTACAGTCAGAAGTGACTAGCATTCCTTTTAATTTCTTGGAAATATATCCTTCTATGAATTTTGTAATAGAACCATAACTACCCTTTTTATTACCAACTTAATTTTATAAGTTGGGTAGTATCTTGAGCAAAGTATATTCCAGTCTTAGAATGTGACGTCAAATAGGAGCACATTGGTAACTGTGCCCAACATCCTTTCGAGAAAATCCATTATGACTAGTTGTATTTGATTTCTTCTGGTAAACACTTTTATCATATTTCTCCCTAGCTTATTTTTAATTTCGAAGACAAAATTCTTTTAAGGTGGGTAGAATATAAAACCCCTATTTTTTAATTATTTTTATTATTTATTTGTCTTAAATAGTGATTTTTAGATTTTATATATTTTAAAATAAATATTTATTATTATATATAGCCTTACTCATGCTTAAGAATGGGGATGCATGTTGACTATGAGTTATGGCATGGCCAGTGTAGTCGTGTGCCATGACTAGCATATTAGTTGTGGTATAGATGGCCTAGCCATATTTATGTCCCTTATGGTAGTAAGTCAAGTTGTGGCTTAAAACCATATTTATGGCATAAATAATTAATTATATATAGAAGCTTTTGACTTTTTAGGAGACCCGGTTGCATGAAACTAGCTCAAACCTAACCAGAACTAAACACAAACCCCTGTAGACATGTAGTGAATACAAATACCTCCATGTGTGTGTGTGTACATATATATAAATTAATATGTTTCTATTTATTTATAGAAAATATCTATGCATATAGTCCTAATTGGCATTAGTCTAATTTGACCCAAAGTCAAAGTAAATCCCAATTAGGCTTGGATTGCATCTAAGATACACCCATATATACATAAATTTTATATATATTTAGATTTTTAAATTGATATTTATATAAATATAGTGGGTTGTGTATATAGAACTATCTACATAAATCCTTAATCTAAGTTAACCACCTTTCGTATCTAACAAAGCAACCAATACCCTACAATACCCAAACCTGACCCATGTGGACAACACCATGCTTGGCCGACCATAGCCAAAACCACCTATAGACCCTATAAACCCATGTTCCAAGCCCATAAACCCACCTTCCCAAGCCTATAGGCCCATATTTGCCTATATATCTGTAATAACTTCATAAAATCGTAACCCTAACACCAAAAATTATTATCTACCACCCAAGAGCAGCCCCTTCTCCCATTAATTTCGAAAATAGTAGCCCTCTCCCCTCTCCTTCATTATTCTTTTCCTCCACAGCACCTTCCAATCATCTCCTCTCACTCAAAATCTCTTCTTTACACCATCTTTTCACCCAAACACTATAAACCTTCAAAAAGACTCCACCTTCACCATCAAATCCATCAAACCACCATTTATATCTTCTTCAATCTATTAATAAGGGGATAACAAGTAAGCAAAGTAAAGAAAGTCGGATTCTTGGACAAGGAGGAGCACCAACAACTTATTTGTGAAGGATTTCGGTAAACTCTAACTTTTTCATGTCAAACTCCCATGATATTAAATCTATAAAAATCTGAGATTAATGTCTTATAAATTCATATTTTGATCTATTTTATTACATATTAACATCAGTGGAGTTTGTCTGTTGAGTTGTAGAAAAATCGGGTTAAAGTAGGACTAGTTTGCGCCCTTTTAATGCAAAAGTTTGAGAAGTTGTTGGAATTTATTAAAACTGAATATAATGTAGGATTATTAATGTAAAATATGAATTTTTTTTCAAATATTTTTGTTATTTTATCATCTTAGATCTGATCGAAAAAGATAGGGGTCAATATACTAGCATTTCGAATAAATTACTGACATAGAATAGCTATAAATTAGGGACTGAGTGGATGAACAAATATGAGTCTATTTTCTATAAAATAATCAGTATTAAATATATTTTAGAATAATATTTCATGTATTTTACTTATTTTGGAAGTTGACGATGTTCCAGCCAAGTTTCGGGTATAATAGCTGACAAAGAAGTCAACTAGCCACATATTTTTTTTAGAATTTCAAATCTGGAATCCATAGGCTAATTTCGTATAAGTTATATTTAAATCATTTTTTTATTTTAGATGATTTATACGATGCTGTTGAAGAAGGAACTTAACCGAGAATTTTGGAAGTCGAAAACCGTAAAGTTAGGTCTCGATATCTAATGGAAACATGTGTGTTGTTGTGTATGAATTTACTAGTTTCATGAGGTATTTTGACATGGTTATTTATGGCTAGTAATAATAATTTAGATAATTTAGTCATATTATAAGTTTCTTGAATAATGAAAGTAGTTAATTAAATGTTTATAGGAATATTTGTAAAGATAAATATTTATACATAATCTTTTGTACATAGCCTTGTATATCTACAAGGTTATATTTATGTACATGATTATTTTTATATGTAAATTTTAGTCTAAAATCTAGTAATTTAAAATATCTATTTTAGAGGATATAAGTATTATCAAAGATATTAAATTTCCAAGTAAAACTGTTTTCAAAACAAACCTTTAATTGCTTTCTAAATTATCTACGAACTTATGTTATATCTATATTATTATTTAGAAGTGTTATCGGTGTAATTATAATAATCAAAATAAGTTTCTTAATATATATCGATTATGCAGAGAAATTTTTTTTATAAATAAATCATAATAAGGACTTGATTATACGCATGTGTGGTATACGATTTTTGGTTGTCTATCTTAGGCTCTGGTAGATCTTTGAGGAATGTAACAATTATAGTTCATGCCAAGGTTTCGATACGACTTTTAGCCTTTGCAGAATCAGCACGGATTGGACAAACTCGTGGCAAGTATTGTAATATCCCGTACCGTATAGTGCATTACGCTGAGTTGATCGAATCGAAGAGGTATGGATCTGACCCGAGAAAGTATTCAGATGAGTTGAACATGTATTGATGTTGTTGATGTCATGTACAGGTAGCATACAGAAACCCTTGCAATGAGCTGAGGCATCGGAGATAGACCGAATCAGTGGATGAGTGCGAAGGAGCATGAAGTGCTCGTATGGTTAGCTAGGATGAAATGATCGTGCAATAAAGTTAAGGTGCCGAGCCGCATCTGCTCGGCAGAGCGATGGACATATCGGCTTAATGTAGGCAGGTTTAGACCCTTCTCCCCTTCATGCCTAAAAAAATATACCCTGATATGTGAATATTGCTATCGAGTTAGTAAGCATGGTTCGAATGAGTAAAGGTCTTAGTGTATGTTGAACATCAAGATAGAGCATTGAACATTGAACAATTAAGGCGACATGCAACAAATGCACGGGTCGCGATAGGACATTGATGGTAGAACATTGAAAGACTATTAAGATATACATCAAATACATGACTCCGTGATCATTGAACACTAGGCCTAGAATATTAAATATGATGTTAAGCGTGCATCTGTGCACAAAAACTATGCGAATGACTTAATAAACGAAATAGACAAGTTGTGACACAACGCCATCAAATTTTTGTGGCATGGAAAGGTATACTTTGTGCATCGAAGTATGCAGTTGTGGCACAGATTCTACAGAATTGTTGTTGTACAAATAACTTATGAATGGAATATGTTGGATAGTATAAAGGTATTTGAACCTAAGCCACCGGGGCATCGTGCATCAATACGGATGTGTTGGGACATAATGCCGATGGAACTTGAGATAGATTGAGTTGAGACGAATTATATATTAAGAACTTGAGATTTGTTGGAAATGATATGACTTATGAACCTTTGCCTGTATTGCATAGTCAATGGCTTGGATAACCTGTGCATGGGTGCTGCTTTCCTCGAACGAGTTACGACCGGGGCACCAAAACCGTTCGACCTAAGAGAGAATTATATTTGGTATTTGTAGTACACTTCATTAAAACGGATTGCGACCGACCAATGATGTGATAACCACAATAATAGTAAGTTTAGGATCCTTCAGATATAGGGCTACAACCTGTACGGAGAGTGATCGTCGGCTTACATATTGAGATACCAGTCCATTACGATATGGAATGTCATAAAAATTTATATAGTTAGGGCCGGTGGGCTGAGATTTGAATTGGGTGCAGGCGTAGGTCCTACCATCCTTATGATTATGCTAGAAATATTGGTTGGTTGCGTGAATTATTGTCAGTTTTACAGGCTTGACGATTTAAGACGGAGATGTGCAAGATCACTATGTTTATGTTAATTATATAGCTAACAGCGTCTATTGCAGGGATACAATACTTAACACATTTATGTTCTAATTGCTATTGAGAATCGAGTACATGCTTTACTGCTTTGAACCTTGCCATGAAACTGGTCCTAAGGCAATAATAGAAATACCACATAATAAGATACATGCTTCACTAAATTACTTAGTGTTGGTTTAGGCGAGTGAGTCTAGATCGATACGCGAAAGGGTAAGTACTAATCCCCCACCAGATTGCTTGCAAGTTCAGGAATGGTCTGCTTGTGGCGGAGCTTCGCTCGAACGCGTTGAGGCATGGAGTCCCTTAGTGTTTCGAGGTGTACGACTGCACCAAATCTCGACATTTAACATGAAGATGTTTCAGCCGAAGGTCATTGGATGCGCTATAAAGACATGATATATGGAACGAAGAAATCTTTTATGAGATAGAGAGATCATGAGTGTTGTAAGCCAATTGGCATATTCAGTTCGACTTTTCAAGCCTTTGTAACCTATTTCATTTTTAATAAAGTGATTCTTTTGTATACTCTGATGTATCTCCACTTTTTTATGCTGCTTATCTATTGAATTCAGACAACCATTTTGAGAATCTATCATCATGCCTTACACGAGTGCAACTTCAAACTCGTGCGGCATCACGCCCCAAGCAAGGATGAATGATTCAGGTAAAATTAATAGGAGGACGAAAGATTTTCTGGGTCAGGGTATGACAAATTGGTATCAGAGCGGTTCTATCCTTTGGACCTTGAATAAATCTCTTAGACCCTCAGCTTCCGCTATCAAAATTAGTCGGTCCTAAGTTGTTTCTGCAATCGTAAGGCTTATGGATTTGCTTGATGCTATACTGGATGTTTTATACAATAAGTCTAAATACTTGTGTGTGTCTTAGTGCATGTGTTCTAGAATTTATGGGACGCTGACGAATAATGTTGGGAGATGTTGGTTGTATAAGAGCACTGAGTTGTGTGATGTTGTTGCGCCGGTGTAGCATGTCGTGAGATGTTGTTGCATCGGTGCAATGAGTGGATATATGGGATGACATGTGTTATATGGCTGTGCGAGTGGATAACGAATATGTTGAACGGATTCGAGTAGTGGCTTTGAGTTTCGAGAATGAATCGTTGCACGTGTTATAACGAGTAGGATTGAGAAATCGTGCAGCGATAGTTGCAAGATGAGTTGGTCGCTAAGTTGAATTTGAGTAGGCGAATATGTAAGTTGGCCGAGTTGTGTCGAGCTTCGAGTAGGCGAACATGTATGTTGGATGAATCTTAAGTTGAGCTTTGAGCAAGCGATTGTCGCGTTTGTGATCGACATGACCACCGAGGCACGGTTACTTCAGAATTGATGTCGGACCAACGCTTGATATATTGCAAGAGGAATGACCCAATTTCTTAGTGGTATATGCCATATCCCTTATGTGATCAGTGCATCAAATAAATAGTTGCATCAATAACGATCGGCTCAATTTTTAAGTGGTATATGCAATACCACTTGGCGATAGCTATGTTGAACCATTTGGTGAGTTATGATAGATGCTTCGAGACGATTGTGTAGATCGCAATGTGTTTGTCCGCAATGGACGGAATAGTGTTGAGACTCGAATAAAAATGTTTTGATATGAATCAATACGAGTCTGCTTCAATGAGTTGAGTTTGAATGATCAGGCACAGACTCGCATCAATGGATAATGAGTAGAATGAGAATTCGTTGAGTGTAAGTCGATCGATAGGTTAAGAATAGCGAGGGAATTTTGTATTAAGAAAATAGTTGACTCGGTCGAATTTGAGTTGAGTTAGCACGAAGACTTGTTCGGAACGAATTGGTTAGATACGAAGAGTCATACGAACGAATTTGAGTTACTTCGAAGAGTTTGTAGCACGATTTGGAAGTTCGATTAGGGAATACGAGAATGGATATAAGGAATCATGTCGCTCAATGATGATAGTTAGCTACAACGAGATAGATCCTAATGCGTACAAGACTTCATTCATGTTCATGTTCAGATGATAATAATAATTGCAACGAATTAGAGTTTATGAGGAAGAAAGATGTTCAGGTTATGCACATCGACGATAGTATAGAGGCGTATCAAAGATAATATGCAATAACTTAAAAATACTCTGATCGAATGAACAAAAGTAATGTTGAGCATTTTTGTTGGATGAATAAGATGCAAGTTGAGTCGATGTCAGTTCGAATGATATCAGTGATTACAACGAATTAGAATTTATGCGAAATGAAGATGTTCAGGTTATGCATATCGACGATGGTATTGGCATATCAAAGACGACATGCAAGAACCCAAGATACTCTAATTGGATGAACGAAGATTGTGTTGAACATTGTTGTTAGAGGAAAGAGATGCTAGTCAAGTAGATATTAAGATTGGGAGATTTCACTCACAATATTAGAATTTTGCATACCATTAAGAGGCGAGGCACGGGAACACATAAGTACGAATGAGGATACAAAGTGGAGTAAGTTTACGATATCGAGATTTTGGTAGGTAATAATATGAAAAGCCAAATGAAGCGATTATAAGTTTTGTGATAGATACAGTGCAAAACGATTGATTATTTGAGGATTGTTGTGATGAGCATAGATTGTGTCGGATAATGATTGTGGGTATTGTAGAAGCATAAAGTTACAAGACTATGCCCCCACATGAAGAAGATGTTATGCGCCTACATGATAAAGGGGCTATGCGCCTACAGCATTTTCTCCATACAGTAAATCATGCGCCAAAGTGTGGGCGCATAGTTTGCTTCCAGCACTATGCACCCAAAGTGTGGGCGCATAGTTTGCTTCCACGTCAGTCTCCACGAGCAATCGTGCATCAAAGCATGCGGCCACGATCTACCCACAATCATGCAGTCTTTATGCGCCTATACCCTATGCGCCCAAAGGGACACTATGCGCCCACATTGAAATCAGTGTATTTTCCACCTGTGTACGTATAACAGTCATTTTAGTATAAAAGGAATATAAATAGAGGACATATGCCTCTTCAAAAAAACAAAGAGAACAGAGAGCATTTCAGAGCCAAATTGTTGCCCTTCTTGCCAGTGAGCCCGAGTTAGCAATTTTCTTAGGTTTTCCCCCACTTTTGTAAATCGGAGTGTCAACGGAGTAAAGTTGTCGCTCGATCTCCATCGTCCCATTTCCCAAAATTCTTTTTGTACTCGGGGATTCTCAGTGTAGGATCCCTCAGGTGTACTCGATTTGTAGTGCTTTGCACTAATAAGAAAAGACAGTGATTCTTCTCTTTTTATAAGTGTCTACAAAAAATGGCAACTCTGCTGGGGACTACCTTTTTCTCTGATGAGAAGGAGGTGACGTAATCCGATACCGCTAAAGTGGGGAGCACTCAGAAGATGTTGATCATGAAGTTCGATCAACAAGTATTCGAAGAGATGCTCTCGAGGGATGGCTCTACTCCCTCAAAACCAGTGAAGCAAAACAAGTCTTGCAAGACTTGGCTTCCGAAGGCTCATGCTGCATATCCTACCAGTGATGTAGAAGATGTGAAACCGAAGAACTCTGTCACGTGGGTGCATAGGCCTTCCACGTGGACACATGGAGCTCCCCTGTGAGTGCATAGCTCTGCCACAGAGGCTCATGATGCGAAGAAGGCGCATGCTGTTCAGGGCTCTACTAGCCCAGAGACTCCTCTCCTGAACAACCAACAACAGAGTGTTCAACACTCGAGGCTCGGCAAAGGAAAATACTATGATGCCAAGAATCGAAGTGCTCGACACTCTGGGCAAACTCAGCGAAGCTTGCAAACAAAGAAGACAAAACTGGAGAAAAATATCGACATTTTCCAAAGTACACGACCAGTGCCATACGCACAAAGGAGTATGTTGGCGCATGATTCTAGTCAGAAGGCTTCTCTCTTCAATAGACTTTTTGTACCCATACGCCCAGGCTTTGCTGACCCATTCTATGTGCCCATAGCTAGGAGGGCCAAGCGTGCTGCCAGATCACTTGGGAAGCATGCGCCCAAAGGCATGCCCAGGGCCTATGCGCCCACAGCAAAAAGTCAGACCCCAAGGCGTATAGCACGGGGCTGTCTTCAAGGTCATTATGAAAATTAGGTGTGGGGGTTGCCCCTGCACACGAACTAAGTCTGGATGTGCCAACTTCCCTTACAAACCCATATACAAAGCTTGGCAATGCATGTGAAATGGGTTCTAAGGCGGAGCTTCCTTCTGTCGATTTACGCGACATGATAACTCACAAGCGTAAAGCGAGGGAGATCATTACTACTCATGAGGTGCCTCTACCGGAGCACCCGTGCACTAGTATTGTCATCAACTATTATTGTTCCAAAATAACGAAAATTCCTCCAAGGTAGTCCATGTTTTGACGACTACAATGTTCTGATGATCAAATGCCACTATGTCTTTAATCTAATATGGCTTCATGGGGTCCTTCATATAGAAGCCCCAATCAAAGATGGTGGATCACTAATCCAACCTTTTCTTCAGTTCTGCAAATAGGAGAAGAAGAAGTCTGCCAGCAAACAGCCAGCGAGCTGTTTCACTTGAAGGAGTCTATAGGGGTACTCGGTCGAGAACAATATCCCTTATAGATGGCAAGGACTCTCAAGTTGGGGGTGGTGTTCCCTCAAAATCTCAAACTGGGGGTAGTACTCCCTCAGAATCTGAAGTAGACGGCCGCCACGCTGGGGGTAGCCTTCCAGATGACGATGATCTATTCGAGTCTGACGGTAACTATCTACCTCCCCTTTCTGAAGATGAAGGCCTCCTCAACTCTAAGACAGACAGTATCAGCACCAATTGTACTGTTTATCCTCGTGTGCTACCAGCGTACATGGCAGATGAAGAATGATCTGAAGCCAGTGACCAAACCAGCAAGCGGTTGGAGAACCTTGAAGTAGCATTTGCCAAGATCACTGATATGCTTACCAGCATCATGGTTGTTAAAACTGCTAGTGTTGCTCCTCTACTTCAACCAAATGTCTCATCACACGTTAGTCCGGTTCGTGGCAACAAACCCTCCTTCACTACAAAGGGAGTACCATTCCGTTGCACCTCCTCCAAATCCCGTAAATACTGGAGGTGGTCCTTCACCGACAGTACTTGACAATCGTACAACAACCGTTTCTCAACATCTGCTTAATCAGCAAGATGCAATTGATTCTTTTATTGCACGTCTCTATACCATCTCACACAAAGACGAGCTTCAGAAGATGAGGATATCTCAATCTTATTCTCCTGAATAGAAGAATTCCACTTGTCCTCCTAACTACAAGCCATTGTAGCTAAATTCGTTTGACTGGATGACTTCTCTTCACCAATACATGACATACTTCAACACACAGACACTGCACTTACCAAGAGATGATGCGTTCGTGTCAAAGATATTTATCAGCACCTTGCAGGGAGTAGCTTTTGAATGGTTCTGTAGTCTTCCTAACGGTTGCATTAACTCCTTCAAAGACTTGGAGAGGCTATACCTCAATAGGTTTTACGAGACTGGCATACATGTTAGTATGTCCACCCTCATCGAGACCAAGCAGAAGAAAAGTGAGACTGTTATTGATTTTATCGAACGCTTTAGGCGACTAGCCTTGAAGATGCCCTTCCGTATACCAGACTCAGAGTTTATGGATACTTGTCGGTATAACTTCCTTCCTACAATAAAGTTTTGTCTGGGTATATATAAGTATAATACATGGCCCGCATTCATCGGGGCCGCTGATGCTGCTGAAAATGACGTTCCTAATCTGGAAATACTGGGGTTGAAGATACCCAAATCTGAAGACAGAGGCAAGCACCCGGAAATTATCTCTATCTGTAGGGGTAAAGGAAAATAAGTCTTGAAGGTTGATAATTCAAAGGGAGCTCCTAATTCTCAGAGTGCTCCTGACAGACCCAAGGAGACTTTCTCCTTTGACGAGGATGACGTTATTACCATTTTCAACACATTAATGAAGGGTAATAAACTGGTATTGCATCCACCACGATGTCCTGAAGAGGCAAGCCGACTCAGTGACCCCAAGTGCTGTCTCTATCATTAGTACGTGCACCATTCTACCAAGGATTGTATCATCTTAAAGAGGAAGATACAACAGCACATCAACAACCAAGTTATCAACCTCGAAGCTGAAGACAAGGTCGTGTCTTCTAACATGATCTCTTTTTAATTTGGTGACTTTCCTTCCACAGAAGTTCCAGACGACATAGTTCCAATTCCCAAGGCAATAATGGAAGTCATCAACCTGCCGCCAGCTCGTAATTCAACATCAACTCTAGTGCCACTCACGACGGAGCATGGTGAGATTATGTGGGTCCATTCCGACCTTGTGCAAGAAATGAAGCAGGAGGTAGTGTCTTCCAAAGCAAAGAGGGGCAAGAAATACAATCCATGCCATATGGTGTCTTCTCCTATTTATAAAGTCCTATCTGGTGAGACACGATCCGGCCAGACTTACCTGCGGACTTATGACCCCGTATAAGAGGACGTAATGCCTTCTCAAGCTCCTGCTGCCCTCACAAGTTAAGAAGCTGGTCCGTCTAAGTCCTCAACTGTCGACAAAGCTAAGTAGAAGGAGACGCGATTTGAAAAATCTCTGAAGTCACCAGTTCCCGAAGGCATGGATCGTCCTTACAACTTTGACATACTGGCATAACTGGCCAATACACCTGCCAGATTGTCATTATTCGATCTAATATAACTCTCCAAAGAGACGTATAAACCTTTAAGTGAGATATTACTACATGTCGACTCTTATCTCGCTAAAGTCAAAGCTCCGCTGAAGATCCTGTCTCTTTTCTCATTGCCATAGCACTATGGAAGTGGTTCCTAACATCACCTTTTCAAAAGAGGACATGCTACTAAAAAATAATCGTCATGATAGACCTCTGTACAATACAGGGTATCGGGGCAATTAAGGTGGATCGGATGCATATCGATCTAGGTTCCTCCCTCAGCATCATACCTAGAAGTTTAATCCAAACTCTAGGGATCCCTTTGTGTAAGCTGTCTGCAACCAATACAACTATCATGGCTTTCAATGCTGGAAGAAGTCATCCTCTGGGCAAGATCCGTCTCAAGTGCCAAATTGGTGATCTCCGGACAGAGGTGGCTTGCTATGTAATCGATGCCAACGTGTCCTACAACATCTTGTTAGGACGTCCGTGGATACACGAGAACATGATTGTTCCTTCTACCCTTCACCAATGCTTTAAATACGTCAACAGTGAAGGCATCGTGAAAACAGAATTTGACGATGTCGATCCTTTCAAGGGTATTGAAGCTTACTATGGAGATTCAGTACTCTATCAATCTCAGCCTCCCAAGGATGATGGCAACGAAGCTGAAGATAAAGCTGAAGTTAATTCATCAGCCAGTAACGGTCCCCTGCTTATTTGAGTCGAAGGACATACCACTCCACAAAGTACATCAAAGCCTCTCACAATCTGGGTCAAAAAAAGCATCATGATGTTGCCGCACCATTAACCATCACTCTCCATAAAATAACTCGAATGAAACCTGCTGAAGCCCATCCTCCCAATCCTGATGAGTTACCTTACGTAGTGAACTTGACCAAGTCTGTGACCCCTGTCCTTGATGAGGACGCCCTTAATGAGTATATCAATACTTAAAATAATGTACCTTCAGTGGATGATGTTATCCCTGAAGAAGAACTCGCATATTTTCTGAGTAAAGCTTTATCTTTGTATTACTCTGATGTGTACCAGTCTGTAAACCAGTACGTAGATACATTGTGTGCCTTAGAGCATGGCATAAGACCACATCTCTGTATACCGGTCACGACACCCCGTCTACGGGAAATAGTCTGGCCAGAGGATATCCACTACTTTATCGTTCCAACGAGAAAGAAGAGTGAAGAACTAATCATCTTTGATCGAATAATTAGCGAAAGAAAGTTCGTTCAAGACTTTACTACTCCCAATTACAACGCCGAAGCCGACTATGATTTAGGTACAATACAGCTTTACCGATATAGTTGGCAGGCCAAGAATAACATCCAGAACATGGGATATGATATAAAAAGCGACCAGGGACTAAACCACGGTAAAGGACGACGATTGCCAATACGTCACTTCACTCCTTCCGGCAAACCCGAGAACTATTATCAACGAAACGGTGTTGGTTTGGGTTATGTTACTCCTTCAACAAATCCTGAGGGATCAGACATTGAAGTTGATCATTGTTCTCATTCTTCTGATTCCTGCCTCTAGGATTCAGACTCCATCATTGGAGACATGTTCAAAGCAACTCTAACCATTAATATGGTATTAGTTGACCAAATTGTAGAAGATGTCCAATCAATCGAGCTCGAACAATGGGCTCAAAAGATAGACGTACCAGGTGGGAGTTACATTTCGAACAATGTGAACCACCTACAGAAGACGAAGTCGTCCAAGTTAATTTAGGAGATGAGTCATCTCCTAAACCAATCTTTATCAGCAAAAGTTTGTCTGGTGAAGAACGACAATCTCTTATACAGCTTATAAGAGAATATATCGACGTTTTTGCATAGAGCAATGAAGACATGCTAGGCTTAGACCCTAAAGTTGCTATGCACCGTCTAAATATCTCGTCTAAAGCTAAGCCAGTGAAGTAGCAGCAGCGGCGGTTCCGACCAGATATCATGGAGGCCATTATAAGTGAAGTCAAAAAGCTTATTTCAAGCGGTTTCATTCGCGAAGAACAATACCCTGACCGGGTCGCTAACATTGTTTCGGTCATGAATAAGAACGATAAAGTTCGAGTCTGTATCGATTACCGTAATTTGAACTCTGTATGCCAAAAAGATGAGTTACCTCTACCGATCAACAACGTAATGATCGACAATACTTGTGGCTTTGAGCGAATGTCCTTCCTGGATGGGTTTTCAGGCTACAATCAGATTAAAATGTTCCCCGATGATGAGAAACACACATCTTTTCAAACACCGTTGGGGGTATACTGCTATACGGTGATGCCTTTCGGATTGAAAAATGCGGGTGCGACATACCAGCAAGCTATGAATATTTTTCGTGATCATTTGCGCAAAAAAGTGGAATGCTATGTAGATGATATTGCAGTTAAAAATTGTTTCAAGGGCAACCACCTCTAAGATTTGAGAACGGTGTTCGAACTGATACGTACACACCAACTCAAGATGAATCTAACCAAGTCATTTCTGGAAGTCTCCAGCGGCAAGTTTTTTGGTTTTGTTATCACTTCAAAGGGTATACATCGTGTTAGCTGTAAGTGCCATTAGAGCTATTTTTCTTGGAATATTTAGTTATTAATATTTACTAAATCGCATTACGGTGATCTCCTATTTTCATTTTTAATAATTAATTAATTATTTATTTATTTTGATTTTTGAAACTTTATATATATACTTGTGAAAATTTTACCAGTAGTTATGTGTGCCTCCCCAAATTTTGATAACCCTACTAATGTGTTACTCATATTAATTTTAGTATTATTGTTATTATTATTATTTTTTATTACCCCCTTTTTAATATTATTACTATTATTATTATTGTTTTATAATTTTTTTGGAACTTTTAGATAACATACCAGTAGAAAATTTTTAAATAAAATTTTATACTATTGTAGAATGACATTTTATATTTTTAGGAAATTTTTGTATATTTTATTTAAATGTTAAAGATTGAATATTAAGTCTTTTAAAATAATAATAATAATAATAAACTGCAGCTACTATTCCCCACAAGGGGAACAGTACCCATACCAAAGCCGAGCACAGGCCGGCTCAAATTTTCTATCATTCAAAATTTTCAAACTCCCCTGAATCCTTATCAATTTTATTCATTTTTTTTCCTTTAAATCCTAAACGAATTCTCCTCAGATTGGATTGAATCCATGTTTAAATCCAAATCAAAAATCGAATTTAAATCCTGGGATAAATCTTGAAACCCACATATAGTAAAGTTCGAGTAACTTAGAATAAAACATCAAATTCTCTATGAAAACTTCCTCCCAACCAAAACCCTTCGACCCCAAGGTCCGCCGAACCATCGTGCACGACCCAGACCACCTGCACGGGTCCGACGACCATCGGAGACCCGTTGCACCGCCAGAGGAGGACCAAACCCGATAGTAAACAGAGTACAACTCTGTTTTCAACCAACTCCAGCATCCGAAGCTCTTTGTGGATTATGACTTTCGTGTTGACGATTCTGATTGTTGAATTTTGCTGCTTCTCGCACCACCCTCAGGCAAGATACCTTATCTTATTTAATGTTTATAATTAGATGCGTCTTTATTTATTTATTTATTTACTACATATTTATTGCTTGTTTTTTAGTTGGATCCATGACTTGCTTTTCATAGTTTTTCTTTGTTTGCTTTCAGTTATTTCCTTTCCTTGTCTTTTAAAATGTATGTGGACCTAGGCTTAGCGGACTACCTTCTGTTAGCAACCTAGGGAGGAAGAAGACAGTTAAATGTATGGGCTACCCAAATCCAAAGGTCGTAGTAACTACGTACTATGGTAGTCCTGTCACGATGGTCACTAGCCTCGAGCTATGTGGACAAATGGGCCACGTGGGCCACTAGCCTCGAGTTATGCCGGGTGATAGTATTGGTACCTGACGTATGTGTGTTGTGAGTTGTTACCTTGTCCTGGAGGAGTCAGCCTTCACCTGCCCATACATTGAGATGTCTTCTAAATTGTATATTAGAAAGGTTAGGATACCTTAGTAAATTTTATGTTCTGGTCATGGCATAGGGAAATGTCACATCGTGGAATAGTGTGTTACCCCTTGTCCTTGTTTGGTTGTAGGGGTGGCCCACTGTTTCGATGATGGGATATTGAGCTGTGTTATGGTTTGGACACCTTACATTTATATTTTTACTTTATGGTGTATTTATATCTAGTTCATATGGCATATTCTTTCTATATCTTGTTGTTGGCCCAATGATTGTATCATGTTTTTGATTATGGTTAATATGTTAAGTTTAGCACTTCATTATCACTAATCTTCATACTATCGCTAAAAGCATTTCTACTTATACTTATACCTTTGGTGATATATGCCTACTGGTTTACATATTAGTGATATGAGCTTATCTATCTTAAATTTAATCGGGTTGCCAAAATCAAAACTATATTTTTGATTGTGGTCATTCAATTAAGTTTAATCATTATGATATCATTAACATTTATGCTATCGCCTCAGGACTTATACTTAAACTCAGTATTGTCCTGATGTGCATTAAACTTATCATACTTGCTACTATGTATATTGCTTTGTTCGTCTAACATATACATGCAGAAAATCAATAAGTAAGATCAATGTGGACATATGCAATGAAGAAATCATGGTAGGCCAAAGACGATGGATCCCACAAGATTTCTCTGAACCACCCGACGACATCTCCGGAGCCACGCACTCGGGGGTTCCGCTGCCCGGTCAGCGGACGGGGGTCGAAGGGGCAGTGCCCCTCGTGGAGGGTTCGGGGACGAAGCCCCCGAAAGGTATTCAGTTTTTACAAACTGGATATCTTTGGACAGTTGCCGCCAAGAGAAAAAGCCAGCTCCTATCAAAGGAAGAAGCCAAGCCAAGCCATCATCATTTCAAGACTCTGAAGAAGCCTGCACCTGCCTAAGTTTATCTGGAGTCTGTAATGAGTCTTAGGAATTATTGTAAACACAAGAAATGGATGGCAAAATCAAAAGCTGGGGCAGAAATAAGCCCAGGATCATTTTTGGTGGAAAATGACATACCGACGGTATACCGGTGTATACCGACGGTATACCGGTTTTTGTTCACAGAAAGTTTCAGTTTACAAAACCGGCATACCGACGGCATACCGGTCCATACCGACGGTATACCGCTTCCGAAACGTTGAAATTCCAACGGTCGGATTTCCAGCCATTAATGATCCCAACGGCTATATTTCTAGCCGTTGCAATCCCAGACCGGTATACCGCCGGTATGCCGGATCATACCGGTGGTATGCCGGTTCGTGACTGAAAAGTTGCCTTTGGCTTCTTTTCAAGCTTTGGTTATAAATAGCCTTGAACCCCTTCATTCAAGGTTGATGCTTTGAGCCTAAAAATTTCTAAACCACCAAAGCCTATCCACAAACAACTCTACAAAGCTTTCATTTGCCGTTCACAAATTGTGTTAGAGTTATTGAGTTGAAAACTGAGATGTTCATCCTATTGTATAAGGAGATCAAAACCAATTGTGAAAGGTTAAAGTTGGAGAGTCTTCGTATCCAAACTCTCGGTTGAAGTTGGAGAGTCTTCGTATCCAAACTCTCGGTTGAAGTTGGGGAGTCTTCGTATCCAAACTCTCGGTTGAAGTCGGAGAGCCCTTCGGATTAAAGCTCTTGTGTAAGAAGTTGGCGAGTTCTTCGGATCCAAACTCGTGTGTAACTATTTGCTCAAATAGTAGATTAAAGCCGGGGAGAGTTTCGGGACTGGAGTGCCTCTTGGGAGGATACCAGGATATTATATCGTGTGTCGGTATTGTTATTGCTTCTTCTCTTGCACTTATATTTTTAAATTGCCCATTAGCTTGTGCTAAGTGCTTGATTAGTTAGCTTGACCTTATTCACCCCCCTCTAGGGTTCCTACAATTGGTATCAGAGCAAGGACTCTATTGTTAGACTTAACATCCTTAGAGTAGATTCTTGTTATTTTTCTATGGCATCGTATTCCTCCTCCTCCGATAAAGAGAGTTTTATTTCTAGTAGCATAGACAATCATATTTCTTCTAAATGCAAGAAATGCTCTAAGTGGAAAGCCATGGCTAAACAATCCTTAGAGATTCTTGACAACCTTCATTCTACAAATGAAGAACTTTCTGAAAAGGTTATTCATTTAGAAGAAGCAAATGAGTTTTTGAGAAATAAAAACAATGTTTTATTATCTAGACTTGATTCTCAAAACTCATCTTGTGTTTCTTTAAAGAGTTTGAATGAGGCTTTAATTTTGAAAATCAAATCTCTTTCCTCATCAATAGAAGATCTTAAGAGGCAAACTCATGAGCTAAATCATTTGCATGATTCTTCTATTGACTCTTTAAAGAAACAAATTGATGATTTTATTTCTAGAATTGTTTTATTTGAAAAAGAGAATAATGCTTTAAATGCTAAATTTGATTCTTTTACTTGTATGCATGATGATTTGATATTAGAACATGATATTCTTAAGACAAAATCCATGCATGCTCACTCTAGAGACATTCATCATTCTAGTATGTCACATGTTCATAACCATGCTCATTCTGATACATGTGCACACACTAGCATTAGATGCTTCTATTGCTCTCGCATTGGATACATGAGCTTTACATGCCCTATTCGTAGGACCTTCACTACCAATGCTAGAGTAAGTGCTATATGGGTCCCTAAAGCTAATAAATGTGGATCCAAGTTTATTTGGATACCAAAGTCTTCATCTAATATTGTAGGTGAAGCTTCTTGTATCGGGACATAGCACCGAGGAGCGTGTTGGTGGTTGCAAAGCTCAAAGGTCATCTTCTAAGCAATTGCACCAACACAAGTGTGGCCACTAGAGCCACTTTGGTAATATGCTAATCGATTCTCTTTAAATTGTTTATATTTGTAGAATCTAGCATGTTTCTCTTGATGTCTTGCTACTAGCTCACATTGATATCCTTCAGTTGCCTTCTATATAAATCAATGTGAGATACAATACTAGCATGCTTAGTTAATTTTCTTATTATTCTTTTATCTAGCATGACTAGTTACTCAGCTCAAATGATTAGTTCACACTATGTAGTTTATCACTCATTTTCTATTAGTGTGACATTTTTATATTTGCATGCTCGTTATTTTTATATCCTTATTTTTAAAGCATGTATATCACTCTAGTCCATAGGAGCTTGGTTTTGATTTGAGTTAATATGATTTAACTCTCCGTCTTTAAAGTTTTTGAAATAGTTACTTCTTGTCGGTTTGTATTTAAAATATGTCATATTTTTCTTAATCGGTATTTGTGAATATATATGTTAAGCACAAGCTTCTTATCACTTGACAAGTATATACCTATACTTTCACTTTTACCTTGTGCTCACATAATATATTCATTATTGATTCTCATGTTTTATTTTGATTAAACCTCTTATGAATCAATTATGTCTTTGCCTAATAAAGCTTATTTATATGTGCTTTGAATTTGTGATAGCTTTTCAAACTTTCATTAAGGATACATGACTATATTCATTAAAATTTCTATTTACATGTAGATCATGTATTTCTTATGTTTATATATTTTTTTTTGGTATAAATATATTTATGTGGGCATATGAGTTAAGCTAAAGTTTTATATTGACTTGAAGAGTATTTAAATATACTTTTTACCTTCAAACTTGTGCTTATCTCATACCTTAGCTATTGATTCCTTTGACCAAATTTGTTCTTCTTGAATCAATTAGCTTCTTCCTTAAAGTCTTCTTTTGATGATATCTTCTTGACTTTTTGGTTGGCATTATGGATACATGTTCTTAATTAGTTTTTGATCTTTTCATGTATGCCTATTCGTGATATATATAGTTTCATATATATAAGTGATTCCTAACGTTTGATATTTATTTGTTTTATACCTTTAAGTTGGGATGATGAGAGAAAATATTTGTTTATGCCTTGCACTTGACTATTTATGGAAGTTCTTTTAAGAATCACATGGTTTTGTGCTTCATCTTGTTTTTATATTTACCTCCGTTTTTTTGTGCACATTTTCAAATCGATATCTTCTATATATTTACTATGGTGCACTATGAAAGCTCTTTGAAAAATGTACTTCTTGATATCTTTAGCATTTAGCTTTCTTGATCTTAATGATCTTTCTTTGCTCATTCCTTGGGTTTATGCTTCTTTTTGAATTATTGTTGCCCAATGATGTTTTTGTAGCACATAAGGATTCTTGTAATTGATACATCATATTTCTTATGTCTGAGCTACTATGGTTTGAGCTTTTGTGTTGAGATTTTTTTTTCATTTCTAAAGAATTCACTTATTTTATGATGGCTATAATATTTTGCATTCTCTAGATCGATCTTTTATTTTATTATCTTGGATTAATCTCAATACTTGACAAAGAGATTTATTTTATTATGTTTTCATGAGTATCTCTTTTGGTCTATACTTGATAAGAGATCAATTCATTTATTTATCATCTTATGCTCTTATCCTTGCTTAGTAAAGAGTCTATAAATCATTTTGTTCATTCAAAATGTATTGCCCTCTTTGTGAACTCTATACTTGAGCAAGTATTTTTAGTGTTAGTGACTTAAGATTTAATGAGCACATTTATCTTGTTAATGGCTTTCCTCATTAATCTTATTTGGATTATATAGTTTGCTTATCTGTGATATATTATTAAGCTATATAATTTTGGCTCACTTTCACACATCTAACTATATTCCTATATATGATATGCTAGTTTACAATAACAAGATCTGTGATTCTTCTAAATGTAATTTGTATCCTATTTTAGATACATATGTTTGTTCTCTAAAACTAGTTTTGCAAGTTCTTGATTAGATCTTGTTTCTCTTGGAGGTTTGTGATTCATTTCTTTAAGTCTCCTTCCTTATTAGTCATTAGCATGTATCTCTTAAATTTTTCTCAGTTTGAGTCATGATTTCATCATATTATCATCTACATCTCTTTTTGATTGAATTTATAATTATTTAAATGAGATTGACTCCTTCCCATATTGATTGTGAGATTTTTATATGGATTTGTGAGTTTCTCTTGATGAGATTCTTTGGATCATATTTACTCATTTGCTTTCTTTATGAATGATCATAATGTTTGAGTAGTCCTAAACTATCTAATTTTGTAAATGTCAAGTTAATTTACTACTCTACTTCGACTACTCATGGATTGCCACATATAGGCCTTTGCTATTTGAACTTTATGGTTTATTATTTACCATTAGCAAGGTTTGGATTTTTACCCGTTGATGGGTCTATACATGGTGAAACATACCTAGTCCATGTAAAGTAATAAATTGGTTGATTCTTTCTTAATTAGATAATCATGGACATGATATTTGAGTTTAAATTATTATTTTATTTTTGAGCTATATTCTGTATATATCATTATGATTGTTCTTAATTGACTCTATTCTTTTTCATGATGACTTTTTTCTCAAAGGATAACATACATTGATCTATCATATTTAAATATGAGATCCTTCTATATAGATAAATATATGTCAACTTTTGATTAAATGTGCTTAATTAGAATATTCTTTTGATCGTTCATCTTTAGTGGCTATTAATTGTATATCTCTTCTTGACTAAAGATGATATTATTCGCCTTTTGATGATATTGTAGCCTTATATGCATCGAGCAAGGGGGAGAAATCCATAGTTGATTTACCCCTAGATCTTGTAGTTATCTATTTTATGTTATAAGTGCTTTGGAACTAGATACACATATTTTAAGGGGAAGCAAATTAATTGGTCCTATTTATTTATACCCTTTAATATGTCGTATACCTAGTTCATCATTGACCATATTTCTTCAATTTCAATTCGTATTGATTGAGGTCATAATATTTTTATTTTTGAAGGGTTTATGAGAGTGTATGTGATTGTCCTTATTATCTTATCTCTCTCTTTCATATGGGTTAAATATGTCATCTTGCTAATATTAACTTTCAGATCTTAACTTGATGACTTTTGTGCTTTAATTGATTTGGCTTTTCTTATTGAGGACTTACCTAAAATACATGTTTATCTATATTGGTAATACTTTGAGGGGGAGCATTCAAGTCGACTGAATTTCTCCTTCCCAAGTATCTTTCTCCTTTACCTTCATGTTTATCTAAAAGGGTATTCATATAGCATGATAAGGTATTTGAGTTCAAATGCATGTACTTGGATAAGCATATAGATTTTGCCAAGAGTGAGATTAGTCTATATCAATTACTCTATTTTTCATTGATCATTCCTTTATTTTGTTCCACTATTCATTTGTGGACAATTTTGACTTTCAAATGACTTTTTGATCAATGTTTCATGCTTATAATTCAATTGGTATTAAGTTTATATCTTTCAACTATCTCACTTAGTATTTTTTTTACATCAATTACTTTGCAATTATCTAATCCTCATGGGCTTTTGATTGAAATCCTTGATTGAAATCCTTATTTCAATTGGTATATCGCTTCCTTCCAAAACTAGAGTTTTAATTCATATAATATTATTTTTGGAGTTTCTTTCTTGGATTTCAAGTTGGTAAAACTATTCTTTGACTGATTATCAATTTTATTTGTTTTACCAACTATATTGTATTTTGATAAGTTATTTTCCTTTTGGCACTCTAGATTTGATATGTAGCTTTATACACTTGTCATTACATCCTTCTCCCATTGTTTTTCATTAGTATATTTTGACCATGATTGTCTATGACTTCCCTATGCTCTGTTTTCTATGCTTAAGATCGATTTCATTTTATCTCTTAGTACGGGAGAGCCTATTTTTTGATCATGTCAAAGGGGGAGAAGTAAGTTTAAGTAGGTGTCTATAAGTAATCTAAGGTATGCATTGTTTATATCTTTTGTATATTAGTGATACATGCATCTATTGTGTTCATACTAAACTTAACCGATTTGCCATAATCAAAAAGGGGGAGATTGTTGGCCCAATGATTGTATCATGTTTTTTATTATGGTTAATATGTTAAGTTTAGCACTTCATTATCACTAATCTTCATACAATCGCTAAAAGCATTTCTACTTATACTTATACCTTTGGTGATATATGCCTACTGGTTTACATATTAGTGATATGAGCTTATCTATCTTAAATTTAATCGGGTTGCCAAAATCAAAACTATATTTTTGATTGTGGTCATTCAATTAAGTTTAATCATTATGATATCACTAACATTTATGCTATCGCCTCAGCACTTATACTTAAACTCAGTATTGTCCTGATGTGCATTAAACTTATCATACTTGCTACTATGTATATTGCTTTGTTCGTCTAACATGTACATGCAGAAAATTAATAAGCAAGATCAATGTGGACATATGCAATGAAGAAATCATGGTGGGCCAAAGACGATGGATCCCACAAGATTTCTCTGAACCACCCGACGACATCTCCGGAGCCACGCACTCGGGGGTTCCGCTGCCCGGTCAGCGGACGGGGGTCGAGGGGGCAGTGCCCCTCGTTGGTGGTTCGGGGGCGAAGCCCCCGAAAGGTATTCAGTTTTTACAAACTGGATATCTTTGGACAGCTGCCGCCAAGGGAAAAAGCCAGCTCCTATCAAAGGAAGAAGCCAAGCCATGCCATCATCATTTCAAGACTCTAAAGAAGCCTGCACCTGCCTAAGTTTATCTGGAGTCTGTAATGAGTCTTAGGAATTATTGTAAACACAAGAAATGGATGGCAAAATCGAAAGCTAGGGCAGAAATAAGCCCAGGATCATTTTTGGTGGAAAACGGCATACCGACGGTATACCGGTGTATACCGACGGTATACCGGTTTTTGTTCACAGAAAGTTTCTGTTTACAAAACCGGCGTACCGACGGCATACCGGTCCATACCGACGGTATACCGCTTCCAAAACGTTGAAATTCCAACGGTCGGATTTCCAGCCATTAATGATCCCAACGGCTATATTTCTAGCCGTTGCAATCCCAGACCGGTATACCGCCGGTATGCCGGATCATACCGGCGGTATGTCGGTTCGTGACTGAAAAGTTGTCTTTGGCTTCTTTTCAAGCTTTGGTTATAAATAGCCTTGAACCCCTTCATTCAAGGTTGATGCTTTGAGCCTAAAAATTTCTAAACCACCAAAGCCTATCCACAAACAACTCTACAAAGCTTTCATTTGCCATTCACAAATTGTGTTAGAGTTATTGAGTTGAAAAGTGAGATCTTCATCCTATTGTATAAGGAGATCAAAACCTATTGTGAAAGGTTGAAGTTGGAGAGTCTTCGTATCCAAACTCTCGGTTGAAGTTGGAGAGTCTTCGTATCCAAACTCTCGGTTGAAGTTGGGGAGTCTTCGTATCCAAACTCTCGGTTGAAGTCGGAGAGCCCTTCGGATTAAAGCTCTTGTGTAAGAAGTTGGCGAGTTCTTCGGGTCCAAACTCGTGTGTAACTATTTGCTCAAATTGTGGATTAAAGCCGGAGAGAGTTCCGGGACTGGAGTGCCTCTTGGGAGGATACCAGGATATATCGTGTGTCGGTATTGTTATTGCTTCTTCTCTTGCAATTATATTTTTAAATTGCCTATTAGCTTGTGCTAAGTGCTTGATTAGTTAGCTTGACCCTATTCACCCCCTCTAGGGTTCCTACACTTGTTACGTCCCTCTGAGGACCTGGTGATCTCTTCAGGTATAGACGATTTCCTGCAGGAGTATGGCTCGGCACTGGATCCTTCATACCTTGATGACGAGGCGTCTCCCGCTGATATCTAGATTCATGTTGTTCTTTGAGACTTATAGTGGACATCTACTTTATTTAAGATTATTTTTATAGCTGTTTGGTATGGACATGTCCACCCGGCTATCTTTTGACTCACTCATTTATTCTATTTGGACTTCTTATATCTTTTGTGTCTGCTGTGGATGAGATATAGTTTATTGATTTTCTAGCATGTGATTATATTATTACAGCTTATGTATATATACGAGGATTCCATATATTGGAGTATTCATCGTATATATGAAGCCGATATGTCTACGTACATGGTCTTAAGTATTTTAGGACTGGCATGTTATAAGAGCCAAATTGCTGCCCTTCTTGCTAGTGAGCCGAGAGTTAGCAATTTTCCTAGGTTTTCTTCCACTTTTTTAAATCAGAGTGTCAATGGAGTAAAGGAGCAATTTTTGCTCCATCTCCATCGTCCCATTTCCTAGAATTCTTTTTGTACTCAGGGATTCTCAGTACAGGATCCCTCAGTGTACTCGATTTGTAGTGCTTTGCACTAATAAGAAAAGTCAGTGATTCTTTTCTTTTTTGTAAGAGTCTACAGGTATATAGAATCAGACTTGAGGGGAGTAGATATCACATGGTTAGCGGAATTATCAATGGTAATTCATGAGCAATTTGTATGGTAGTGGCGCATCAGTTGTGCCGGTAGGATGAGGCATTTTGGATTGGAAGGATTAAGTTGGATTAGATAAAGTCCTATAGGAATTATCGGCTATACCCGAAATCAACACAGGTGGGTAGTTAGAAAATACCTAGGGCCATGAGACAACTCTCTCTAAGGAACTCGGCAAAATATCCCCATAACTTCGGAAGAATGGGTGCCTCCTCACAAAAGGGCTCACAGTGACCAAGCTCGGGCGACTGTTTAACAAAAACACAGGTCTACACAATATCTTAAGACCATGTATGGGGGTTGATGCTTGCCCAATGCCAGCAGGTTAAGGAAGTTGGTGACCTGGTGACAGGGGAGCCGACGACTGAATCCCCGATGAATGGTGCAAGATAGGATATAGCATGGTTCTTAGTAACCGTCCCTCGTCGATGATCTACAATTATCGAGCATAGCTTCGGGTCAGCTGACCCTTGAAGACTTGACCGCCAAATCAAAATAAATGTTGGAGACCGTAGGATGACCCTAATAAAGTCGCGTAAGGAATTGCATCGATGATAAATGATGATGTACTGCATGTTGATGATAAGTCTAGACGATTGAATATCGTGTTTCAAAATTTATCAAAGCTACCTTCGACTAGCTCGATATAGTCAGAGATTGATAATCGATCGAATGATTACGTATATAGCCTCGGTTCGTCGATGATCGGACAGATAGATGGACAGACATAGCATAGCGATGCGGATGGACGATTGTGAGAAATCATATCATGTACGAATACAAAAGATAGAGGAACGACCCTCTAGATTGTGTCATAGATCTTGACATAGTTAACGGTTAGACTCACATACGTTAATTTAACGATCTATGTTTGCAAAATGAACTAGTTGGGATTGATTTGAAATTGGGTAAAGGATTCATACTCGATCGAGAATCGGAGATGAACATATCGTAAGAGACCTTGGGTCGAAAGATTATTGCCTTCGAGCATCGTAGACTCAAGTTGACCTCTTGTGTCGGGATAGTATAAGCATAGTGTCTGGGTGAGTCATCTAGCGAGGGTGGTCCCAGATGCGATGCATAGATAGTTCGGAGAATGTAAGTCGTGTCTGAATAGTTGCATATGAGGCATAATACGAATTGTAGACAGAGAAAATTGGGACATATTGGACTTAGTCCATGTCATTGAGGCAAAATTTTAAATTTTAAGAATGATTAGATGAAAGACTTGAGTTATACGAGAGATAGAAAACGGGTGGACGAGTAGGCGCTGCAAAGAATTGTTGTGATCGGATGCGCAACGACTTGAAGTAATGCGCGCATTAGATGGTCGGTGACAAACTTATGAAATCAAAATTATGATTTTGAATCATGTTGTATACAAAAAAGTTTAAGGGATGAAGACGAGATACAGAATAATGCATACGTAAAGAATTCTAGGAATAGACGCTGATATCAGATCAGTCGAGAGTTTGAGATGGATAGAATTAGAGGATTCAAAAGTTGAATATGTTAGCTTTGCTCTAACTCTCTGCCATTATGCTTGGATGAAATGCATATATTGGTATGACGCCTAAAATATGTGTAAGATCTAAGCTCAATGGCATACCGAATTTAATTGAAACTGTAGAAAGAATTGGGAATTGTTCAAAAATTATACGAACGCACGAGACTAAACCACGATAGTGAATCGAATCGATGATGAGTAGATCACATTTATTGAAAATTTGAGCGGTCAAGAGAAACGCGTGGATTGAGTGTCAGCTTCGGTTTGAGGATGAAACTTGTTCTGTGTGGTATATTATGTAATATCCCACACCGCACGGTGTATTATACTGAGTTGATCGAATTGAAGAGGTATGGATCTGACCCGAGTAAGTATTCAAATGAGTTGAACATGTATTGATGATGTTGATATGATGTACAAGTAGCGTGCGAAATCCCTTGCAATGGGCCGAGGCGTTAGAAATAGACCGAATCAGTGGATGAGTGCAAAAGAGCACAAAGTCCTCGCATGATTAGCTTAGGCGAGTGATCATGCAATGAAGTTAAGGTATTGGGCCGCAACGACTCGACAAAGCGATGGGCGTATGAGCTTAAGGTATGTGGGTTCAGACCCTTCTCCCCTACTCCTTCATTTCTAATAAAATGTATCCTAATACGCGAATGTTGCTATCGAGTTAGCGAGCATGGCTCGAATGAGTAAAGGTCTTAGTGTGTGTCTTACATCAAGATCGAGCATTGAAAATTGGATAATTAAGACGACATGCATCAAGTGCACGGATCACAATAGGACATTGATGGTAGAACATTGAAAGGCAATATTAAGATATGCATCAAATGCATGACTCCGTGAACATTAAACACTTGGCCTAGAACATTGAATATGACGTTAAGCGTGCATTTGGGCATGAAAACTATGCGAATAACTTAGCAAATGAAATAAACAAGCTATGGCGCAATGCCAGGGAACTAACGGGACATGGAAAGGTATACTTTGTGCATCGAAGCATGCAGTTATGGCACAGATGCTACAGAATTGTTGTTGTACAAATAACTTATGAATGAAATGCATTATATAGTATAAAGGTATTTGAACCTAAGTCGTTGGGGGCATCGTGCATCAATACGGATGTGTTAGAGCATAATACCATGGAACTTGAGATAGATTGAGTTGAGACGAATTATATATTGAGAACTTGAGATTTGTCGGAAATGATATGACTTATGAACTTTTGCGCGTATTGCTTGGTCGATGAATTGGATAACCTGTGCACGGGTGCTGCTTGCCTCGACCGAGTTACGACTGAGACATCGGGACCATTCGACCTAGGAGAAAATTATGTTTGGTATTTGTGGTGCACTTCATTAGGATGGATTGCAATCATCTACTGATGTAATAAGCCACAATACTAGTAAGTTTGGATCCTTCGGATACATGGCTACCAATTCGTACAGAGAGCGATCGTCGGCTTATACGTTGAGATATCAGTCCATTATGGCACTAACGTCATGAACTTTCATATAGTTAGGGCTGGTGGGCTGAGATTTGAATTGGGTGAAGGCGCAGGTCCGACAACCCTTATGATTATGCTAGCAATATTGGTTGGTTACGTGAATTATTGTCGATTTTGCAAGCTTGGCATTTCATGACGGAGATGTGCACGATCACTATGTTTATGTTCATTATATGGCTAACATCGTATGTTGCAGGGACACGATACTTGGCACATTTATATTCTAATTGCTATTGAGAATCGAGTACATGTTTTACTGCTTGAATCTTGCTATGAAACTGATCCTAAGGCAACAATAGAAAGACTACATAATAAGATACATGTTTCACTAAATTACTTAGTGTTGGTTTAGGCGAGTAGGTCTTAATCGGTACATAAGAGGATAAGCACTAATCCCCCACCAGATTGCTTACAAGTTCAGGAAATGGTCTTGTAACGCCCCAGTCCAAAAATACGTAGGACTAGGTACGTAGACATGCCAGTCGTATAATAATAAATATATGTAAGATGTAAAATATACTATAACTATGGCACACTAAATCTCATCCACAAAATAAAAGAATAATGATATCATAAATCAACTATGAATTGTCATTATACAAATTGTTGGGCGAAGACAAATCCACTATCAACTATTTTAAATGAGAAGTAATACATAAACAATGAAATGATTTGTCAATATTAGCAAAGGACAGTCCAAGAACCAGTCATCTTCGAAGGAATAACGGAGATCACGGCATTGGCTAGAACACCTGCGAAAAGTCAAAGAAGCACACATATGGAGAATTCACTAGGTCCTCAGTGGGACATAACAAGATACAAGAAAAAACATGCCATATAAACCGTGAAACAAATTAAATATACATGTAATAGTGTGTCTAAACGTTCTTCTGTGAATATGCATTTAAGAACAAACCTTCAACACATGGGCACTTTGGCCATAATGGATTTGGTATGCCCCCTCTATGGGCACCAGGGACCTCAAAGCATAACATTCCACGAACAACAGAGGCCAGCATGAACATGATAAAGGGGTAAGCAAGACCGTAACTTCAGCAGAGCTTCCAGTAATAAAGGAAAGTGCATAATTAGCCCAGCTAAGGAACGTTCTCCCTACCCATTACCTATCTATGTCATCTCTATAACATATATTAACCTCTAATAACTTCTAAGTCCATTAATCATACAATTCCTATTAGCAGTTACATCTTAACTGCCGCACGTCTCATACAGATCGGTGGCCAGCGGACTACGCGAGTACGTCTGTCACGACCCACACCCAGTGTAAGGGAACAAGACCGTGGGTACGTCCAGCTTACATCGCAGTGTCGACGGTAGAACGTTGTCCTAGGTCACAACTTCTAACACATTATAAATATACCTGTACAGAATATACTCTCCAAGCCGAGGACAACACAGAAGGTACAACTCAATCACAATCTAAGATGGATAATGATACGATAAGTTAGATATGAAATCCACAAAAGAGAGTTACAATCGAAAGAAATAAGTCCAAGTGTCTAACAACACCAAATCACAACATCCAAAATAATACATCTCAAAGACAACAAATATGATAAAGATAAAGCATAGCAGTCTAGTCTAGGCAATATGGTAACATCCTAAGCAACCGCCGGATCCTTCTGAGGGTCCAGGTCACAAGTGTCATCTATACCGGCTCCGTAGTAGGTAGGGCAGAAATCCTCTTTGTTCTCTGTAATATTTTCAATAGGTCCAGTCAGGGCAGGAACGAATACACAACTCTAAAACAGGATCACATCATGGCAGTGTATAGAAAACAAGCAATAGAATAAAGTACATGAAGTTCTGTAAGAGATAAACATGATAGTAGAACAGATGAATCTGATTACACAAGAGTTTTATAGGAAAATAAGAACTGTAAGTAAATATAAGTGATTTAGAGCACAAGATCGTTGTATAATCGGCTTGGAATGTACATGCCTAAGTTAGCAGAGTTGTACATAATAAGTTAACTGGGTTGTACATGACAAAAATTGATCACATAACCACTTATACTCACCCATACCCGAATCAATACACAAGGATCTAGTCAAGTTATGTTACATACATGATTTGTTGGTTATACACGAGGCACATATGAGAGTACATGAGAGCACATGAGCGTACATGATTTTACATGAGAGTACATGAATAACACGAGTGCATGGAGCACATGATATACATGAAACACCTGACATGAAGTACCCGATGCACCCGATAAGGGGGATAATATCTCATAAAAAGATCTATATAGTACCAATCCATGATAACAATGTGACAGCATCAAGTAAAATAGTCTAAAGCAAGAATATAAGTCCTAAAAAGTATAAAAATGATCAGAGCATGTACTTGCCTGATATCCTGAATGACTGATGAGAACAGATGCCCGAACCGAAGTAAATGAGTCCTATTTAGAGCAACATAGGTTACATAGTATTCAAAAGGTAATAATTGAAGTTTATAATGCATTCTACATGATTTTAGGCCATTCTAGGTCAAAGTCAACTTTTGGTCAACAATCTAATCAACATTCTAGTCAAACTAGGTCAACTAGTCCTATTAGTTTTGGTCAAACTTTAGTCTACAATGTCATATGGGTCTATTTGGTCAAATCTCGGCTAACTCAATACTAGCCACATATAGATATCAAGATACAAAATACTATAGCTATTATGTATATAATATTATAGATATGAGGTAATCCTCACTCTCGCATATATAATATTACTATATATACTACACTATATATCTGTATAACCCACACAACTATCTAATAACCATGTAGATCACATATCCTATATCTATCTCAACTCATAATATATATATCAATACCTACTATATATATATATATATATATATTATATATATATATATATATTAAAATGTATATATATATATATATATAATATATATATAAAAATATTTTATATATCAATAACATATATATATTTATATATATATATATATATATATATAATATAAATATATATATATATATATATATATATATATATATATATATATATATATATATATATATATATATATATATATATATATATATATATATATATATATATATAGTAGGTATTGAAAAAATATATATATATATATATATATATATAAAATATATATATATATATATATATATATATATATATATATATATATATATATATTTAAAAATATATATATATATATATATATTTTAAGAAACACAACATATTATTAATGAAAAGGAGCAGTACAGCAGTACATCAACCGGGTCCCACAGGAGGGGGACCCGGATTCAAAACTCAAAATTCGAAACGAGACACAGTACAGCAGAACACAACAGGCGGGAGGCCTACGTGGGGGGGGGCACGTGGAACAACGCGGGGCCTGAGGGGGCTAGGTCCAAGCGCTGGACCCGATGCGCCTGGGCCAGGCGCTAGGCCCGAAGGGGACGGGGGGCCAGAGGAGTCCTCGGGACACGGCGGCTGGGGGTGGCGTAGACCCGCCGGGGGAGGGCGGGGCGTCGGACGGATCGAGCACCGGCGAGGCTCGACCGAGGGAGGGAGTCGAGGCGGGGGGCCAGCTCGGATCGACCGAAAAGCTGAGAGGGGAGCTGCAGGCGGACGGCAGCCAGGCGGCCACGGCGGGCAAGGCCGCCAGCGGCCAAGAGGGACCGGGGGGACGTCCACTGGGGAGCCGACAGTGGGGCACGACGCCGCAGACTGATGGAGGACGTCCGTAGGGGGGACAAAGGAGAGGGGAGGGCGCTCGCCGGGGGGAAGGGCACTCGCCGGGGAGTCGGAGGGAGAGGACTCCACCGTCAGGAAGCCGACCCAAGGCGCCGACGGCAGGCGACGACTGGAGGGCAAGGGGAGAGGGTCGTCGGGAAGCCGTCGACCAGGAGGCCGAAAGCCGGGCGGCAGCAAAGTCTAGCAGTAGTAGCGCTGCCCCCACGCCGACGCGAGGGGGAGGCTAGCACCTCCGAGGGCGGAGGCCTGCCCGAGGGAGGCGGTCGACTGGGCGGGAAGGGGGGTCCAGAGCCACCGGAGGGTGGAGGCGTCCTGGGAGACCCAGTACCACCTCCGGGAAGAGGGGTCCTGGTGGTAGACTCCCGCCACCGCCGAGGAGGAGGGGTACGCCGCGGGCTGGGCGACGGAAGGGGGAGAAGGAACCGAAACCGGGGAAGGAGGTTGCTCGGCGGGGGAGGGCACAGAAAGGAAGGCCTCCGAGGGAGGGGCGCGGGGGCGAGAGGTGCTGGTGGAAGAGGGGGTGGGACCGCCTGGGAGGGAGGCGAGGTTGGGAGTACGACTGAAGGAGGATTGAGGGGAGGCGCCGGTGGTGGGGCGAAGGTGGAGGGAGAGGGGAGGGGAAGCGACGGGGTAGGGACCACCGCAAGGGCGGAGGGAGCCCGGACCGAGGTGGAAGGAGGGGGGCGGTCCGGACTGGACGGAGGAGTGCGTCGGGGATCCGAGCGCCAGGGGAATAGGATGGGGATCTGGGGCAGGGGGAGTGGAGAGGGGGGCGGCTACTGGGCGGAGGAGGGCGCAACGGCGGTATGGACTGCGGCGGCTCCTGCTGGGGGCAGCGGAGCAGGGCCAAGGAGGGAAGGGGACGTAGACCCCCGAGGCGCCGAGGCCGACGTCGTCTACGCCACCGAGGGCGCAGACTGCTCCACGCGCAGGGGAGGAGGGGCGTGGGGCCGCCGTACCACGAGCAGTCGCCTGGAGCTGGGGCATCCCACGGGAGGAACGGCTGACGGAGACCCGACCAGCAGCCGAGGTCGGGGAAGACGGGAGGGCAGGGGGCCTCGCGGCGGGGCACGGACCGAAGGGAGGCGCCCGGCCACCGCCCGGGAGCATGCGGGGGACTCGCAAGGGGCGAGCGAGCGCCGGCCTTGGGAATCCAGACCCAATACTCGTGCTCCATCCTATCCAAATATATATATATATATATAGACTTCTGTATATATATATATATATATTTTTTTATTTTTTTTTATATAGACTTCTGTATATATATATATATATATATATATATATATATATATATACAGAAGTCTATATATATATATATATATATATATATATATATATATATATATATAAAAGTATATATAAATATATATATATATTTTATATATATATATATATATAAATATATATATATTATTTTTTTTTAAAAGGAGACATTTTATTGAAAATAAAAAGTGGCTCACGAAGAGCAATACAGACAAGTACAGGACCCAGAAACACAAAAGGGGTCCCGAATAAACAAGGTTGGAAATTGAAAAGTTTGAAATTTCAAAATTTTGGGAGGCCGAAATTTCAAAATTTCTACAGAATTAGAAATTAAGAAAACCGAAGTTCCAAAAATAACAAAAGATAAAACAGTGGGGAAATCGAGGCAGTCGCTGCTCCCGAGGGTTGACCGGGCGCGCAGTCCAAGGGGAGTGGGCACGCTGCACGCGGCAGGGGCGCTCTACCCAAGGCAGATGGCGCGCGGGCCGAGGTGCCCCCAGCACGCGTGGGCTAGGCGCTGGTGGAGGCGCCGGCGGCAGAACGTAGGCCCGGCACGGGGGTGATCTGCTCCGAGGAGCTCGGCAGGGACGAAAGAGGGGCGTCCGCACGGGGGAGGGGACTGGCGGGAGGGTCTACACCAGGGGGACTCGACCCGAGGAGGGGGAGCGGAGGCCTCACCACGGCGGAGGGAGCGACGGTGACCCACGGCGGAGGGGAGGGGGGGGGGGGGGTCTCGAACCCGAGGGGGAGAGGGAAGGAGGGGGGCCCGACCGGGGGGGGCGCTCGACCTGGGAGGGAGCCGCGGAGCCACGCCGGAGGAGGCTTGACCCGGGGGAGCCGGAGAGGAGAGGCTCGACCCCGGGGAGGGGGCGGGGAGCCGCGGGAGGAAATGCTTGACCCGGAGGAGCCGGAGGAGAGGCTCAAACCCCAGGGAAGGGGCTCGACCCCAAGGAGGGGGAGCGGAGGCCTCACCACGGCGGAGGGAGCGGCGGTGACCCACGGCGGAGGGGAGGGGAGTCACGAACCCGGGGGGAGAGGGAAGAAGGGGGGCCCGACCGGGGGGCGCTCGACCTGGGAAGGAGCCGACGGAGGGGGCTCGACCTGGGAGGGAGCCGCGGAGCCACGGCGGAGGAGGAGGCTCGACCCGGGGGAGCCGGAGGGGAGAGGCTCGACCCCGGGGAGGGGGCGGGGAGCCGCGGTATATATATATATATATATATATATATATTTGGATAGGATGGAGCACGGGTATTGGGTCTGGATTCCCAAGGGCGGCGCTCGCTCGCCCCTTGCGAGTCACCCGCTGCTCCCGGGCGGTGGCAAAAAAAAAAAAAAAAAAAAAAAAAAAAAATATATATATATATATATATATATATATATATATATATATATATATATATATATATATATATATTAAATCCTAAATTTTACCACCTAAACCTATGGAACTCCTTGTCTAAATCTTCTTTTAGTTTATTTCTTTAATGATCAAGGCTTGTCTCTTTGATTATGTATTTAATATTACTTATGTTAAAATTGTCTCAAATATTATATTAGAGCCTGATAAACCCGCTAGATCTGACTCAACCCGAGCCCAACCCAATCCTCCGAGATTGGTCTTGGAGTTCATATGTTGAACCCGAGGTCTGGTTGGGCTTGGGCTCGGGCTAGGGTTATGATTCATCGGGTTGGGCTCGGGTTGACCTCAAGCCCGACCCAACCCGCCCGAGTAGCACCCCTAATTCCAATCTCATAAAACTCGGATATATGCAAATCCCATCTAATAAAACTGGACCCCCCCCCAAGTAATAGTCTATATTGTTTCATATAACAAATATCCATGAATAGATATAGGCTAACCAACACAAGTATCATATGTATACATCTACAAATCTCAGGGACTGAACCTATCTCTCAAATCTCAAAAAACTCACAGATCATAACATCACAACCTATATATATATATATATATATATATATATATATATATATATATATATATATATATATATATATATATATATATCAATGTCAATGTCAATATACACCAATACCCTATATATCAGCAAACCACTCAAACTGAACTAGAGCCCTCACTTAAACCAAATGAACCAAGGTATACAGTATCAGGCATCACATTTCATTCGAAAACCTACTGTATACATGTACTAAAATTAGGAAGGAAAAAGGTGTGTGTGTGTGTGTGTGTCGAATGTGTATCAGCAAATGGCGTGTGTCCAAATGTGTCCATGAGTCATGTCCAGAGTGTGTCGAACATGGGCGTCAGCATATCAGAAACTGTGTACAGAGGGGTCCTCGTGCGTGTGTCGAGTGAGATTGGACACAGTGTGTCCAACCACGTGTCATGAAGTTGTGTCAGTAGGTAGCCTAGGTGTCCATGTGTGTGTGGGTCAAATTAGTAAGTGTCCAAGTCATGTCGTGTTGTGTCTCGTGTCCAAGCCCGTATTAGTAGGTGTTCCTGTGCATGTGCGTGTGAGTGTGTGATCACTGTAAGCTCAAGTTCTCCTCGGATACTCAGCCAAATCCCCTCAAATTTTGTGTGTAGATTAACAGACATTGTCCCTACCTACTCACCAAATTTTGTGTCTCCTCGTATCGTGTTCACAGAGCTAGGATGCTCGGGTAGCAGGACCCTGTACATCAGTATCGTACGGTGTCCCCGTATCCAAAAGTCGACATAAAACCACCCTAAAATTGACTCAGTCGAATAAATCTGTAATCTACACATTATCAGCTACAAAATCATGTAATTAGTTTTGAAAATAAAGAATAAACATTTCTATGTGGCATTTCATCAAATATTAGCATAGTTCTCCGATACTCCTTCGATACGCATACTAAATAGATTCAATTTCTTTCCAAACTTTGCCGAGGGGGGCCCTAAATGAATGCATCTATGGCAAGAAATCTAGAAATTAATAGGTTTAGAGGCCATTACCTATTGAGAGTTGGAATCTCAATGAAAGCTTCTAGATCTGGATCTCCATGAAGCCCCAATTGTCAAATTGCTCCCAATCCTTGCTAGCTAGCCAATAGAGACATCCTCTACACTAGGGGAGTGTATTGCAATTGATTAGGCTCAATTTAGAATTGATTTGGAGAAAAGGACAAATTTGGAAAAGAACACAAATTAGGGTTATGGTTTGTTAGGAAAGAGGCAAGAGGGGGCAATATGATCTTGTATAGGCAAGAGGGAGTGTCTTGGTCGACGATAGGTGTCTCTAGGGTTAGGGTTAGGTCCAAGTCATGTTTAAGGTCTTCTTTTAGTTGAAATCAAGCCATTTAGGTAAAGGCCCAAATTGAATTAGGGTTTCCACCAAAATATCTCACTTTAACTTAATATCTAGATATTTTAGGACTTAGTCATTTAGTTGAATTCTACTAACTAAGTATCTAGGATCATGATCAACATCTAGATTAGGGCAATTCTAGGATTTGGCCTAATACAACACTTAGCACAATATTAATTAATTAAATTCTAAATTAATCCAATTTCACAAATTACCAAAATACCCTTAATCTAAAAAGTGGTAGTGAAAAATCTACCCTACTTAAATAATTTTGTCTGCAAAATTAAAGACGAAACCAAATAGATGAGAAGATATCGCTTGCGCTTCTCATCCTCCCTCTCTCCGGTAGCCTAACTTGGAGAGTGATGCCTCTACGCAACGCGAACCAAAGGTATAGGCTGGTTCCTCAACACCTTCTCTCGTCGATCCAGAATCTCCACAGGTTGTTCTAGATAACTGAGAGTAGGTTCCACCTCGATCTCGGAATGATCGAGTACATGGCTGGGATCTGCCATGTACCATCTCAACTACAACACGTGAAATATATTGTGAACTCCCTCTAGTACAGGTGGCAAGTCTAGCATGTATGCTACGGCACTGACTCTCTCGCGGATAATAAAAGGTGCACAAAATCAAACAAATTCCTAATCCTAAATCTAAGATGTACTTCAAACTCCAAAGGTCTCTGGTGGCTATCGGCCCAATGCCGTTATCTGTCCCACACCATACAAAGTCGATCTATGATGAACTTTACCTTTTCGACTGCGTCCACAACCATCTCAGGTACCAATAAATCTTGCTCTCTAATGTCATCCTAAGACAAGGGAGTACGACATCTACGCCCGTACAATACCTCAAATGGTGACATCTCAATGCTAGCCTGGAAGGTATTGTTGTATGCAAATTTCACCAAGTGAAAATAATCCTTCCAGGAGCCTCCAAAACCCATAACACAAGTCCGCAACATGTCCTTGAGAGTCTGGATAGTCCTCTTCGACTGCCCGTCTGTCTGAGGGTGGTAAGCCGTACTGAACTTGAGCTGAGTGCCCAAACTAGTATATAGACTCCGCCAGAAGTAGGAAGTAAAGCGACTATCCCGATCCGAGACAATGCTCACAGGAACTCCTTGCAGTCTGACAATCTACCATGCATACATGTCTGCTAGCCTCACTGTATACAAATCTACTTTAAATGATAAGAAGTGGGCTGATTTCGTCAACCTGACTAAGAAGACCCAAATCGCATCTTTCCTTCCTCGTGCACGCGGCAATCCTGAAACGAAGTCCATCGTGATATGCTCCCACTTCCATTCCGAAATAGGAAATAGCTACAAAAATCTTCCTGGCCTCTGTCTCTCTGCCTTTACCTGCTGGCAAATCAAACATCTGGCTATGAAGCGTGCTACCTTCCGCTTCATCCCATACCACCAGACATGCTCATTCAGGTCTCCATACATCTTGTTAGCACCTGGATGCATAGAATTCTGAGAACGGTAAGCCTTATGTATAACTTGCTCTCGAAGGTCTCCACTGGGAACACACACAGTCTAGAACCGTGCCTCAATGTGCCATCCTTTGTTATAACAAACTCCTCAACAAGTCATGCTCGAATCTGCTCTCGGATACACTGCAGAGCTATATCGTCGAACTGAGTCGACTTGATCCTCTCCATCTAGTCTAACTAAATCTGCAGTCCCCACATCTGTATCTCAACTCCTGGCACTATCACCTCGATCTCTAGGCTCTCCAGATCTGCTAACAAGTGACGATCTGTCGTCAAACACATGGCTATCGGACACCTACTCAAGGCATCGGCAACCATGTTGACCTTTCCTGGATAATACTATAATGAAACATCGAAGTCCTTCATCAACTCCAACCATCTCCTCTGCCTCACGTTGAGCTCCTTCTAGGTAAATACATACTTTAAGCTTTTGTGGTCTGTGAAGATCTCCACTCGCTCTCCGTTTAGATAGTGTTTCTACAACTTCAGAGCAAAGATAACTGCTGCTAACTCCAAGTCATTGGTAGGGTAGTTCATCTCATGCAGACATAACTGCCTAGAAGCATAGGCAATTACCTTCCCATGCTACTGCAAGACACAACCCAGACCCTTTCTGAAGGCATCACTGTAGATAGTGAACCCGCCTGATCCTGATGGCAATGTCAGAATCGGAGCTGTCGTCAACCGCTTCTTCAACTCATTGAAAGCGACTGATACTCCTCTAACCAGATAAAATCTGCGTCCTTCCGGTTCAGCCTAGCCAACGGCTCTGCAACTCGGAAGAAATCTGGAATGAACCTCCTGTAGTAGCCTGCCAATCCCAGGAAGCTTCTAATCTTCGTAACTGAACTCGGAGCAGTCCATGCCTCGACTGCTATGATATTCTTCGGATCGACTGAGATTGGTCACAATATGACCTAGGAACTCAACCCGATCAAGGATGAACTCGCACTTCGAGAGCTTGCTGTAAAGCTCTTCCTTTCTGAGAGTCTCCAGAACCACTCTCAAGTGCTCCTCATGCTCCTTTGGGGTCTTCGAGTACACCAAGATGTCATCGATGAACACCACCACGAACTTGTCCAAGTACTGATGGAACACCTTATTCATCAGTTTCATGAATACCGTCGGGGCATTGGTTAACCCAAACGGCGTTACCATGAACTCAAACTGGCCACACCGCATCCTGAATGTTGTCTTAGGGATATCCTTCTTCTTCACCTTCACCTGATGGTAATCTGACCTCAGATCAATTTTGGAAAATACCCTCTCTCTGTTCAACTGATCGAACAAGTCATCGATCCTCGGCAGCGAGTACTTGTTCTTGATCGTGAGGTTGTTGAGAGTCATGTAGTCGATACACATCCGTACCGACCCATCGTTCTTCAACACAAAAAGCATCGGTGCACCCTACGGTGAAGAACTCGATCGGATGAAGCCCTTGTCCTATAACTCATCCACCAATTTCTTCAACTCTACCAGCTCGTTGTTGTTCAATCTATAGACGTGCTGAGATATCGGCTCTATACCGGGTACCAAATCTATAGAGAAACTCAACGTCTCTGTTCGGTAGTAGTCCTGGCAACTCCTCCGGAAAGACATCTATGAACTCTGCTATCAATGGATGAGACACGCTCTGCTCCTCTATCGAGCTCCATAGGAAACTCTGCTACCTGCTCCGTATCTTGTATGGCGAACTCGAACTTTGGCTCTCCCGACGATGTGAAAAGAACTCTGCCTCCGCAACAATCTATACTAGCATGATGCATGCTCAACCAATCCATCTCGAGTACAATATCGTAGTTCGGTAATGGCATTACGAGAAAACTCACATCCAGTTCTCGGCCGTCCAAAATAACTCTTCGATCCTTGTAAATGTTACTAACGAGGATAATACAACCCCCAGTCATGATCTTGCAAGTCCTAGACAACGATTCAGATGCAAGATGGTGTCTAATAGCAAATGAGACAGACACAAAGCTATGGGAAGAAATAGAATCAATAAAGCAAATACAGGAATGGAGTCAAGAAGAACAAAACCTGCTATCAGATCTCCAACTGCCTCTGCATCCTTAGCTTCCATGGCGTAAGCTTGCTCCTATTGGCCTCCTCTAGCCTACTGCTGGTGCTGGACGAACCTATGTTGTTGAGTCTGTAACGGTAGTCCTTTCTGCTGGTCCACTGGATCCTTAGCTCTTGCTCTCTAAGCCATACATCCCACAGACTTGGGACGCTCCTCATCTGATGATTTGATGCCCCACAATGTAGTTACCGTCTAGCCTCTTCTAGCAGTCGTTCCACTCGTGCCCTGGCTTCTTACAGAAGGGGCAAATGGTAACCTGCTGCTGTCTAGGTGCCTGCTGAGCCTGCCTCTGCTGCTGATGTGCCTACTAAAAAGTGGGGCCTCTTGGCCGGGCCTGTACTGCTACTGGCTCCATAAGCATCCTAACCTCTCTAGTTTCAGCTCTAGGTCACTCCGCTAGCCCCTGCCAAAATCTCCTCAAAGGAGCATCACGGTCGATCTCGGTCAACGACTTGACTTCCTTGACCAAGCCCTTGCGGAACCTCCTAGCCTTTGCTGACGCTAAGGCCCTCCACAAACCTGTCTAGGCGGCAAAACTTTTTGGCATACTCCTCTACGGTCTGGTTTCCCTGAACCAGGTTCTTGAACTGCGTCTCCAAGGGCCAAGTGCTGTGTTGGGGAACTTTTCCTTGAAAAGCTTCTTGAAAGTCTCCCAAGTCTGTCCTTAAATACCAACTCTAGGGTCAGTGTGATATCAAGTACGGGCAAGATCCTGCATCTGGCTGCCAGCTGCCTCAATCTGTATCCCTGCTGGTAAAGATGGAAGATCTCCTAGATATGCTCAATCCAATCATCAGCATACAGGATACCCTCCGTACCCCTGAAGTCTCTAGGCCGCATCTTCTAGAAATCTAGGATGTCGTGGTCCTCAGCTGATGAATCTGGCCTCCTGGCCTCCCTGCGGCTGGACAGTCACCCTCTCTACTGCTATCATGGCAAGCTAATAGGCATTATCTATTCCCTACCTCAGTCAGCAGACTGGCACTGCTGAGCCTCCATCATCTCTCTAAAGAAGGCGAATAACTACGATGTATCGACTAATTCGGGGTGGCTGCGACTGAAATACGTCTGGGATAACCGGGGTAGGCCTTAGGATAGGTTGAGGTGTACCCCCCAAATGCTGTAGATGCTCCAACATGAGAAGGAACGAGGGCACCTGTGGTCCCAGGGCCGGACAAGAGGGCAGACCTCTCAGTCGTCTCTCTGGGCCGGTGCGATAAGATCGTGTCTGCACCATCCTGAGATAAATCAACAAAGAAATTAATACTGAGCAGGAAGCAAGATAATCAAATGAGGACAGTTTATTTCAAAAGAAGGCAATTAGCAGCAAGAATTTAGATGGCAGGAAGTAGATAAGAGTTTTTCCTAATGTGATTGAGTACTTCAAAACCTATATCCAATATCCTACTGGAGGTTGTAGTGATACTCTAGTTCTAGTACCACCATAAAATAAGACATAATTTAGAATTCTAGACCTGCATGGGCCACACTGAAAATGTTACGACCCACACCTAGTGTAAGGGCACGAGACCGTGGGTACGTCCAGACTATGCCGCAGTATCAGCAGTAGAACGTTGTCCTAGGTCAAACATCACACAGTATAAATGTACCTGTGCAGAATATACTCTACAATCGGAGGACAACATAGAAGATATTTAAAAAATCTGTACAGAATATAACTGTAAGCTGGCCTCCCTGAGTCGGTGGGGTCTCGTAGGTGAAAAATATGCCAACAGTCGGTCGAGTATTCAGTACAGCGTTGTTCCTGTCTTGCGAATCCATTGGCTGAAAACAAAAGGAAATTATTAGATGATATAAAGATTCAAACAGGATGCATAAGGTATTGAAGTCGAGTATAGAAGTCAATGACGCAATTTCCACTCACGGAGACGATCCTAGGTCCCTATTCTTCGTCCTAGTCGCAGGCCCGCAGTAGTACGGCTAACTTAAGTACTACAACGGTTCGTTGTCCTTATGAAAACTGACTTACATGGGCCACCATAAAAACGTGTCACGACCCGCACCCATATTTGGGCATGAACCGTACATACGCCCAGCCTACGTCGCAGGGTCGGCGTTAGAATAGAACTGAACATTATGATGAACAACCACGCAATAAAAGATATTACCCACATGGGGAAACACAACTCAATACCATAAACTCAGCATCTAGAAGGTGAGATAAATAAACTGTCTTCTAATAGAAAATTTATGATGTCAAAAATCAAATGAAATCTCAACTACTGTCTCATAATCAACTCAATATCCAGTACAATGTCTCAGCACTAACTAAAAGGGTCACTAAGGAAATGCGGCAGGATCAGATGATGCGTACTCCTCCTGATAAGCAAATCCGTCTCTACTGTATCTCCTATGTACGGGCCACACTGGTCAGGGAACTCGACCTCTTCACAATTACCTAAAATTTTTTGGTTACCCAATCAGGATGGAACCGAGCATTTATAGAATACAGTTCCAATATATAAAATGACTATAAAATAGAGGTTAGACATCAATTATATGTTTTAAAAATAAATAGAAAAGATGTGAGAAAAGACAAAAAATCAATAACAAAAAATACAAATACCTTCCCAACTGTTAGAAGTACCTCTGATATGTGATCAGTCTGGGACACTACCCGCGAGGTCTACGAGGTCTACTTGCATGAAAATAACAATGTCTACGAGGTCTACTTGCAAAAATTAAACAATGTCTACGGGGTCTACTGCAGAAATTAAACAATGTCCACGAGGTCTACTTCAAATTAAACAATGTCTACGAGGTCTACTTGCAGAAATTAAACAATGTCTACGAGGTCTACTTGCATGAAAATAATAATGTCTACAGTCGGATCACACATCCTTGGTACTTCTCATTCTCGACTGAACAATTTATAATAGAATATAAACTCATAACCAATGGCCAATCATGAAATATAGTGAAAACTAATATTGAAAACAGACAATAAACTGTCCTTGCCTGATGTCCTGAACTGTTGTAACAGATATAATGCCAGTCTGAGCCCAAATGACCTTGTTATAATTTTTAAAGATCAATACACTATTAAAAGTGTTAAAATCAGTAATTTATTATTGGCTTAATGAGTGGCCTAGGTTACCCCCTTTCATTTAGGTTTGTAGTCTCTAGGTCTAGTATTAAGGGTGAACCTTTACTGAAAAGCTATGATAATATGCTAACAGTA